>WBOK01000029.1:0-317591 GCA_009289805.1 Alternaria gansuensis | reverse complement strand
ATAAATATAAAATAAATATAAAATAAATATAAAATAAATATAAAATAAATATAAAATAAATATAAAATAAATATAAAATAAATATAAGATAGATATAAAATAAATATAAAATAAATATAAAATAAATATAAAATAGATGTAAAATAAATATAAAATTAATATAAAATTAATATAAAATTAATATAAAATTAATATAAAATTAATATAAAATTAATATAAAATTTATACAAAATTAATATAAAATTAATATAAAATAAATATAAAATAAACATAGAATTAATATAAGATAAATAAAAATAGTATTTTAAATTAAATATAAATAGAAATAGAATTTTAAATTAAATATAAATAGAAATATAATAAATATAAAACAAATACATAATAAATATAAAATAAATATAGAATAGATTAAGAATAGATAAAGAATATATATAAAATAAACATAAAATATAACGTGGTTCACAAGCGAGTGGCCACCCTAAGCGAGTGGCTACCTCAACACCAGCGCAGCGCACGCGCAGCAATATCGCCTTATGTCTTAACAACGCAACGTACAACTAGCTTATACTAAAAGAGATATAATTTTAGTAATTTTAGATATTACATTAAAGTAGATTTTAAGTAAAAAGTGCGCTATAGCTATCTACAACGTCCCCTAAACAACTATACGCTGCTAACGCGCTAGATAATGCTTTTAACATAATTATAAGCTAAACTTAAAGCGCTTTACAAAGCTAGAAGAGAAGATAATTATAAAGCGTATACTTAAAAAGAGTTTATGTAGTTTGCTGCTTTTAAAGGCACATATATAAAATATAGCTAATAAACTGCTAAAGAAGCGTAGTAAAAAGCCTATAGGCAAGAACTAAGTTAATAACTTTATTAAGCGTATACTTAAAGTGCAAATATAATAAAGCTATTTATATAATTACTAGTAAGCTGCCTGTAAAGACCTAGCAGTTATTTAGCTCTAGTTTAGCCTAGTTTAATTAATAAGGACAAAATATAGTATTGCAGATAAGGACACTTAGAACTTTAATAAGTTTAGCTTTATAATAAGTAAAATATCTTTTTAGCTTGTTATTACAGGCTTAAAGAAACCTAAGAAATAAAAAAAACTATAGCCTAGTAATTGTAAGTAAGTAACTCTAGTATAAGACGTCTCTACAATAGAATGTATTGTTCTACCCTTTTTTATTTTTATAGAAAAAGTCTTTATTACTTCTTAGTTTATAAATTTACTTTGTAATTAAATTATTACTATTTTTTTTACTAGCTAAATTATTAATAACCTTGCGCTAGCGTAGTTTAAGCACTTTAATACTTATATAAAGGCGTCTTCTACTAGGGCGTATAGGCTACTTATTATTAATAGCTATAAAAGCTACTACTTAATAAATTTTTAGAACTACTATAAAAAGAACAAAATTATTATTTTTTATATACTATTTTACTTATTATATCTCTTATAGCTTTTTAACGTTATCCTTTACTTACTATTAAAGTGCTATTATAGTAATAGAATCTTGCTTTTAGCACGCAGCTATATTTACTATATTAATAAAAAAACTTTTTTACTAGCCTTTAAAGTAGTATATAAAAAGACTTTTATATTAAAGAACGTTTGCGCAGAGTTTTAAAGTACTAGGCTAGTTTTATATAACTTAGAGGCTGTATTATTAAAGCTAAATATGTAGCTACATACGCTAACACTACTTATACTAAGTATTATTACTTAGAAAGCGTAAATACTGCGCAATGCCTATAAAATAGAAGCGTAATTTATACTAATTTAAAATTGTATTTAAAATTACTAAAAGTTACTAGTAAGCTTACTAGATAAGTAGATTAAGTAGCTAAGTAAAAGTGCTTAGTAAATAGCTTATAATATAGTATTAATATAAAAGAAAGTAAGCAGCTTTTAAGACGCTATTAATATGCTTATAAAGTGTAAAACTTATAAAAGGCAGTATATACGCGTAAAAAAGACTCTAATAGTTAGTAAGGTATTAGATTTAATTACTAAAAAAGAGGGTAGTAGGTATAAGGACAGCAAGACGCCTGCGAAGAGGGTACGCGTAAAGAGGCGCTGCGGCCGTTGCAGCAAGATTAGGCACAACTCCTGCACCTGCAAGGCAGAAATAGAGGATGTAGATAATAGCAATACTTCTAAATAATACTATAGTATTGCGTAGAGTATAGTAATTTGTTATAGTGTTGTGCTGCGTTGCTGCGCGTGCGCTGCGCTAGTGTTAGGGTAGCTACTCGCTTAGGGTGGCCACTCGCTTGTGAACCACGTTATATAAAAACAAATAAAAAATAAATATTAAAAAAATATAAAAACAAATGTAAAATAAATATTAAAAAAAAAACTAATTTAAAATTTTCCTAAAGGTTATAAAAAAGGAAAAAATAAAAAAACTTCTTTACTTAGTAGGATATTTAAGGCCTTATACCTTTATAACTAAAAACTAAAATACTAGACTATGTCTAATAATTAATAATTATATAGTCGTGTACTTCAAAAAAGTCTTTTTTGCCATTTTTATAAGTAAAATGTAGCTTAAGTCGTGTGATCTGGCTCGAGTCGCGCATGGCACGGTACCTATTCGGCGAAAATCACTCTAGACGATTGCCGCTTGCCGCATTTAACGACCGGACCTTGAACTTCTTGAGCAATTGCAACAAGACCCCATGGGGAAACATTGCCCTTATCGCGAAGTCGTTAAAACGCCACGTGATTACGATAAGGGTTTCTACCTATAACTATCGCACGATGTCCGTTCTCGACGTTCACCATCTCTCAGTTCGCTTGGGATTCCGCTTTCTAAATTGCATAGCTGGAAGATATGTCTAATGCCCTTTGGAAGAGCTTGCGAGAGAGCCCTACGACGGCTCTCGTCGTTCTAGTGTGCACGGTCGACAGCGTCACAATTGCCTATGACGGCTCCCTCATGGGCTCGCTCAACGTCATGCCTTCTTATACAAAGTACTTTACCCTCACGACCACTACGACCGCAGTCAACACCTGCGCGACGTTCCTCGGCGCCATTATCATTGGGCCGTTCACTGGCAAGCTCATCGATTGGAAAGGTCGGAAGATAGGCATTTACGCATCAGCAATCGTCAACATCATCGGCGCCATCGTTGCAGCTGCATCTCCGAACATTGCTGCTTTCATTGCAGGGCGCTTGATAATCGGCATCGGAGTCGGTCTTGGTCAGACCGCGGCTGGGACCTATGTTGCCGAAACAACGCCCCCTGCCGTGCGAGCATTCGCGCTTGGGTTGTACTTCTCCTGCTGGGCCATAGGATCCTTGCTTGCAGCCAGTATTTCTTATGGAGTAAGTTCGCCTATCCACATTCAATTCAATTCACTAACAGTTCTAGACTTCCGCGATGGAACCATCAAATTGGGCATGGAGAATTCCATCTGCTCTGCAAGCTTTCGCGCCACTCGTCGCCATAGGTATTCTTTACTTCCTGCCCGAATCTCCGAGATGGCTCGCCTACAACGACCGTCAAGAAGAAGCGCTCGATATTCTGGCGAAGATCAACGGCAAGGGCAAAGAGCATATCGAAGTCCAAGCACAATACCGCGAGATTCTAGATACGATGGAATACGAGAAGTTGGAAGGCAGAAACATCGGATTCCGTGAGGCAGTCAAGACAAAAACCAACCGCAAGCGACTTATGCTAGCATTGTCCATTGCTCCCTTAGCCATGCTGAGCGGATCCAACATCATTACGTAAGTCCGCAGTTCTGTAGACTGGTGTTTCTGTGCACTAACTTTCATCATTAGATACTACTTTGGAAGCATGCTTTCCCAAGCCGGTGTGACTGACCACACCACGCAGCTTGAGATCAACGTCATTCTCTCAGTCTGGCAGCTTGTGTGCGCGGTCACTGGGTCATGTCTTGCGGAGCGTCTCGGCCGACGCACTCTCGCACTTGTCAGTCTCGGAACCTGTTCAGCCTTCTTCTACCTCCTCGCCGGCTTGACTGCGAAGTTTGGCAAGTCTGATAACAAGTCGGGATCGTACGGCACTATCAGCGTTATATTCCTGTTCCTTGGCGCGTATTCCTTTGGAATCACTCCTCTAACTGCCATGTACGCCCCCGAAGTCCTCTCGTACAACATCCGTGCCACGGGCCTTGCACTTCAGGGTATCGCCATCAAATCGTGCGGTGTACTCGTCACTATGGCCTTTCCGTACATGCTGCGAGATATCGGCTGGAAGACTTACATTGCTAACGCGTCTTGGAACATCCTGTTTTGGTTATACATATACTTCCAATGGGTAGAGACTAAGGACAAGACTCTTGAGGAGATTGATTTCCTTTTCGACGGTGAGAAGCATTCCACTGTTCTGGATTCGGAGAACGGGAAGAACCTCCATGCCATAGACATCAGTGAGCTGGGTAAATCCACGACCAAGCTGTCCTCAATGGAGGAGCGTCACAGCATTGTTGGATAGTAACAGCTGAAAAGTCTGGAGTCCCTGGCACAAGCTGGAGAACGAGCTTTCATTCGGACAGACAAGATCTTAACTTTGCGATGGCATATTGTAATTATACTACTCGCGTTAGCCTTTTGAGACCACTTTTCAGCGTGACTATATATACATTTTAAGAATACTGACTAAAAAGAAAAAAGAAAAAAGAAAGATCAATTATCCACCACAAATATTTAAGCTTTTGCTTGTATTGGGTATTACTAGTACGTTCTTAGTATATTACATATCTAGATAATAAATAGATATAACTAGACAAAATATGAAAAACATAAATACAATCAACATCAATATGTAGATTATCTCTCAACTTAATGCGCCTTATGTTACGTATCTTTATTATAGCTTTACTTTTAGGTACTTCTAGATAAAGCAACGTAATAATAACGTAGGTGTATAGCGAGTGGCTAGACTTTACTGAAGCCCTACTACATCTCCCCCAACATATAACATTATCTTTCCCACCGCTTCTCCACGAACTACGTCACATATGGATTTCGAAACATATTGAAAAGCGAGTCGTTTCAGCGAGCGTTCCGTCACACTACAAGGTTTACTGATAAAGAGTGCATGCCACAGTGCGCACTGGTTCGCTTCCCAGTGGGCTACGTTACTGTGTTTCATAACCGTATTTTCACAGTTCATTATTGATCTCCCAGACCAAGCCAGGATGAATGTAGCCGCTGCACCGCTTAGATACAGAGAATCTCGCTATAGGCGTTACTGCCATGTCAGGCTACAGTCAACGAGTCGTTGTCCTTTTTGCTTGCGTCGTGAAGGCAATCGAGTCGCAACTGGTTTTGGCATCGGCCGAAATATTGGAGTTGGTGGCAAGAGCCAAATTATCGTAACAAAGGCCACTGCCGCACATAATGGGTACTGGAGGTTGTAGCTATGGTTAGGATAGATAGCGGGTAATGTATGTAGATATCTGGCAACCACGGTAAAGAAGTAGGACTGTTGTCGCTACGACATCGTTCGAATCACAGGAATCGGTGCACTGTACATAGCCCGGCTGCTTGGCTGCGCAAATCCCCTCCGCTTTGTCTTGTGGAAGAATTCTGAACGCTATTGATAGAGTCCTCCCAGTAAGGGCCTGACCCTCAGAGTTTTGACGAATTGATCGCCAGGTCGTTCGTGTAACTCTCATGTTGAACAATAGCTCTAGATCAGTAAAAAATCTTCATGGCCTTAATTAGGGGATCGTGTGGTGTACGAGTTCATCCACTGTCAATCCTGTGCTTTGTGTTTCCAAGGATTGCAGTACAGCCGACGAAGTCCGGCCTCATTTGTGATTTTATGTCTACGCAGTGAATCTCGATGACAATATCCCCTCGTTCTACCGGGGACCGGCATCGAAGAAAAGCGCCACAATGTCGGAAAGTAGGTCCGGGTCAGCATCTGGACGAAATTCTTCCCTGCATGGAGCGTTTGACACTGAACAGTGAAACGTTGATACATTGATGCATGGCATAGATGTGAATACAGTTCCCATGTGCCAGCCATGGCGTTGTTCTGGTGGCCCTCGGCCCTCATATCTTCATGCTATAATTTGTTCATCGTTGCTGCAAATAATTATCTGATATCCGGTAACACAAGCAGATCACTCAATATCGAATAGTTGCAAACATGTCAACAACATCAAAGCTTCTTTTCAATCTATATAGACGCCTTACTGAGGCCCGAATGACCTAAGACGAATACAGTAAACTTGCATTCTCCATCAGACCCTTGCAAGGAGACATTGTGGTCCTACGGCGACTCAAAAATACGCGGGAAAGTGGGAGACGCCGACGTTCTGAGTAGCTGGCGTGTATTCCAGATCCTCGGGCTGGACCGCAAGCCTCAGCTTTGGCAGCCTCTTGAAGAGCGTGGCTACTCGCCGTTAGTGCGTTGTATCGTAGAATGTCACAAAGGTAGGCGGGACTCACCGAACGCAACTTCCAACTCTGCTCGAGAGAGCCACTGCGCTTGGCATCTGTGGGGACCATATCCAAATGCAAGATTCTTATCCGGGTCAATGTGGCGTTGAATGTCAAAGTCGTGAGGGTTTGAAAACACGTCGGGATCGCAATTTCCCGCCTGTACGGCACATACGACGCCCTCGCCTGCTTTGATGACCTACGACATAGTGAGTATTTATGAGAAAGCGAGTTGATGATAGCTATCGAAAGATGTCCGAACCCTTTCGCCTACAGTAGTGTCCTGCTTGGCCACCCTTCGACTGTTCAACGACGACGGAGTGTAGTAATGAAGAACTTCTTCAGTCACTGCACTAGCAGTAGTGGTACTGGGATCTTCTTTCAGAACGTTTAATTGTTCAGGATTCTGTAGAAGGATAAGGACTCCAAGACTAATTGAACTAATCACAGCGGCGTTGCTGGCTACCAGGACAAGGTAGGCCAACCTTTGTATATCGTCTTGTGTGACATGACCTGGTCTGTATTGCTCGACGACGAGTTTACTGATCAGATCATCTTTCGGATCGCCAGGCGCTTGGATCCGTTTGTCCACCAGTGCGGTCATGTAATCATGGAGATGTTTGTCTTTAGCATCAGTGGCTGAGCCGCTCGTAGATACGCGGATCGCACTAGCTTTCGATAGCTCAGGAATATCCTTTTCTGGGACCCCGAGGATGCTGTATACGATCGAGGTCGGAATCGCCGTCGCGAAGTCTTCGACGAGATCCACTGGACCTTGGGCGCAACCTCTTTTAACAATGCCATCGAGAACATCGTCGACAATTCGTTGGATTTCAGAACGTATTGCCGTGATTCTCTCCTGTGTGAACAGCTCCTCGATCATAGCCCTTGATTCAGCAAGTCATCGAAGAATGCAAAATATGAAACTAAATGCGGTTTGTACCCTTCTTCTGCGTGCTTAGGGTCATCCAGGGCTCAGCGGCAAATGCGACGATGTGGTCTTGCATCGCACGGCTGACAGATACTTGAAACTCAGTAGAATTGCCGTATTCGGTGAGCAGACCGTGAGTGCCGAAGATGAGGGATATGTCGCTAGAGTGGTAGGCTCCCAACCACGGAAAAGGAGTCAGGTTTGGAAAACGTCCGGCATATTGATAGTGGTAGATGGCAATGTGGAATGCGGACCGGGTATTGCCAATATCTAACGCCGGACAGACCCAAGCTGCAAGATTAGTAGCTGTGACCGTGGGCTAATAGGGACACTCTGTTAGGTTGCGCGCGGGATTAGGGACCAGCGAGGAAGCTTCGTTCGCCGTATAACCCACAATAACTGGGTTCTTGGCTAACTGGCCTTCCAGGGTACGATTGTTGTAGTTAGAGAAGACAATCTTCTCGCCCACGACAGGGCTGAAGACGAGTGATGGTTGCGTGCCGTTGTCTGTATATTGACTGATGAAATTCTTGATCATGGCGAAGGGTAGCTTCCGCAGGCAATTGAGCTCCGCTTTGCTGTTGTTAACAAAATCGCAGCCTAGCTGCTTCGCGACAAAAGTAAAGTTGGTGTGCTTAGGATCGTGCGCGATTAGGCCACCCAGAGTGTTAGGTGTTTTGAGGCTAGCAGATTGCAGGAAGTATGAGGAGGCTATAGGGTCCTTGCGATACCTAGGCGAAGGTGTGGATATCTGTACTGATCGACCCCGCAGACTGACCCCACTGCATAATCCTTGAAGGGTCTCCGCCAAAAGCAGCGATGTTGTCCCGCACCCACTCAAGAGCCAGTCGCTAGTTGAGGATTCCCAAGTTTTGTTCTTCAAGCCCACGAGCGTTCGGATATCCAAATATATTAAGCCGGTAGTTGATGGTGACGACGATGTGTGCTTGAGATCGCTCCACCCATAGTGCTGGCATCTAGAATGGAACTTTGATCCCGCCAGTTTGGAAGCCACCTCCAGGGATGAAGAACAGCACAGGTAACTTTGACGTTAGCGTTGCCGATACGTGAGACTATATAGCTAGATGCAAGCAGTCTTCTAAAGTGGTCTGCGCCACTAGACCTGATGTTGAGTTCTAGTTGCTATTGTTGATGAGATTGCCCTTGTGGATGTGTTGGTTCTATACGGTAGGCCTGGCTGAGACGGACTGTGGGCATGACGGCGGGAAGTTGATGGCCTAGTGCTTATCGGTAGATGCAGCAAGCTTCTTTGGGGGAAGCCAGCGAAGGGAGGCGACAGGAGCCTCTGTATATGGGATTGAGCGAAACTGGTTTATGTTGGGAAGCTTTGAGTCGATGATTCTATAGAAGATTCCAGTTTCCGTCTTGATAGTAGGCAGGCCTTTATGCTTTGAAGTAAGACATCCCCCAAGCTGTACAAGTCCTAGGAGGAATGACGCTAAAAGGTATTGATGATGACACAGACGCATATTGCATAGGTATGATAGATCTCTGTGATATAATTTCCAGGGGACTCACGACGTACTTTTAGACAAATTTTCGCACTTTTCAATCGGAGATATGGCCGCATGAGGCTTTGTCCTAATTGGTACGGATCGAGCGAGTTGTTCTCCACTAAGCTAGCATCGGAAGATAAAATTGCGGAGAGCGGAGTGCAGGATGCGGGGTGCAGAGTGCGGAGTGCGGATTGCAGAAAAGACGGAACTGTCTGTCCAAGTCACCTGTAGTCTGTTCAGGTATGCTTGCCACCCGCGTGTAATAGTTGAGTTACTACCCAAAGATATCAAGCTGGATTGCCGGTACTAGGAGTGCATCTTCTCAGTGTAAAAGACGGTCTCTACATTGCAAAGGGACAATTGCAACATCATGCTACGGGATTCCATTTCTCAGGCCTGTGTAGGCTGCTTGCACCTCCACGAGCCCAGCTTGAGTACATTTCTAGCAGCTCGCTAGAGACACATGGTCTACAAACGTAGAATCAGCGACCGATGCAGTGAATCAAATTGCACTGCACTAAGACGAAAATGGGCTGTGCATAGGCCTGGTCCGTTACTTCTTAGAGTGATTTTGTTATCTCATAAATCAGACGCTTTGCAAACGCTAACGCGGCGCTAAAAAACTCCTACAAACTTCTCATTTAATTGCAACCTTAGTGTTAACTTTATACTAATAATTTTATAGGAGTATAATTATACAAACCAGTAGCAGCGCGCATAGAAAGTATCTAACGTGGTTAATAAGCGAGTGGAACCTTTTTGCTAAGACTCTTCAAAACTTTAAGCGTACTATAATACCTTAACTAAACAACGTAAAAAAGATTTTAAAAAAATATACAACTTATTCTATAAGCTATCTAGCATCATATAACGCTTAAGCTGCAGCGTGCTATAGCTACTTACAATATTACTAAAAGCTGTCACAAGTAGTTGTGTAATAGCTAGTTCCGCCAAGTTTGCTTATTATTAGCTTCCCTACAGTTAATTGTGCTTATAAGCTGCTCCTTACCTGCAAGGAGACTGGCAGGTATTATTGCTTAAAATATACACACGTTATTATTTTAGAGCTATCTCTCACTATCTTCTGTAGTGTGAAGCAAGTACTATTGCCTGAAGCCACCCCTTACAAAAGCATACTATAAAAACAACTTGCTAATTCGCATCAATAACGTAATAATATGCCTAAGTTCATAGCTTAATGTAAACAAGAAGAAACGGTAATTATTTAATACATTTTAAAGCTATCAAAGCAAGAATACCTCCTTTAGCCTGCTAATATTAAGAAAATAGCTAATAATTTACTTTAAGTTTATAGAGTAATAAGACAAAAGTCTATTCGCCTGCACCGCACGGGCCACAAACACATAAAATCTCATATATTTCAAATTAATGTAAACCTAATAAAAAAGCTCTAAATTAAACTCGGAAAAGACAAAATCAATGATAAAGGTCTTAATATTATGTCGAATATCCCCTTGTCAAATAAACTGCGTTAATTTGTTGTAGTAGAGAAACAATAAGGCTGCGCACTAGCTTATTAGATGTACCAGCCTACGCCTTCTTTAAACCCTCCTTAAACTTCACTTTTTTACTTTTTAAGCTTTTTATATTATTAAGGTAAATTCTGCGCCTTTATAGTTCCTTTTTAAGACTTTACTATACGTATTCTATTAATTTAAAATTCAAGGAGTGAATTCGCTATCTAATAGTATAAATACCACAAGGCTTTAGCTACTTTTTTAAATAACAAGTAGTATATATTAGTATGTTATTTAATATACATAACTTGCCTGGTTTGTGGTCATTACAAAGACCTTTTTTAGGCGTCTTAGTATAGCTAAAGCTTATATAGCTATTACTTAGTAGAGGGTAGCTGCTTTTCACTTTTTTGGAACTCTATTTTGACTACAACAACAACTACCACTTTGACACCTTGAAAAATAAAAAAATGATAAGCGTAATATTAAATACATTAGTAGTTCTAGTTGTAAGTTGTTCAAAATAGCTAAAAATAGTATAGTCGAGTAAGTAGAAGTTGTAAGGCTCAATACCAAGTTTAGATACAGGATGCTAGAGATGGGAGGATAATAGTATATTGCCTGTAGAGGAGAGACGAATTAATACTGTCTTAACTACGATATCATATCTCTACTTATACTAGGGTAATCTAGGGTTATATAACCTATTTAGACCTAACATAGTTAAGTCTAACCTTAGCTATTCTAAACTAATCTAACCTAGCCTAAAAAGTCGCTAGATCGTGACATTATCCCCTTTCTTAGGACTAATTCTCCTAGGTTAGTAAGACTAGAGTAGAATAGCCTAGTCTAAGCTATAATACTATAGTTAGTGCTTTGTTATTAAGTAAGAAGAAATTTCATTTAAAGTGTAATTATACAATTTCTCAAAACCTTATATTATGTTTTACTTTTAATTTAGATACTTATGCGCTAAAAGCTTCTAAAAAGCTTACTAGCATCTTAGCAAGATTATATAACCTTTTTTTAAGGTCTTTTACTTTTTTTTATACTCTACTTAACAACAACTAGTAAGTAACTCTGAATTTTATAAATCTAGTAATTCCTAGTAAAAGGCTATGTAGTATTTTCCTTTTAAAGTTATATAGCTCTAACAATTGGCTTCAGCCTTTTAAGACAACCTTTTGATGTAACTACACATTTTGTAGACACCTTTTTAGTAGAAAAAGATTTATTGCTAACAACAGGTATCCGGGCTTATGCTCCCTTGTTTAGCATTGCTGGCACGCAACTAGTGTGTCGCATGTTTAGATAGAAATAAAGATACGTAATATTTCTTTAACTAACTCTCTTAACTAATAACTATTTACTACTAACTATTTACTACTAACTACAACTTCTGTTGTCTTGTTGCTATTCTAGCAGTGCTATAGTTATGGCGTTTAGTGCCTATTCTTAAATATAAATAAACAACAATAGTATTACTAATTATAGACAGCTCTTCTATTTCTAAAAGCGTTTTATAAAATTCTTTTACTTATTAGTTTATTTTAGTTACTTAATAGCTGTCTTAACACGCCTTTGCTTTTTATAAAGCTACTCTTAAGTCTTTTTACTAAGGTTGTATCTACATAAAAAGAGATCACTAAAGTAATATACTTTTACTACACCTAGACTATTAATATGCGTAGTGTATATAGTACACTAGCTAAACTAGTCTTTTATAGTTCTTATTATAACTTTAACATTTATAATACTAGACGCAAAAATATCTTAACTATAGTTATATTCTAAATTCTATACTAATTTAATTACTACAAAGACTATTGCTACTAGCTCCTTTTTAACTAATAGAGGTGGCTGCTTAATAATAGTAAACACTAGCTTTATAATTTACTACTATAGCTTTTAGTATAGTAACTTTATAAAGTCTAACTTTACTTAATATAAGCTATTAGTTTTTGTATTAAATAAGGAAAAAAATAGTTTAAGTATTATATTATTTGTATGCAAGTTGTTTGTAATAGGTTGGGTTGTGGTTGGGTCAGATCCGCACGGACCAGAACACCAAAACCTCAGCCTTTACTTCTAAATAACTCACTTAATACTGGTTATATCCTAATGCAACTCGAGTAGAGCGTACAGCAGTACTAGAAGAGAGATATACTAAAATCTTACGAGATTCTGTTACTATTTGACATAGTTATGTATTATTGAAGCATTTAAAGCTCAATATCTAAGAATACAGTGCATTAAATTTGTTAAAAATTTAACGCAAGTATCTTGTTGTACTAATGCACCTTCTATTAAGGTTGCATTACAATATACCTAGTGTTAAGCGAGTTATCTAGAAGTAGAGGTTGAGATTTTGGTGTTCTGGTCCGTGCGGATCTGACCCAACCACAACCCAACCTATACCCATTTACCAGCCTAGTTTGTATGTAGTACAATGTAGTATAAGAAATTCTAAAAGTAAGAAGTAGTAGGCAGAGAGCTTTTATAAAAAAGTATTACAAGCTTCTACTGCAGTAACGTACGTGTTCTTACTTTCTTTCTTTATTTCTATCGCAATCTTGTTGCCAGCTATAGGCTGGCAATCGCCGTTAAACACGTTTTAATTAGTGTTGTTTTTTAGTACCTTTAGCAAATTTTTTGACTCTAATTTCGCTTAGTGGTCTGAGCTTTTCTGCTCTAAGCGCTTAGCGCGTAGACCTTATCTACTTACTGTTTAAATTTTATTAACTACACACAATCTTTTTTTGACTTTTGCGACTAATTAGTAGAGGGCAGCTGCTTTTTACTTTTTTAGAAAACACATTTTGACTACAACAACAACTACTACCTTTAATACCTTTAAAAAATAAATACGGCTTTTTTATTGCTTAAGGCTATACAAGGCTATTCTGCGCTAATTAGGTTTATTTCATAGTCTACTTAGAACAAAGTAGTTCTAGTAGCTATATATATACTGTTGTTGTACACAAATTTGCTAATGAAAATCTATAAACCTTAATCATTTTATCATAAAGTATAGCAGTACTAAAAGTATTATTTAAGTATCTAGTTCCACTTCTCTGTTTGTCCGCTTATTTATAGATAGAAAGTAGATGTAAGAACCTTTTTAGAGTTTATATAGTATTAGAAGATGTCCTAATACTTTGTATTCATTAGCAGGCCTCTATCTAAGATTATCTGCCTTAGTATGCTATTAGAGTCTGATTACTTCGCGTATCTAAGCTTAAGCTAAGTTATTGCTATTCTAATTAGCTCTTACTAGAATATAATAAGCTATTTTAGTTAACTGATACACTATAATAAGTATTATATTGTATACTTAAATCTATATCTTGCTAGGAGACAGTTTTAGGACAAAAACTATTGTTACATCCTTCTATAGCCTATCTAGCAGGAGTAGAGGTTTAATTTTACGACCTAGCTACGAACCCAAGTCTCACAGAGAACTATCAGAACCAGCTAACAAGGAACTAGACGACTACCCTGCAAGAACAACGCAGCGGGTAGTCATGTGACCGATTACTCCGCTAAGGACTATCGCTAGGAGGTCACGCACACTATCGCTAGGAGCGATTACAACTATCGCACACTATCGCTAGGAGTAATTACGACTGTTAAGGCTATCGCCTAGTATATAGCTTAGGCACTAAACTTTTATAGCTTAGTGTGTTTAACTTTGTACAAGACTTTAGTATTTAATCTAAAAATTGTACTTTTATTCTTATTTTCTTATAATATTATAATAATTTACTAATTATGCTATTTTAACTCTGTCTATTATACTAACTTATTCCCTAAGAACTAACTCTTAGATCCTCTTAAGACAATTTTTACACTTTAAACACTCTTTAAGACAAGTAACACTGCAATAGATACCTTTACTAACACCTTAACTACAAAAATAACTACGCGTGCTAATGAGCCTAACACTTACTATAGTAATTGTAATAAGCTTAAGATATAGCTACTCTAAGTTAACAAATACTTCTATACAGAGGGGTGACAAAAATGAAAAGACGTTAAAAAAGTTATACTTTTGAAATCTTTATATTTCAACAACCAGAAGGACTATACTTAAAATAGTTAGTGATTTGAAAAGCCAAGATCTTCTTCTTTAAGTGAGGCAACTTAGTAAGCTGCTTAGTCAGCAGGATTGTGCTCAACTCTCGCAGTATAGATAAAGATAAAAAAACTGAAGATTAATAAAGAAAAAAACTTTTTTTCGAAGACATAAAAATCGCTGTAAATTATATATATTAAATAATACTAGCTTATCTCTTTTATGTGTTAGTTTGAACGCAATTGTAAAATGAACTATTAGGTAATAGTTTAGAGCTTGTTTTAGAGGGTTTTTTTAAAAATAAACAACTAAAACAGCTTACTAAAGTTGTGAATTGACCTCCCGGCTCATAACCTGTTGCGGATTCAATCTCCAGGTATAGTTGCTTGTTCTACTTCTGCCTTCTACTTGTTTGTAGTAGACTCAGAGGCAGCCTAATCTAGGCTTATAACCTAGAGATTGAGGAGGAGGTGCGGAAGTAGAATGATAAGAATACGAGAATAAATAGAGACTAGGGGAAGAGAGTGATTAAGTCATATTATTGTATTGTACAACTGCTTAATTGAATATTGTAATTCTCTTAACTCTCTCTTAGTTTCTAACTACAAGCTAAGCTACAGTCTATATATACTGCTAAATAATAGCGTAATAGCTTCTAGTAATCAATTGATCGTAGGTTGATTGTAGATTCCAGATGTGATTTTGAGCACCTGGATCCTGTGGAGAAATAGCTAAGTAGCTTAATCTCCAACAACTATTACTTAGTGTACTAGCCTTTAGCTTGTTTAACATCTAAACACCGCCTTAGTAAAAATAAAATATAATTATTAATCGCCTTTTAAGGTAATTAATCCTATTCCTCCCTTATAGCAGCCTTTAAGGCTGCTATACCTTTTTTACTATTTCCTATACCTCAAGAAGTAATAGGCCTTTTAGCTAAAGCGTTTTTTAGCAAAGCCTACACGTTTTCTATAAGATTTAAATTAGGACTATAGGCAGGATGCTTAAAAAGCAATATCCTATTCCTGGAAAACTAAGATAAAACTTCTAGAGTTTTATAAATTTCAGCGTTATCCTGCTAAAACTTCTAGCCTATATAGAGGTTAATAACTCCTTTAAATATATAAAAAAAGATTGCAACTTTATAATTTAACTATAAAGTAATAAACCTATAAGCAGGAAAAAACAATATATATAACGTACCCTTTTTTATTGCAGGTTTTACTTTAGAAATAAAGATTTCTAAAATATAGTTTAAATTCCTAAAAGGAGTAGTAATTAAAGAGCTTTTAATTACTACTAGTTTTAATTTTACTATCTATCTAAATCGCTCTCCAAACTTAGATACAAATATCTTAAATTATAACTAGATTAGCAAACCTGCTAAAAATAGATTAAAATAATTGAAAAATAGTAGATCTATCAAAGTTTTTTTTTAAAAGAATTAGCTTTTTTTAAAACTTACTTGTATTAGTAGTAGAAACTTTTTTTCTTTTAACCTTATTTTTTAACGTTATTAATAATATTCTATCCTAGTACTATGCCCTCGCTTAATAGCAGACTTGTCTAAATATATAACTTTATTAAAGTTTATATTTTTAAAGATTCTAAGTGTTTGCTTAGCATAAATGTAACAATTATAAGCCTTTTTAGCGTCTAGAGGCGTCTTTTTTCAAAAAACATTAATAGAATAGTTCTCTTTTCTAAGACAGTGTTATAATCTTCTAATAGGAAGATCTAGACTATCTTTTTAACAAACGTCAATTTGTCTTTTTAAGGCTTCTAGTAAAGTATCTATTAAGCACTTTTTTTGTTTTATTTGAGATCTTTGTAGGACAATCTTTTTAAGTCTAAAAGTAGATAAAATTTTTTTATTTATTTAATTTAATAGAGAGTTTTAGTAATAGTTCTAGAAGACTTTTATAGTATATCACTAATTAAAGAAATAGGCTTATTTTGTGAATATAAGGTATAAACTTCTTGCTTAAATTAAGAAAGATTGCGAGACATAGAGGAGGTACTATAAAAAGATTAAGTTAGGATAAAGAAGAGGAGTTATAATACTAAAAGATTACTAAGCTATTACGTAAATAGCGCTTACGTAAGCAACTCCTATTTCTTTTACCCATTAATTAAACTCTGTATAAATAAGATATAAGCATTCAAAATTGGCTTACGTTATACATGCGTAAGCATATCAAACTTTGTCTTTTAGTAGCAATTTTCACACGTTTATAAAAAATTCATGCTAAAATATAGTTTTTCTTTTTTTCCATCTCTTTTTAAGCGAGATAAGATGCGCAATCGTGCTGACTAAGCAGCTTACTAAGTCGTTTTATTTAAAGAGGAAGATCTTGGCTTTCCAAATCACTAACTCTTTTTAGTATAATCCTTCTAGTTGTTAAAATATAGAGATTTCAAAATCATAACTTTTTTAACGTCTTTTTATTTTTGTCACCCCTCTGTATTAAAAAAACTAAGATAAATAATAATAATGCATTATATAAGCCTCTATATTTTTCTAAAAAGCTACTGAATATTAAGCTAATCCTATTCTTTGCCAATACATAGCCATTTCTGTTAAAAACAATATTAATAAAGCACTTTTTAAGGACTATGATAACTTTGAAATAGAAATTAAAAAGGTATTATTATTCTTTAAAAAATCTGTAGTAGTAAAATAAAAAATTTAAAGGTTGCAATACACTTGCTCTACAGCTAACTATATGATAAAATTCTAGTAGTACTAAATAGTTATTGAATAGAATAATAACGCTTTAATATAGATATACTAACAAAGTCTTAAACTAGCTGTACAAATAGAACTTATGCAAAGCAGAGCTACTTTAAACACGCTTAACAAACTTATAGCTAAAGCTATTTAGATAAACAACAACTTTTATAAGCTCAACTTAGAAAAATAACTGTTTATATAAAAAAATTGCTTACTTGAGATTATAAATACTAAATCTTACTAAATGTTTTAACGTCTATACTCTAACTAAGGTAAATAATAAAATAACACTCCTAAAATCCTAAAATATTATGCAACTAACAGCTACAGGCCTATACACCTTGATAGATTTAATAAAGGACTTAAAAAAGACAAGTTTTAGTACAACAAAAATAGCAAGAAAAAGAATACTTACTATATCTATAGTAAAAAAGGTTACATAAAACAGGGCTGCTAAAGCTAAAGGAAAGTAACTTAATAGCTAAACGTTATTTACTATATAGTACTTAAGATTAATCTAGAAGAAAAATAGAACTCTATTACCCTATCTAGTATTATAGTCTAAGAACAAGATAAGGCAATTCTTAAAGGACTAGATTACCTAACCATAATTACACTAGAGGAAACTTTGAATAAAGACGTCTCTAAAATAATACTTCAAAAAAGCAACTTTAAAATACTAAACTAAGTATAGTAAAATAGCTAAGTTTTAAGAAAGCTGTTAAATTTTTATACTAACTAATAAGAAGCAACCATCTTTAGCAAACTATAGTCTATAAGAAGAAATTAATACCTTACTAAGATGACTTGAATAACTTAAGTAGGAACTTTACTAAACTTTTTAGTAAAATGCTACAAGAATATAAATACTTTGCAGACTTATATAAAGAACTATAAAAGAAAGAAATTATTTGAGCAGCTAACTTAAATAAAATGAATAATTTTGTATAAAAGTGAGTAAATAATACTATACTATTATAAGATAAACTAACGCATTAGCTTGTGAACTAAAAGAAAAGAAAATTCATAAAAAACTTTAAGCAACACGTTAAAGGCACAAGGCATAAAAAGTTAGCTATAATGGTATAAACTATTAAATAAATCTGCGTAACCTAGAACACGCGAAGTACTTATAAACTGTATATATATATATAATAGCTGCACTATACACTACATGAATAAGTAAAAATTATAATAGTTCCTAAGAAAACTAAAAAGAATACCTTAATATAAGTACTTATAGTACCACTGCTTAAATAACAAATACGTAGTACATGTATAAAACAAACAATATAGCTTATACTTCTATGAATATAATAATTTAGAAGAAACCCTGCAAATGCGCATAACGCAGTAGAAGAATTATAAAAATAAAACCTATATTTAAGAGTATAACTGGCCTCTATAGCACACGTACTTTAATATTAAATATAAACTATATATAGTTGCTGAAAGCTTTTATAAATTTAGCATATAGTCTTTTTTAGATAGACGCTTAAAGCACCTAGAACTACTAGATAGATTAACGTAGTAAATTCTTTAAACCTTTTTAAGCTGCTAGTAAAGCTTAATAGATATTAAATAATAGTATTAGTAGATTCTAGCTTCTAAGCTAACTTTGTTTCCCTTTAAGTAGTGTAAGTAGTAGGCCTATAAAAACTAAGAAAATAAGAACTTTACTAACTATATATAGCTAATAGTTAGCCTATGCTAGGCAAGATAACTGTTACACATAAAGTTAATAGTGTAACGCTTAGTATTTAGAAATATAAAAAAAAGTTAGATCAAACATCTTTAAATTAGCTACTTACAATATTATATTAGGAATTTCTTAGTTATAAAAACATGATCTGCAGATTAACTAGAAGTTGAAATAGTTCTTATTTTAGTACTATAGACTAGACGCAACTATAAGCTAGCTTACACATTTAATTAATGTGATAGTAGATAAGATAAAGATTTATAATATTGCTAAAAGACAGTAAACCTTAACTAAGAACAGCCTTACAGCATAAGGGTTTAACTTAATAAATACTAGAAGAGTATCTCTAAGTTACAAAGTTACAGTTATAGAGCAATATATAACTTTAAATATTTTAAAAAAGTATACAGAATTTTAAAACCTCTTTATAGAAGTAGTAAATAGCAAAGCCTTACTAAGATATTAACTCTAAAATTATAAAATTATATTAGAAAAAGAGAAGATTCTACTCTTTGGGCTAATATATCTACTATTAAAGATAAAAATCAAAGTATTAAGAAAAAAGCTAGACAAGGACTTAAAAAAAGAATAAATTAAGCCTTTTTTATTACTAGTAGGATTTCTTATACCTTTTATACTAAAGAAAAATAGACTACTAAGAATGTGTGTTAACTACTAGAAACTTAACAACATTACAGTAAAGAATTAATATCTACTACTAAATATTGTAGAGCTTTAAGATTAATTGTCTTATACTAAGGTTTTTATAGCATTAAACTTTTAAAAAAATACTACATTATTAACATTAAGAAAGTTAAGAATAGAAGACTGTATTCTAAACATAATATAGATACTATAAATATACTATTATGCTACTAAGGCTTTCAAACGCCTTAGCAATATTTTAAGAACTTATTAATAATATTGTAAGAGTACATTTAAATATCTCTATTATAGTATCTTTAAATAATATTCTTATCTACTCTAAAAACCTAAAAAGTTATATAAAACATATTTACACAATACTAAAGTGCTTAAACTAGTTCAACTTTTAACTTAAACTAGAGAAATGCAGATTTTATAAAAATAAGGTTATTTTTCTTAGATACATAGTAAAAGTATAAGAAGTATAAATAAGTAGAGGAAAAATATAAGTAGTTAAAAAATAGATATTACCTAAAATAGTTGAGCATACGTAATTCTTTTTAAGATTATCAAACTTTACTTAATAGTTTATTAAAGATTTCTCTACAACTACTATTCTACTAACTAAACTTATAAGGAATAAAACCGTGTTTTAGTAAAGTAAAAAAGCTAAAAATGTTTTTTAATAACTTAAAAATATAAGTATAGAACTACTATACTATTATATATTCTAAGTAGGACAACTATTACGCTTTAAGACTAACGCCTTAAATCTTACACTAAGTAAATACGCTAGTTAAAAGCATAAAGGCAAATAGCACCTTATCGCCTACTACTTTTGCAAATTCTTAAGGCTAGAGGAGAATTCCAACATCTACAACAAAGACCTACTAGCTATTATTAAATGCTTTAAATATTAGAGAGTATACGCTAAAAGCTGCTTAGAACTTGTAATATTTATAAGTTACAAGTACTTAGTTAACTTTACAACTACTTAAGTACTTAACTAACAATAAGTCTAATAGTAAGAAGAACTTAAATAGTACAAGTTTAAGATTATGTATATACTTAGAAAAGAAGACAGTAAAGTAAATACTTTTAGTTACTAATATAGTATTACAGGAACTAAGTTAATTACTAATTCGGCACTACTTAAGTTTAATAAAGATAAATTGCTAAGACTAGTAAGGATGTTAAACTAGATTACAAAAGTTACTAGCAAAGTACTAGAGAAAATACAAAAAGTAATTATCTAACAATATTATCATAACTTTATACATAGTTATCCTAGTATTAGAAGAAATATAGAACTTATTAAATAAAACTACAAGTTTTAAAATAGAAGAAACAAAATTAGTTATTTTGTTACTAAGTGCGCAGATATTAGAAGAATAAACACAGTACCTACGCACCTTATAGAGAAATACAAGCAATAGAGCTATCTAACATACTATAGTTTGACATCTTTATAAACTTTGCTACAGGCTTACTGGTTTTAGAAGACTTTATTATAAAAGGATCTTATAACGAAATTCTTGTAGTAGTAAATTAATTTACAAAATAAGCTAAGTATATGTCTTTTAGAAAAGATTTTAAAGCAGTATAGCTTATACATATTATTTATAATTAAATTATTAAACACTACAGTATACTAAAGATAATAATCAGTAAAAGAGATAAGCTCTTTACCTTAAACTTTTAAATAACACTATTAGCTACAATTAAATAAAAACAAAAGCTATCTACAGCTTACTATCTACAGATAGACAAATAAACTAAATATCGCAACGTGTATATGTATCCTCTAGCCTGAGTGCGATTCATCGATCGGTCGGTCTTTTGTTTCCGACACTAAGCAAACAAGTTATATAATAAAAGCCGATCTTAGGATCTATATTAACTATTAACAGAATAATTAGGTATTACTATTACTTATAGCCTAAATAGTATACAACAACAAGCTTTTCAAGTCCATAGAGTAGACTTTATTTTACAGAAATTATAAAAGAGACCTAAATCTCTTTACATAAAAATTTATTAGTTGGAATATAAAAACAGCTATTACTACAGCTAATAAGCTTAAGACAGAACATAAGTCACTCAAAATAACACTTAAAAAGGCTTAACGCTAAAGTATTTCATATATTAATAAGAAAAGTAAATAGCACATTAGCTAAAAAAGAGAAATAAAGTTTATTTGCTTATAAAGAATCTCTGTACTAAACAACTAAATAAGAGACATAACAACGTTAAAGTTAGACTATCTTTAATTCTAGACTAAAAGAGACTAGTTACGTATACACTTAACCTCTTACTTAATACAAAAATCTGCTTACAATTCTATATTAACATGTTAGAACTAGTAGACCTAAACACGCTACTCCGGAAACCCTTCTAGTATAAAATAAAAGAAGAATATAAATTTCAAGTTAAGATAATTCTTATACACTAATATAGAATAATAGTAAAGAATTTCTAGTTAAATAATGAGAATACCTAGATAGTAACAATTTATAGGAACTAGACACAAACTTAACAAACTACTAATAAATATTTGAAAAATGCTATAGCTAGGCTAAGAATTAAACTAAAAACGTTAAATATATATACTAATGAAGAATATAACTTGTTTTAGTATTACTACTACACTACTGTATTGCAACGCTAGAATAGTAGAAACAAAACAAGATAACGTACCTTATAAACTGCTACTAGCCTTAGGCATAGTACTACTACTAGTTAGTAAAGCAACGGCATTGTCTAGGTTACTTAGAATAGACTATACTATTAGTAAGTACGCAATACTAATAGCCGCTGTAAGACAATCTAAGGACTTTACATTAACGTCTTTACCTTCTACTTTTAGCTCTTACGCAAGGCAAAGCGTTTATATATATATATACTTACTAGCCTACGCTAGTATTTTTTTCTTACGCAATAAATATATATATACTTTAACTAATAACTTTTTATTTACATTTACTTTTACTTGATACTCTTTACAAGTTTTAAATAAAGAGGCCTTAGAGATTTTTATATATACCTCGCCTAGACGCGTGTATTCTGCATATTTTAGAAAGGAATTTAGCATAATATAATAAGGCTAGTTATTAGTAAAGCACTTATTACAAGCAAAGTGTTACACGGGTTTCGCTATACTTCTCTAGGCTCGGTCCGTACTAAGGCGAGGTAGACTAAAGCGGTAGTTCGTGAGGTATCTGTAGGAGTAATTTTAAGTAGAAAAGAGCTATTAATGTTAACTAAAGGTAAACAATACTAATTCTATAAAGAATAGAATAACTAGTTAACAATTTATGTAAGAGATAAACTATTTAAGTTAACTACAACAAGTATAATAATAAAATCTAACACATTCTTATACTTATTGATTTTGTCCTACTATACTATACATCCTTTTCTAGAGGAAGGTTTATAATAGCGCTGCTATCCCTTTATGCATAGCTATCCTAGATAGCTAGCCTTAGCTAGATAGCAATTACGTAATTAGCGCCCTACGCAGATTATTACCATCTAGTGTTGTAGCTAGTTATCCCTTTACCCTTGCTTTTACATTAAAGAGAGCATCCTTTCTATTACCTATAATAGTATCCTCTTTTTTAGGTATATTGTTTTAATACTTTAGAATATTATTTTCTTGTGCTGCGTATTAAATTGCTAGCTATATATAAAGTTTTAGTATACCTGTAATACTATACACTTATTTTTCTCTCCGCTTTTCTAACTATGCCTAAGGTTCTAATTTTCTGCTATTCTTGCTTATAGAACTTTACTTTTAAGTGTTGTGCTTATACTAATTATATAAAAGAGGTAAGTTTAACAATAGCCTTTTATTTTAAGTAGTATAAAGTAAGAAACTTTTACTATTTTATAAATATTGTAACTAGTTGTTGCGCTAGTAATATTTTAATAAAAGTAGAGTATAGTTTATTTATTTCTAAAGAAGAGAGAAAGAAAGTTTAGTATAAAAATTATAAAAAGCGTCTTAGAGTTGTACGTTTAAAAGCTTAGCTAGCTTAAAGTAAGCTAGAGCTCTTAGAAACTAAGGCGTAAGAATAATTATTTATCAATTAAAATCTTACTATTTTTAATTATAAGAATTATATAATAGAGCAAGCTAAGAAGAACTTTGCCTTTAGTATAAACTTTCTAATAACGAAACTATTACTCCCTAAATTATTAACTAACTTAGGCTAGTTACAGGCTAACGCTTTCTTTAATTTTTTTTAATAAATTTTTTTTAAAGACTTAGTCCTTTCTTTTCTTAGTATTTATAATAGTACTTAAGTACCTGTAACTTGCAGTTTATTATGTTTTTTTTTAGTATTTAAGTGTTCTAGCTTTCTAGCTATTCTTGCGACTTAACTAAGTATTTCTACTAATAACTAATTTTCTATAAGTCTTTAATTTCCCTAAATTTGTACTTGTTGTCCTTAAGCTCTATATTAGTAGCTAGCTTAGTATTTAGAGGTGCTATTTCTAGAAGTTTTTTGTAAAAGACAAGGTAGACACGCATACTTAGTAGTAATCAGAGTTAATAGTTTATATTACTTCTTTCTTCTAGAATTTTGAATAGTTTTACTTAAAGGTTATTTAGTTATCTGCTTAGTCGCTTAGTTTCTAAGTTTTATTATAACAGAAAAATTTATTCCTCTTCTTAAAAGTTAGTTCATTAATTTTCTACTTATTAGCTGCCTTAGCTATTATAGAGTTTATATAATCTATATTTCTGCTTAATTTCTTGTATAGCTTTTGTAGTAAGTAAGCTTTGTTAATTATACTTACTGTAATACTTTAATATTCTTTAAATCTTAATAAGTAGCTAGCTTATATCTATAGTTAGCGTAGTGTAGTAAGTGCTTTATAGTTACTTACCTTATACTATAATTAGCTAATCATGCTGTTAGTAAGAGTATAACCTAGTTGTTTTATAGCTTATTAGCGTACATTCTTAAATACTATTCTAGCGTCTAGTTTGTCTATTCTGTTTAGCTATCTATTTTAGGGTAAAAGCTAGTTAATAGCTTTTTTTTAAACCTAACATTGCTAGAAATATATTCTAATACTTAGATATAAATAGTTTATTATAATTAGTAATAAACTTTTTAAGTATTATATACTTTAATACTAGTGCCTTTGTAACTTTGTATACATAGCTTTCAACTATAATAGCTTTTTCTACAGGCATAAACTTTGTTAACTTAGTTAATAAATTAACAATTACTAGAATAGTGTTACAAAGTTAAGCTAATTCTAGTTTTTAATAATTTTAGAAGCTTTACTATAAAGTCTATTATTACACTACTTTATAGTTTTATTAGTAGCTATAAAGGTAATAATAAGCTATAAGGCTTATATCTCTTAAGCTTGTTCTAGTAATAAGCTAAATAGTTACTTATTGTATTTTGTACTTTTACTTATAAGCGTAGTATTGCAAATACTTTTACTTGTTACTGAACGATTGCTTTAATTGCTGTATATCTGTATTTAAAAGACTTATGTAGTTTTTTAATAAGACTTAATTTTATGTGTTGAGGTATAAATATTTAGTTTTTTTAAACTATATTTTAGTAATTTCCTTTGTCTTGTAGTAGTTTGTTAAAGCTATTCTTTTTAGGCTTAAACTACTAGTTAGCTGCTCTCTACAACTACTACTGTTGTAGTGTTTCTACCTACCTAGCTTCTCTAGCTACTTTAGCTAGTTTTAGCTAGTTATAATATAAACTGCTATTTAGTGTTTTTTTAAAATATAGCGTTATATAGTTTCTTATAACTTTCTTTACGTAAGTTTCATCTTCTACTTAAGGTATCTACTACTCTATTAAGTGTTCTAGCGTAGTAGGTTGTTTTAAAGTTAAAATAAGTTAGCAACTTAGCTTATTAGACTTATTATTAGTTAAATTTTCCTATTATTATAAACCCTACTAAGTTTAAGTAATTAGTAAAAACATTAATTTAGTATAGTAGTCTTAGTAAATAAACTTTTTACTATTTAAAGGCGTTAACTACTTTTAGTAGTTTATTATTATAAATACTATAGGTAAGTTCTACTTTAGAAAACTTTCTTAAATAGTAAAACACTAGTTTTCATTTCTTACTTAGGCACTGCTATAGAAATACAGCTTTAAGTGTATAACCTAACGTGCTAGTCTTAACTTGCGTTTCTTGTTTTAAGTTATATATCTCTAGTATAAGTGTTTTAAGGAATATCTATATAATCTAAATAAACACTTTTTATTATTTCATATTTTAAGTGAACTAAATTTTTTTTTTAGAATATTTAAGAGGAGTATAGTAAACTTTAGGTAATTCTCAATAGACTTTTAGTAGTAGTTTGTAAATTTCAAATAGAATTGCACGTTTTAAACTATTTTAAGTATTAGCTATTTTTGTATAGCTGTAATTCTTTTAAAAGTTATTTTTACTTCTTTTATAAATATTATAAAGCTTAGGAACTCTGTCTTCCTACTATAGAATTCGCACTTTCTTAGCTATAGGTACAGCTTGTAATTTTCAAGCTTTTTAAGTACTTTCTTTATATGCTTAACATGTTCTTTAAGTATTCTGCTAGAGTATTCTAGTATAATATCTAAGTATACTGTAACAAAGAATATAAAGTATCTGTAGAGTACATTATTTATAACTAATTAAAAAGTTACTCGTGCGGTTATTAACCTAAAAGGTATAACTATATATTTAAATAGTTTATATTTTATCTTAAATACTGTTATTTAATTATAACTTTCTTTAATATTTATTTTGTAAGATCTAATTTAGATATTAAATCCTATAAACTACTTAGCTTCCTAGAGTTAATTTAGAAGCTTTGTTTTTAGTAGTAAGATATATTAGTGCTTCTACGTTACGCTATTTAACCTTTTAAAGTTAATATATAGTTGCTACTTTTTATTAGGCTTCTTTACAAATAAAATAAATAAGGCTATGAGGCTTAATTTTAGTTAAATAAATTCTTTTTTTAAATTTTTTTAAATGTAATCCTTTAGCTTACAATTATACTAAGGTAATATTAGATATATTAGTCCTAGGCTTAGCTTAGCTTTATTATTTAAGACAATCAGATAATTTTAATTTTAATATTCTACTAGCTCTGTAACTTTATTTTCTTTAAAAAGTTCTTTAAACTTATTAGTTTAATATTTTTTTAGTATTTTCAGTAGATAAGGTTTATTCTTTATAGTTGCAACTTCCCTTATTTAAGTAATATTTTTCTCTTTAGAGCTTTTTGTATAAATACTTTTATTTTTAAATGGCAAGATCTTTTTAAATTTCTTATTTTAAAGTAAGCTTTAATTTATTAAGCGTATTTTTTGATATACTCTAGCAACTTTATATATGGATTCTTTTTTAAGTATTTTTTTATTTACTAATTAATAGTAGGGTTATGTGTATTTAGCTCATTATAACTAATTAATATCTTTAGTTCTCCTAAATTTATTATATTAATACTTATCTAGCACTTTATGCCTGCTATTAATAGCTTTATTAATTTAGTTTTTAACTATAATATACTATCTCTATATGTTACAAGTTACTTGTTAGCTAACAATATTAGGATTAGTTTCTTTTTAACCTAATATAGTATCTTGTGTTTCTTTACTACTTATAGAAAGATTATTGTTTGTGCAGCCCTAATATCTATAAGCGCCTATATTTTCTAACCCTATATAGATATAGTTGTAAGTAACTACTTTACTTAACTATTAGTATTTTATACCTTCTTTAGAGTAGTTTTAAGTATGCTTTTACTAGTGTAACTTTATCTTTAGCAGCATTTTAGTTTTTTATTTATTTACTCTTTTTCTTCTTAGACAAGTAGCGTACACTATACTTAGTGCTATATTGTATTAAGTAACTATTATTGTAATAAAAGCTCTAATACAGGTTTTAGTAAAGTATTTTTTTCTTTAAAGCTTATCTTTTTAGCTTTAGCTTTTTTACTTTGTAAATTAAGCAGTTTGCTGCCTTATGAATATTTAATAATAGAATAATATAGTAGTAGTTGTTTACTTATTGTACTTTTTCTAGTTATTATTAATAGAAGTTATATCTATCCTTGCATTGCGTTAATAAGAGTTAGTAGTAGATCTCTACTTTCTTAAGTACATAGAGATAACACTTATTTATTAAGCACTTATCTATCTATAAGTTTAGGTAGTAGCACTAGTTTCAGTCTACATTGTACTTTTTTTTATTCTTTTTATAAAACTTGTAATTAAGCTTATAGTTATACTAACATAACTTTTTATACTCTTTAGTACTTTTTACTTTTTTAGCTTCTTAGTCCTTAACTTTAGCTACTAAATTATTAAAGTAGAGTTGTTAGTGTATTACTTAATATCTTACTTTCTTAGCATATTTACTAGTAATTATAATTTATGCTTAAACCATACATTTATTAGCGTAGTGCGTTATTATTTTATACATTTAACATTAGTTATTAGCTAATTATTTTAGTATAACTTTGTTTTTAACTTTTTAATTTATTAGCCCAGATTTGCTTGAAGTAAGAACTTTATTATTTAGTTTTAGTTATAGTATAATCTTATAGCTATCTATTAAGTATACCTTTTTATAAAAGTCGTAGTTACTTATGTTGTTATCTAGTTTTGTTTAAATTAAGTATAGCGTTTTTATTTGATTATTCTAATCTTAATAGCTACCTATTTAGCTTATTTTTTCTTATAGCTTTAGGCAAAGTTTCTAACTTTACTATACTAAAGATATACTTTATTATTATAATGCTTTTAGCGGTTTTTTATAAAAAGTCTATTATACTTTTTTTTAGGATTTTCATTCTTAGCCTTATTTTATATTTTGCTAGTTATAATAGTATTACTATTTTTATTATACTTACTGTATTTTTGCCATGTATTTACTAGGCGAAGTTAAAAGTATTTTTTCTAGTTATATTATTTCTAAAGTCTTTATTAATGCGCGTAGCTAGCTTAACTAGCGCATATAGTGTGTTAGGCTTATTATAGTGTATAAAGCTGTTTTTAATATTCTCTTTCAAGCCTACTCCAAATACTATTTAAAGTTCCTTATTATTTTAATTTATTTATACTTATAGCTGTTTAAACCTTGCTGTATATACTAATACTAATACAGTTTACTTTAAGCAAGTAGTTTTTTATTAGCTTAGTTTTTAGTGTTTACTTTTTTAAAAATACGTTTTATTTCTTATTTAAACTCTATCTAACTTATTAACAAAGTTAATATTTCTATTTTAACTTTTTTTAATTCTTCGCTTAGTAGGGAGTTATTTATATAAGGTTATATCTAGTTTAAGGCTTTATTCCTTATTTATATACTTACTATAAATCTTTTCTAATTAGTAAAGACTTTATTATACTTATGGTGTAAATTAGTATAAGTAGGAAATACTTATAGTTTCTTCTATTCTTCTATATACTTCTTAAGTAGTTCTATTTCAAGCTTTTATATAGCAACAAGTTGTTTGTTTAAAGTAGCTGTTAGCTAACTTAAGAGCTGATTAATTATATTTATTATTAAAGCTACTTGCTGTGCTTAGACATAGGCTTACTAAGGGTGGTTTTTAGTATTAAAGTTAAGTGTATTAAGCATTTTATTATTTTTTAATATTAGTTAACTTAGTGTAGAAAGTTTTAAACTTTAAGCTATATTATTTTAAGTAATTTTTTAAGATACTATTATATATTTAAATAAAGTAACTTGTAAGTTAAGTTATCTACTAAAATGTCTAGTAGTTAAAGTATTATATAAAGTTTTACTATACTTCTTTAAGCTTAGTTTATACTCAAGTAAAGTAGACTAAAGTAGTAGTCTGTAAAGTATTTGTAGGAGTAATTTTAAGTAGAAAAGAGTTATTAATATTAACTAAAAGTAATCAATACTAATTCTGTAAAAAATAAAATAATCAGTTAATAATTTATACATAATGTAAACTATTTAAGTTAACTACGGTAAGTATAATAATAAAATCTAATATATTCTTATACCTATTGCCTTTGTCCTACTATCTTGTACATCTCTTCCTAGAGGGAGGTTTGTAATAGCGCTGCTATCTCTTTATGCATAGCGATCCTAGATGGCTAGCCTTAGCGGGATAGCAATTACGTGATCGGCGCCCCGCGCGGATCATTACCATCTGGCGTCGTGGCTGGTTGACCCTCAACCCTCGCTCGTACGTCAAGGGGAGAATCCTTCCTGTTACTTGTAACACAAAGTTAGAAACAAAATCAGTATTAAGAATTTTTTAGGCAAGATAGATTTAGCGTTTACAAGAGTTAAATAATATAGTAGATTCTAGAGCTTTTAATAACACGCAGAGCAACTTTGCTTATAAGCTAAGCAACCTACAAAGTTAAGTAATCTAAGGATAGATTCTAAGAAGGGGAGAATAGTATTATAACCTAGCTACAAACCTAAGTCTTATAGAGAACTATTAGAACTAGCTAATAAGGAACTAGACAACTACCCTGCAAGAACAACGCAGCAGGTAGTTACGTAACTAATTACTCTGCTAAGGACTATTGCTAGGAGGTTACGCATACTATTGCTAGGAGCGATTACAACTATCGCACACTATTGCTAGAAGTAATTACGACTATTAAGGCTATTGCCCAGTATATAGCTTAGGCACTAAACCTTTATAGCTTAGTGTATTTATCTTTGTATAAGACTTTAGTATTTAATCTAAGGAATATACTTTTGTACTTACCCTCTCGTGATATTACATCAATCTACTAGTCGTGCTATCACAACCCCGTCCATTGTACTCGCTCAATTCCCGAGAACTAACTCTTAGATCCTCTTAGGACGATTTTCACATTTAAGAAGGCCGTAAGGTTTATAACAAGCTAGAGTTAACTTTCTATAAGTAAGCTAGTTATAACAATACTCTAATACGTCTTTTCTTATACCTTTCTAGATATATTGCTATTATCGTTTCTTCCGTATTCTTCTAGTACTAAAGTAGTCTATAAGTAAGGTATTATAGTAGTCTTTCAGTGCTTGTGGTTTGCTTTAAGTGTTAGTAAGCTTCTTCGAACATAATAAGCTTATTTTAGGCTAAAATAAGTTATTCTACTTGATATTTATATTTAGTTTATCTAAAGTAGCTTTTGTGTCCTTATTAGTAATATTACAGTTCTCTAGAAGTTCTAAATTCTTAAGCGCAATCTTTTTTGCTTGTTTAAACCTCTTTAGTACTTTTTTTGAAATAGTTTGCTGCTTAATTTCTTTACTTAACTAAGTAAGAGTTGCTATTTTAAGTAAGGTTTATTAACTTTTATTACCTTAAATTTATTTTATTAGCTGTATTAAAGCTTTAATATACTTCTATACTAATTTTTAAAACTTGGCTATATAGTTACAACAGCAGAATAGACTATCTAATAGTTTAGTGCTTCTACAGCAGTAGTTTAAGACAAAGTTATAGCGCGTTAGCACTAGATATAGCTTTACTTAGTAGTAATTAAAAGTTCTAGTTTTTGTAAACTATTGAAATTTTTAATAGTTTTTTAAAACTTAAAATAGATACTTTAAAATGTAGTAGCACTAGTGTTCTCAACTTTCAACTATTATTAAGGGTTTTTAGTTATATATGTTATAGTTATAATTAGCTGTGATTAGATCATATAAATAGAAGCTAACTAGCCTTTACTATCTTATAGTAGGCAATTCTAGATTATAGTAGCTTACGATATCTAATATTACACTACTAGAAGTATTTACTTCCTCTTTTATCTTTTTATCTCTCTTAACATTCGCTAGTATAAGTATATCTCAAAAACAGTCTTTAAGTTATTTAAAGGCCATCTCTGCCTCTTCTGTTATATTTTGAGTTTAATTTTTTTTCTTTCTTATAGCGTCGCTTTTTCTAGCTAAGCTTAGGCTTTTCTAGGTTAATATAGTTAAAAGTAGAGCTAACTAAGAGAATGTAGTAAGAAATCTTCAATAGTAGTTTATAAATCTAATAAATATCTTAATTTCCTATACTATGTGTAGGACAAGCTGATCCTAGATTATCATAACTCTATTTCTGTTAATATGAACACTATTTAGTATAACTATATATTTAAAGTATACTATATACTAAATATGCTATTTATACTTACTAAGCTTTATGTATAGCTTAGCTTTACGCAATCTTCAAAGTATCTTTTTAATATAAGCTTTATACTCTATTCTTATCTTAAAGAGTGTTAGGATATTGTCTACATAAAATCAAAAAATGCGTTAACTAAGTTAACTAGTATTAAATTTATATAGGCCTAAAACTGCGCAAAAGCATTTATTAAGCTAAAAACTATAGTGGTGTACTTAAAGTAGCTATTTTTTATGTAAAGAGCTTTTTTTTGATTTCTTCTTTTTAAATACGGACTTTATAGTACACTTCTCTTTATGTTAAGCTTAGTATAGTACTTAACTTGCGCTAGTCTATCTAACAACTTTCTTATAGATCAAGAGAAAGTGTTTATTTTTTACTAGAATTTTATTTAAGCTACAACAATCTATATATAGCTTTATTATACTATCTTTCTATTCTATAAAGAAATTCTTGTGCGCCTACTAAGAACTAAGAACTTTTTATCTATTCTTTTACTATATATTCTATAATAGGCTAGTAGATAGGTTGTAGGTACCTACGCTTAGGTAAAGGTTGGGTTGTGGTCGCACGGACCAGTGGTTGTGGTTAGGTTAAGGTCGTATAGACTAGTAGTTGTAGTTGTGGTTAGGTCGTACAGACCTAAAGTTGTATTTATAGTTAAGTCGCACAGGCTAGTAGTTGTAGTTGAAGTTAGGTTGCACAGACGTGTAGTTGTAGTTAGGTTAAGAGTAACTAAATTAGTGCTTACTTAGCTAAAGTAATCTTTTATCAGCCTATTTAATCTAATTATTACAGCGAATGATGACAGCTATTTGTTACTATAAAAAGCATGTAACTACAACCCAACCATTTCTCTCTATAACCTAACTGCAACTTAACTTATACCCACAGTCTATGCGCATAACTATAACCACAACTACTAGTCTATGCAACCTAACTACAACTACAACTACTAGTCTATGCGACCCTAACCTAACCTATACTTAACTTTAGCGTGAAAAACGTAGGTTGTATTTAGGTTAGGGTTAGGTTAGCTTACGTCAGACCACAACCACAACCCAACCTATACCCATTTACTAGCCTATACACACGCCGTCTACCTTGCCAAAAGGCAGGCACAAGATAAAAAAGAATAGCTGTTATCTTGCGTAGTTGGTACTTAAGTTGCTACCGTAACTCGTAATATAAGAAAGACCTATTGGGTGTACTTTATACCGCCAACCGAGGTACCACCCAGGACCCACGCCCTGAGCTCCAGCCCATCACAAGGTAAAGTATAATAAATCCGTAGAAAAAAGTAAAGCCTACTAAGTAAGTAAAGATAAATTTATAGGCTTTTTAAGAGGATTAATAAACTTAAAGAATAAAGTATATATATTGATTGCTTTTATTATCAATATTAACATGGCGTTAGCGCTAAAAAGGGAGTAAATAAATAAATAAATGCTGCTCCTAAAGTGGTACATAAAGCTACTAAAAGTTTTTAAATCCAAAAAAGCTATAAAGCTTCCTCTAAATTAAGTGCTTGAAGTAAATTATAAAGTTAAGTTTAAGCTAGAAAATAGTTAACAACTATAGCTGCTATAAAGACTGCTGTATATCATATTATAAAGAGAGCTTTTTATGCTTTAGAAAGAGCTTAGATTACTACTAACGAAAAAGTTGATAGACGTAAATGCCTTATTAGCCTTTATACTAGTACTATTTACTAAAAAAACTCAAAAGAGGCTTATAGCTTTACATTAACTACTATGCTTTAATTATATTTACTATCATGCAAAGGTATCAACTACTGCTTATTAAAAAAATACTTAATAACGGAAGTAGAGATAAGTTGCTTACTAAGATAGATGTTGTTATAGTTTTTTACAAGATCTATAGTCCTAAAAAAAATAAGTAGAAAACGGCTTTCTAAACGCGTTGTAGCCTTTTTAAATAGCTAGTTATCTAGGCTAGTAAATAGATTGTGGTCAAGTTGTGGTTAGGCCAGCTTATGTAAGACCTAACTACAACCTAACCACAACTACTAGTCTGTGCGTAAAAAAGAGTATTTGTGGTTAGGTTGAGGTCGCACGGACATAGGCTGTGGTTAGGTTGCACAGACGTGTGATTGTAGTTATAGTTAAGTTATAGCGCAAAGACTGTAGGTATAGGTTAGGTTGTAGTTAAATTATAGAGAGAAGTAGTTACATTGTATTCACGTGTTTATAATAGTATATAACTATAATAATTAGCTAAGATAAGCTAAGATAAGATTACCTTAGCTAAGTAAGCACGAATTTAGTTACATTTTTAACTTAACTACATCTACATATCTGTGCAACATAACTACAACTACAACTACACGTCTATGCGACCTAACTACAACTACACGTCTGTGCAATCTTAACTTAACTATAACTACTAGTCCGTGCGTGATTAGCCTAACCACAACCTAAGTACGGATACCCCTAACCTATTTGCTCTTCTCTAGTTACATTTTTTAGCATATTAGTAAACTATTTTGGTTTATCATTTTAAAAACCAAAGAACAAGCTTATCATTATTATTTAATGTTTATTTTACATTAACTTTCAAACTTACATCTAAAAGAGACTAACTTAAATTATTTAACATAACGTGGTTCATTATCAAATCGTCTACTCTACTAAGTTAGCTACTCAACACCAGCGCGGCGCCTGCGCAGCAACATAGCGCAACACTTTAATTAATTACTATATTATGCATCATAAAAGAATAGTGATTAAAAGTATTACTATTATTGCGTTCTCTATTTCTGCCTTTTAGGTGCAAGATTTATATTTAATCATACTACAATAGCTATCGTGCCTTTTTAGAGATACTTTTTCTCTAGGCGTCTTACTATTCTTATAACTACTAAATTCGTTTTTAGTAATTAAATTTAATGCTTCACAAACTATTTAAGTCTTTTTTATGGGTACATATTGCCTTTTCAACCCTTACGCTTCATAAGCGTTTTAATAGCATTTTATAAGTAGCCTATTTCTTTCTATACTAATACTATATTTTAAGCTATCTTCTAAGCGCTTTCACTTCACTGCTTGACTTATCAATGAATACATTTATTAAAAACTCCTAAATGTTTTATATATGATTTAGAATAATATATTATACTTTTATTTTATAGGCGTTGCGAAGTGTTTTTACTTTTCAGTTAATCATAATAATTGCTAGTAGCATCAACATACGTAGCTTTATATCTAGCTTTAAAAATACTATATTTAAGTTATATAAAACTAACTGGGGACTTAAAAACTAGATTTAAATATTTTAAACTATTTATTTTTAAGGTATCAAAAGTCGTGGTTGTTGTTGCAGTCAAAATGGATTTTCCAAAAAAGTGAAAAGTAGCTGCCCTTTATCAATTAGTCGCAAAAGTTGAAAAGAATTATGTAGTTAACAAAATTTAAATAGTAAGTAGATAAGGTCCACGCGCTAAGCGCTTAGAGCAGAAAAGCTAAGACTACTAAGTAAAATTAGGGATAAAAATTCGCTAAAGATACTAAAAAATAATACTAATTAAAACGTGTTTAATAGCAATTGCTAGCCTATAGCTGGCAACAAGATTGCAATAAAGGCGGAGGAGGTAAAGGAGGTAGAGGAGGTAGAAAAGGGTAAGGACACGTACGTTACTGCAGTAAGAGCCTACAATACTTTATAAAAGCTTTTTGCCTACTACTTCTTACCTTTAAGATTTCCTACACTACTTAGTACTGCATACAAACAATATTATGCTTAAACTCCTCTTTTTTTTTTTGATACAAAGACTAATAGCTTATATTAAATAAAGTTAAACCTTACTAAGTTACTATATAAGAAGCTATAGTAGTAGATTATAAAGCCCGCGATTTACTTTTATTAAGCAGCCTCTCTAGTTAGTTAAACAGAAGCTGTTAGCAGTAGCTTTTATAGTATCTAGGTAGACGTAAAGGTTAAACTCTATGATTTATTAATACTTTATTAATGCGTTTAGTATTTTAAATATTAAAGTTATAATAGAGGTTATAAAAAGCTTATTTAGTAGCAAGTATATTAAATACGTTGCGCATGTTAACAGTCTAGGTATAGTAACAGTGTGTTATTTTACTAATTTCCTCCTACGCGAATATAACTTTAGTAGAAAGACCTTGTAGTAGCTTTATATAGAGTAAGAGCATGTTAAAATAGCTATTAAGCAGCTAAGAAAAACTAACAAGTAGGAGGATTCTGTAAGTTACTTCTAAAAATAGGAGAGCTGTGCTTAGATAGTAATGCTGTTGTTGTATGTTTACATCTAAGTATAGGCGTATGCTAGAAACGCCGCAACTACAACACTACTAGGATAGCAACAAAGACAACAGAAGTTATAGTTAGCAGTAAACAGTTATTAGTTAAGAGAGTTAGTTAGAGGGATATTACGCATCTTTGTTTCTGTCTAAACATGTAACACACTAATTGCGTGCCGGCAATGCTAAATAAAGGGGCATAAGCCTAAATAGCTATTGTTAGCAATAAATCTTTTTCTACTAAAAACGTGTCTACAAAATATGTGGTCACATCAAAAGGTTGTCTCAAAAGGCCGAAGCTATATTTTATACTATAACGTAAACCATCAGTGAGCCGGCCACATTGGTAAGCCGACTACTTTTTCTTAGCACAACCAACTTAACTTACGCATCTTCAATTTTATTGCTATTAAACAAGGAACACGCGTACATTGTGCTAGCATCTAATTTAGAAAATATCTCTATATCCTTTTCACATGTTCACGCGTTGTGCCTAGTCTTGCTACAGTTCCTATAGCGCCGTAAAGCTAGTTAGGCTACTTCTTACCTACTACTACTACAAATATTCTTAGATTGCTAAAGCGCTATAAACGCCTTAGCAGCTACCTGCACTACTACAGTCCTAAACTTTATGGTACTACTATACTGGATCCGCTTCTTTTTGCAGAATTTCTACTTAGTTATTACTACTAATTACTCCTTAAGCTTATAGATCTAAGTACGATAAAGCATATTTTTGTGTAGTATTAGTTTACTACCTTATATAAGCTAAGAGAAATTAGTCAAGGCTATTACTAGTATTAAGTAAGAAAAATATATACTAGCTTTGACTACTATAACGTCTCTAGAAGAAGAAGTTCTAGCAAAGTACGCAGCTGCATTTTAAAGCAATATAACACTATCTACACGTTAATAAGAACTAGGCCTACTACTTAAAAGCTTTCCAATAGTTTTTTTTCATAACTATATTAAAAAACGCGTTTTTAAAAGTAAAGAAGAAGCCTTTTTTATTAATATAAGAAACGTATTGGCTTCGGACTTTTAAGACAACCTTTTAATGTAACTACACATTTTGTAGGCACCTTTTTGGTAAAAAAAGATTTATTGCTAACAACAGGTATCCAGGCTCATGCCCCCTTATTTAGCATTGCTAGCACGCAACTAATGTGTTGCATGTGTAAACAGAAATAAAAATACGCAATATCCCTTTAACTAACCTTCTTTACTAATAACTATTTACTGCTAACTGCAACTTCTATTGTCCTATTACTATTCTAGCAGTGTTGCGGTTGCGGTGTTTAGTGCCTATTCTTAAAGATAAATAAATAATAACAGTATTACTATTTATGTACAGCTCTCTTATCTCTAGAGGCGTTTTATAAAATCTTTTGACTAATTAATTTATCTTAGCTACTTAATAGCTATTTTAATACGCCTATACTCCTTATAAAGCTACTTCTTAGTCTCTTTACTAAAGTTAGATTTGCGGAAAAGAAAATTCCTAAAGTAATATACTTTTACTATACTTAAACTACTAATATGCGTAGTATATATAGTGTACTAGCTAAACTAGCTTTTTGTACTCCTTGTTGTGACCTTAATATTTATAACACTAGACATAAAAATACTTTAACTATAGTTATATTTTAACTTTTATACTAACTTAATTACTTTAAGAACTATTACTACTAGCTCCTTTTTAACTAACAGAGGTAGCTACTTAATAATAGTAAACGCTAGCTTTCTAATCTACTACTATAGCTTCTAGTATAGTAACTTTGTAAAGTTTAACTTTACTTAATATAAGCTATTAGTCTTTGTAATAAATAAAAAAAAATAGTTTAAGTATTATATAATTTGTATATAAGTTGTTTGTATGCAGTACTGTATAGTGTAGAAAATCATAAAGGTAAAAAGTAGTAGGTAGAAAGCTTTTATAAAAAAGTATTATAGGCTTCTACTACAGTAACGTACGTGTTCTTACTCTTCTTCTTTATCTCTATCGCAATCTTGTTGCTAGCTATAAGCTAGCAATTATTGTTAAACACGTTTTAATTAGTATTGTTTTTTAGTACCTTACGCAGAACTTTTAAACCTTAATTTTGCTTAGTAGTCTAAGCTTTTCTACTCTAAGCGCTTAGCGCGTAGACCTTATCTACTCACTGTTCAAATCTTATTAACTACATATAATCTTTTTTTTGACTTTTGCGTCTGATTAGTAGAGAGTAGCTGCTATTCACTTTTTTAGAAACCCTATTTTAAATACAACAACAACCACCACCTTTGACACCTCAAAAATAAAAGAAACGTATTAGCATACTACGTTTCTTATACGTTAGGATCACTTACTCTTTAACGGCATAAAGTAAACTATATTAAGTAGCTAAAAAATATTTAATAAGTAACGTAGCGCATAAAAAGTTATGACTTTATTTTGAAGGCAATAGTTCTTAGAATTCTAGTTAAATTAGCTTTTATAGCTGTCTAAAATAAGCAGCTAGTACTTTTTTACTTAGCGCGCTTTTGTAAACGCGTTGAAGTGCTTTAACTACTCTGAACTAAGCAGGATGTTAGTTTAGCTCTTCTATAACACTAAGAGCTTCTAATTACGTAGCATCTCTATCTCTTTATAATATACTAAACATAAACGCGTCTTTTATAAATTATAAAAAGTAAAGTTATATACTCTACAGCGCAAATGCTTTAGATAGCTATTACTTACTTATAGTTACTTAGCTAGACAAAGTCAAGTTAAGTATGTTTCTCTAAGTCTATCATAACTTTTATAAAACTCATATCGCTTATTTAAAGGCCTTCCTTATTAAAGTTATACATGTTATTATTATAGACGCTGTACTTCAATTTAGTGTCCTCTATTAGCGTAAACTATGCACTAATTATCTCTAGGTTCTCCTAAAGTATTCTTTACTTATTCTTAGCTTAATTAAAGGCTGTTTTAAGCTTAGATAAGCGCGTTATAAAGCGCTTAGCCTAGCACTTACGAGTAGGCTTATCTCTAAGTACAGCTAGCAGTTTATTAGCTATATCTACTACCTTGTATAGCTAGGGCGCAAATCCTTACAAATTAAGGTTAATTACATGTTAGACAATTGTCTGCTCTTTAGTAGTAGTAAGTTTCTAGATTCCTAGCCAAGTTTAAGCGCGTAAAGTAATTCTATAGAGTTAGGTAAAAAGCCTTTAGTGTTTAATATTAAAAGCTGCTGCAGCGCGCTGTAGAGTCTAAACTTAGCCTAAAGTTTAGGCTTAAAGAGCAAGATTAACTCTACCTTCTTTTTAAATAGCAACTACGTTGTGTTGTTAAGGCATTATTTTATAAGGAGAAAGTTGGTTGTGCTAAGAAAAGTTAGCCGGCTTACTAATGTGGCCGGCTCACTAATAGTTTACTTTATATATTTTTTTAAAAGTTAATATTAAGGCTAGAAAAAAAGTATTTTTATTAATATAGTAAATATAGCTATATACATAAAACAATATTCTATTACTATAGTAGCGCTAAATAGTAAGTAGGAAAGAATATTATAAAGCTATAAAAAGCGTATTGAGTAAAGTAGTATACGAAAGAATTTATTTTATTTTCTTATAGTAGTTCGAGCATTCTACTAAGCAGTAGCTTTTATAGCTATTAGTACTAAGTAGTCTATACGCTTTTGTAGAATATAGTATAATATAAGCATTAAAATACTTAAGCTACACTTGTATAACCTTATTATGAATTTATGTAGCTAGAAATATACTAATAAATCAATTATAAGGTAAACTAGTTTAGTAAGTAAGAATAAGAATTTCACTTATAAAAATAGAAATATACTTAGTAACATATTTTATAACGTAAAGCACTAGTGAGCCGGCCACTCTAGTGAGCTGGCCACTTTTTCTTGGCATCGCCAACACCACGTACGAAGTGCAATGCAATCCCAAAACAAGCCTAACTTATTATACTAAGAAAGCAGAATTAATCTTGCTCTTTAGGTCTATAACTTAGGCTAATTTAAAAGCCTGCGACGCGCTGCTGTAGCCTTCAGCGTACAACATTAGCAGCTCTCTAATTAGCTTTACAGAATTACAAATTAACGCTAAACACAGCCTAGAATCTTGAAGCTTACTATAATAGAGAAGCAAAATATTATATAATACATTTTGAACTTAAACGTATAAGGATTTGCCCCTAGCTTTATAAAGTAGCAGATATAATAGATAAACTACTAGCTGTACGTAGTAGGACATCTATTAGCAAGAAGTAGGCAGAGCGCTTTGTTTAGCGTACAGAGGAGCTTAAGATAGCTTTTAACTAAGCGAATGATTGCTAGAGAATACTCTAAGAAGACTTAGAAGTTATTAGCGCCTAGTTTAAGCTTGTACAAGAGACAAAAGCTAAGTATAAAGTCTTTAATAATAATATCTACAACTTTAATAAGACAGGCTTCTGAATAGGCGTTATTAGCTTAATAAAAATAGTTATAAGTTTAGAGCGCCATAAAAGACTAAACCTTGTCTAGCTAGGCAATTATAAGTAAGTTATAGTTATCTAAAGTATTTGTGCTACTAGGTACATAACCTCACCTTTTATTATCTACAAGAAACGCGTCTACATCTTAGTATAGTATAAAGAGGCTTTAATATTATACTACTAGAAGCTCTCTATATCTTAGAATAGCTAGATAAGTAATAATAGCTTAGTCTTAAGTAGTTAAAGCACTTTAATAAGCATATAAAGTTGCGTTAAGTAAAGTTATATAGGCTAATTATTTAAGATAGCTATAAAAGCTACTTTGACTAGGATTTTAAGGACTACTAACCTATACAAAAGATCTTAACTCTTTATATACTTACTTATATATTATACATACTTTAGCTACTTAATGTAGTATACCTTTTGCTGTTAAAGCTAAAGTATTTTTAACGCGTATAAGACTTAGCACGCTAACGTGTCTACTATATTAATAGGAAAGGCTTCATCTTTGCCTTTAAAAACGTGTTTTTTAATATGTTTATTTAAAAGAACTGTAAAAAGGCCTTTAAGGTAGCAAAAATAGTTCTTATCAACGCGCAAAAAGTCTTTAATCGTCTTAAGGTTTATTTTTATACACTACTAATAATTACTCTACTAGAAACGCTCTAGTAGTCTAGAGCACTAAGTAATACATATAAATCTAGATTGTAGTTAAAGCTTATAAGGGAATTTTTTATACAATTACTAATTAGTACTTAAGAAGGCTTTTTAAAGCTTATTAAAGAAGCTAAAGAGATGCTGTATAAAAATATTCTATTTAGGCCTGCGTACAAGAGCTTAAGAGTAAGTAATAAAGTTAATAAGGCGTAGAGGGCGCAAAATGAAAGCAAATTTAGATAGGTAGTGATCGTAGGTTGATTGTAGATTCCAGGTGTGATTTTGAGCACCTGGATCCTGTGGAGAAACAGCTAAGTAGCTTAATCTCCAACAAGTAGTACAATAGAGTTTAGTGCAGGCGCATTACAAGTAGCTAAAAATGCTTTTGCTGCTTATACAACGTCTAAGAAGGGTGGTAGTAGAGGTAGTTAAAAAAAGACCTAGCTAGCTTAACAACGCTATAGCAATTGTAAGGGAATTGGACATAACGCTTGTACGTATTAGAAAGATGCAGAAGAAGATTTTAAATCTAATGTAGCTACGTTGTATAAAGGATCTGTAGAGAACAAGGAGCTAGTAACAGTGGTTTAGGAGAACCAAATGGTTAATTCTAATTCTGCCTTTCTAACTAAGTCTAAGACGTGCTATTTATACAGACCTGGCCTAGAAAAGCTGCTGTTAAACTTAGAGGAGTTTAACACGTATCCTGCCAAGCTTAGGTGTAAGCTTATAAGTTTAGCGTAGATATTCTAACATGTAGTTAGCTAGCGCGCGCTTAGCGCGTAAGCTAACAGGCGCCTAGGCTTAGGCCTAAGGAGGCCTTAGGCCTTAAAGTTAGTACGTTATAAATGCAATACACTTTTTAGGTAACTAAGACCTTAGTTACTTGTACAGAGCTTTATATAGTCCTAGCGCACTACACAACGCGTTGTGCACGTGCAGCTTAGCGCAAGGCGCAACAACAATAATAATAAATTTTTAAGTTTTTTAGGCTTAGTATCTAATACTACTATAGCTACTATAAGTATTACTTAGAAACTTACTTAAATCTCTTAAAAGCAATACTAATTACTTCTACAGGTATTACTATACTTTTATATAGCTTTTTAGTCTACTACGCGCTACTCTATACCCTTACGCAGCTTTTAGCTTTATTTTAGCACTTTTTTTATTTAGTTACTAACTTTATATAGAAGTTAAAACTACAAAAAGCTGCTGCCGCCTACGCCGCTGCCTGTGCCGCTGCCTGCGCGCTGCTGCTATTACTCTTGCCCGCGCCCTTGCTGCTGCTGTCACCGCCTTCTCTAGTAGCGCGGCTGCCCCTAAAACGCACTTCTTATGCAAAGTTAACTAGTACTACTTTAAGTATAGTACTAGCCTACACGTCTAAAAGGCGTGTAGGCAAGGTTAAAACTTTAGTTAAGACTGCTTATAAGAGTAAAACCCTAGCAGTAACTCCTAGGCGCTAAAGTAAACCTAGTACGTATTACAACATGCCCTATTTTAAGTGCATTAAGAGCGCTTTGTTTAGCAGCTTTAATAAAGCTTGTTAAAATAAAGCTTTAGGCTCTAAAACGCGCTACTAGTAGTGCTTTAACAGAAAGACTTACAAAGTTTTATATATATTTTTTTCTTAAATTTTAAGCTTCTACTAATAATTAAAGTTTTTAAATTACTATCTTTTTAGCTAAGAAGCTTCTTGCTAAGCTTTAGAAAAATATACTATTATAAGCTCTTTTTCTTTTTTTTATAAGTTCTTTATACTAATAAATTGCAGAGTAAGCAGGCTAAAAAGCTTACAAGCTACTATCTACGTTTTTTTAAAAAAAGCAGCTAAAGAGAAGAAGTTTAGGAAAGGCCTTAAAAGTAAAGTAAAGAAAAAGAAAAAAAGTTAAAATAACTAAAAAAAGCCTACTAGTCCTTCTAATAGTCTCTTTGCGCGTTGTCTGCGCGCTAAAAAGCTGTTAAATAAGCTAGTTAACCTCCTAGTTACCTAAAAACCTATTAGGAGGGGGTTGTCCTCCTAGAATCTTATAAGTTCCCTAGGGGTAGGGGGCTAATTTACTTTAATAATTAAACATCTATCTTTTCTTTTTTTATGCTCTTTTTCTCTTATAATTCTTTATAAGACACGTGTTCTATATTAATAAGCTCTTTAAAGTGCTTAAGCTTTTGTCTTAACAAGTACTTAGTAAGTCTATTAGCTAGTATCTTAGCTGTTAGTAAATATTTAATTTAAAACAAGCCTTTAGCGTGCTCCTAGTAAAGCTATATATTCTGTATATTAATATAATAGAGCTTAGTAGTTATCCTTTCTTACTCTTTAATAACTAAGCATATAGTTTGTTAGTTGTTGCAAAAGATCTTCTAGGCTTCTAAAACTATAAGCTTAAGCTCTTTAAATAGTCTCTTAAGCGCTATAAATTCTTTTACTATATACTTTAATATAAGAAGCTTAGCTTTTATTATTAAGGTTATTACTGTAGCTTAATAAGCTGCTTTTTAAACAATTAGACCTCTAAAGAGTATAATAATATAGCCTTAAGAAAATTAATAAGTCTCTAAATTATTTATAAAAAACGCGTTTTTATATATAGTAAGCTCCTTATTATTATTATTACTATATATAATCCCCTTATGCTTTGTATAGTAAAAGTATTGTATAAGATAATTTACAGCCTTTATATAAGCATCTAAAAAGTTAGTAAAAAAGTAAAAAAGCTTAAAAACTACGTAGGTAGTGTTAGGACACAGCATAATAGCTGTGTACAGCGCGCTACTAACACGCTCTTAGTAGGCCTTAATTTAAGGCTTTAGAGCCTCTCTAGGATTTTTAACTAGCTTCTTTAAAAGTAGAGAAGTCTTTAAGAACCTACTAAGGGCGTTTAAATTAAATCTTTTTGCAACTTTGTTAATATAGGTGTTGTGTAGTAGTAATATTATGCGCTTTTTACAATCTCTTACAATCTTTATCTCTAGAAACTAGCTTACCTCTTCTTTATTCTTAACTTTATAAATATTTTTAATTAATTTCAGAAGCTTGTAGGCTCTTATTTAATAAGATTAGTAATTTATAAAGAGAATATTGTTTATATAAAATATTAGGAGAAGCGCGCGGTCCTTAGTATAGAAAAGACAAGGCTCTTTAGCTAAGGCCTATAGGCTAAGCTTTTTTAAGGTGTTTAAGAACTTATTATACTATAATAATAGCAAGTCTTATAGGCTGTATAAGGCTCTTTTAAGCTTAACGCACTTTTCTAGGCGCTTATAACTATCTAGTAAGTTGCACAGGACTATTATTTCTTTACTAATATTAGTATTAAAGAACGCGCCTACTATATTAAGCTACTAAATTTCTATATTAAATTTAGCTATAATTACTATTACAAGTTTAAAGGATTGCGCAGCTAGTGTTACTGCGTATATTAAGTGTAGTAAGTTCTTTGCTTATAGGTTTTTTTTTACTATAAGACGTGCTTTGTATTTAAAAAAGTAGCTGTTTTTATTAAGCTTATAAGTAAATACCTATTTAAGAGAGAGAGGCCTAAAGTCCTCTAGAGTTTTTTCTTCTATCTAAGTGCCTTTTAAAAGTAGAGTGTTAATCTCTTTTTAAGCAGCCTATTTAAATATAGTTCTATATTAGTAGTTTTAAAAGTTTTTCTATTTATTTAGAAGCTTTAAGAGATTGTTAAAGTATGTTTAAGGTTAATTATTCTTTTTAAGAGCTACTGCTATTATAGTGTAGACTATAATTAGCTTTTAATTTTTCTAAGGCTAATAAAGTAGTGCCTTAAGCTTAAGTGCCTTTAAGAAGTTATAAAGTAGGCAGTATACGCCTGCACTCTTTACGTTAGAACTGCGTTAGTTCTTATCCTTTAGCTTTAAGAAGCTCCTTGTAGAAGGTCTCTACACCTTTTTTTATAAGGTCTTTTTACTAGAGGATTTTAAGGGACTCTAGCTAGTGCTGTAGAATTCTTAGCACTGTACTAAGCCTTTTTAAAAGCGTTTCCTACTCTCTTTAGAGACTATAAGAGTCTTTACGTGTTTGTTAAGCTTAATTTACTAGTTATTTATAATTTCTAGAAGCTAAGCAGCTTATTACTGCTACTTATAGCTTTTTTAGCTAAGGTGCCTTGCTCTAGTATTTGCGCTTTTAAAGAAGGAGGTGCTAGCGTTGCCTTAAGCGTTAGTAGCTATTCTAAAGGACCTTTCTGCCCTGCACAAATTCTCTAAGAAGCGTTAGCTTAACGTTCTTTACGTACTTTTAGCGTACTGCCTATTAAAAACTATAGTAGGCCTTTTATAGTCTTTATTGTTAGCTAATTACTTATTAGCTTTAAGGTCTCCTATATTATTACTACTACTTAACTAAGACTTATAAGTTGCTTAAGTATTTCTCTAGCCTTACTAATTTTATTATTATTAATAGTGTGTACTATAAGAACTGCGTTCTACCTTAGCAGCTTATAAGCTAGTCTTTTATAGTACAGTGTCTTGTTAAATATAACATTATGTGTTGTAATAACCTAGTTAAGCGCTAGGACTTATATTTAGTATATATTAGAGGCTCTGTATTCTACTAAGTAACTAATATAGCTTCTAGAAAGAGTTTTAAAGCTCTTCTTATATTGCCTAGCTGCTCTATCTTTATTTAAGGAATAGGCGCGGCAGCTGTAAGTATATATACTACTCTAATTTAGTTTTATGTTTGTTGTGAGGCTCTTAAGAGGCTCTAGTTTATAGTACTTAAAGTACTTTTTACTTTATTAATTAAAGAGCTTACTTAGTAAGCGCAAACTGTGCGCGTAAGATAGGCTTATATTATAAAGCTATGCCGCAGCTTTAATAATTTCTAGCTAAAGTTTCTTAGGCAAGTTTACGCTTGCCTTTATTTTAATTAACTTAGTTATTATTTCTTATTTTGCTTATTTAGCAGCTTTATTTAGTTTATATATGTATAGTAAAGATAGCTCTATTATAATACTGCGTTCTTTATACTATATTTAGTACTGTAATATACCTTGCTAAGGGAGCGTTAAAAGATTATTATCTTGTATAATTTTAACTATCTAGAGCTTGTAACAAGCTTTAATAAAAGTTTTAAGATAGTAAAAGGCTCTTATAATCTCTAAGATGGATTTAGCTTATAAAATATATATATAGAGCTTACTACTAAAGGCGTTCTTAATAACTTATATTTATTATTCTCTTAAACAACCTTAAGGCATGTCAAATAGGTCCTATAAGATCTTCTAGTATAGTTAAGAAGAAGGCTCTTTTAGTCTCCTTAAAATAACTTATTTAGTATAAGTTAGAGCATAGTACTTATATTTTACGCGTACTATTTTTTTAATTCGCACTCCCTAAGCTGCGTTAACAAGTGCTTCTAGTGCTTTTAGACTTAGATGCCCTACTCTAGCATGCTAAAGGTTCTTTAAGTTACTCTTTAGATAAGTTTTCTATAAGCTTTTAATAGAAGGCATTACATTTATAATAAGCTTTAAATAAAAAGATAGAGGCTTATATTTAAAAAATAAGAGGTTAAAACAACGTTTAAGCTGTGCTAGTATAACATTTTTACTAAGTATACTCTAGCAAAGTATATTATTTAGGCCTAAGTACTAAACTTCTTTTTTGTGTAGGCGAGCTTCTAAAACAATATTAAAATAAAAACTTTTAATAACTGCTATATTTATAAGAGTAAGGTCCTTAGTCTTATTACTACGTATTTTATTTAGAACTTAGCAGAGAATACAAGTCTCTTAACTACTAATAAAAAAGGCTTAAGTGCCTGCCTTTACTGTCTCTACCTCCCTCGCAAGTACAAAGGAGCCTAGTATAAGCAGTTCCCTGCTATTTACTAAGTGCAACGCAGCTCTACTATTAAGTATAGTGCTCTCTAATAGTACGTAGACGTTGTAATTGCTAGTGTAGTATATACTTAGGCTTTTATCTTTTTTAAAAAGCGCTAAGTTAATTAATAATGCAATAATACTGCCTAAAAAAGCCTTTAACTTACTTTTTTTTTTAAGAGAGCTTATATTCTGCTTTAACTAGTTTGTCTTTAAGTTCTTTAAACTAGTTAGTGTGTAGGCGTTCTTAAATCTTTTTAGCTTTCTTTTTACTAACATTGTATTAGACTTTAGCGTAGGCTTTAATTGCTACTAAAAGTGTATAGTATTCTACTAGATTCTAGTAGTGCTTGTATTCTTTATTATCTTTATATAAGCACTTATAGTTAACTTTTTAAGCTGCGCTTTTATTACTTTAATTTCTGTAAGTTTTTAAGTTTCTTAAAGTAGTAAAGGCTCTTCTTATTAATTTAGCTAAGCTTAGTGTACTAACTAAGCGCTAATAAAGTATTTCTAAGAACACTTAACTAGTTTAGTTAAAGTTTAGATAATTCTTTTTAAGTATCTACTACTATTAGTAGAGCATTTTTATTGTGTTAGCCTAGTTAGGAGCGTATTTAGCTCCTACAGCGTCTAGAAAGTTAAATATAGTAAGCGCGCTGTCTACTTTAAAGATTTTTAGCCTTTTAGCTTTTAGTTAGCTTATTTGCTACTTATTATACTAAGCTCTTAGTTCTATAGTACTAAGTTTTACTTTTTTAAGGCTTGCTTAGTACTTTTAACGTGTTACTATTTAGTTAATAGCGTCTATTAGTGCTAGTTTAAGCTATAGTTGTTTAACAAGCTTATTAAGCGTTTAACTAGCATTATTTATAAGTCTAATTATAATTAAAGCTAGTAACTGTTTGTTAATAGTTGCGTAAACTTAATCTTAAATATACTAAAGAGCGCACGTATTTATAGCCTAGTTTGTATACTTTATATAGTATTTGTTAAGTTTTTTATTATAGGCTTTAAGTTTTCTTTAAAACAAGTTCTTTACAGGCGCTAAAGGCCTTAAAGGCAGCTCTATTAATATATTAACAGTTATAATAGCTTCTAGGTTAATATATTTCTAGACTTCTTTAGATTTAGCGTTAAACTTTAGCTAGGTGTACTAGTAAGTCTAAGTCGCGTAGCCTATAAGGCGCGCTAAGTTAGTAATTTAAAGGAAGTTACTTGCTATTATTTTACGTGTAATTAGTTAGTAAGTTAAGAAGTGTAAACTAAGTTTTTTAAATAAATTAGAAAGTCTAAACTACTGCTAGCGTACTCTAAGTTGCGCAGGGAGAATCTAAACTATAATTTAAAGCGCTAGGCTTATAACTGTAAAGAACAAGAAGCTAGTAATAGTAGTTTAAAAGAACTAAATAGCGGCGTAGATATTCTAACGTGCGGTTAGCTAGCGCGCGCTCAGCGCGTAAGCTGACAGGCGCCTAGGCTTAGGCCTAAGGAGGCCTTAGGCCTTAAGGTTAGTACGTTATAGATGCGACAGGATCTGTAAGGAATGTAAAGTAATTTAATATTTTGTACGTGGTGTTCGCGATGCTAAGAAAAAGTAGCCGGCTTACTAGGGTAGCCGGCTCACTAGTGCTTTACGTTAATAGTAATACTTCTTACTTAAATAAGCTAACTTATAGTTGCTAAGCTAAAGATATTCTTTTTCTTGATTTAAGCCTTGAACTATAAGCTAGAAAGTTTCTTACTTATTATAAAGCTAGTTTTATAAAAGTTTTATCTAATTTTATTTACAAAATTAAAGTGCTTTTTCTTAAACTTAACTAGTATAAACCATAAATAGAAAATTGCTAGAATCTTATAAGCAGCTTACTAGTAATTATATATATGGCTTTAATAAATGCGTAGCTTAAGCGTATGCTTGATAAACTTTTTAATTTAGTTCTTATTTATATAGATTTTACTTTACTTTTTTAGTAGTTTATTAGCTATATTTTATAAATCAGCTTTTAAAAATAGCAAGCTTGATGAAAAAATTATTTAGTATACGTTGCAAATTTACTATTTTATCCAACTATATTTAGTTTTTTCGGTTTAGCTTATAGTTGCGTAAATAGCGTTTTCTAGCGCGTTAGTCTTGAATTGTAAATGAAAAAACTTTATACACTACAGTAGCACCTTTCCTACTTTAAATCTACTTAGATTTAATATTGGAGATAGTAATATATATATCCATTTTACTATAGGTACTTTAACAGTTGTGTTGTTAAGACATTACGTGTTGTCGCTGCATAGGCGTCGCGCTAGTATTAAGTGGCCAACTTAGTGGGGTAGGCAACTTGATACTAACCCACGTTATATAATACATAGCGATTCTTAATCGATTCAAAAAAGGTATACTAGAACTTATTTTTAATTCTTTTTTTATCTAATTTTAAGCGAGATTGCAGGCGCAACCGTGCTGGTAAAGCATCTCACTAAGCAGCTTAACTTAAAGAGAAAAATCTCGGCTTTTCAAATCACTAAGCCTTTTTCATATATCCTTTCTAGTTATAGAAATATAAAGCTTTAAAAATAACAACTTTCTTGATTTCTCTTTCTCTTTGTGATAAAATTTTGTCACCCCTCTGTAATAGATTTAACAAAACACATCTTGATTGCTATTTAAGATAGAATATTAGAAATATCAGATAGCTTTTGAAAACTTCTTAACTTTAAAACTACTACATCAAGACTTAACATTGTAGACATGCTTTAATTTATTAATGCCTTACAAAGTTGTAGCTAGTTACATGTCTTAATAATATATTGCCCTTCTTTAGTAGTAAGTACCTTCTTAATTAGAAGCAGTATACATAATAGCTGTACCCTGCCCCTATTTATTTAGTATAGCAGACAATCTCGTAGCCGTTAGAGCCGCGCTACAGACTATTAGCAAAGCACCTCCTTAATTGCTAATATCACACGTTCGGGAATTATGTCAAGCTAATGCTGCTATAGTGCTTAGCGAAATCGGCTTTCCCTTAAACACAAACTTAATAAAGTGTGCGCTATACTATAAGTAGAGATTATAGTGCCCTACTTAATAGACTTAGTATAGCGTTAACATAGAACATATGCAATATACTACTAATAAAAAACTTTAGCATAGTATCTTTTAATGCGTAAACTTAGCATTTCTAACTGCATAAAGCAACTACACAGCTAATATTACTAAACATTTCACAATATCCTACTACAGTAAAAGACTATCTATTATATAGGCGAGATCTTACAGCGTTACCGGTACCTGCGAAGCATGTTGCAAGCCTGAGAAGGACTGCCACTGCGACATGCTGATAATGAAGGTGATGGGGCGGTTACTTTTCGTCATTATTGGCTACCTTTCGTTCAGTCCGCTCAGCCCGTACAGCTGGTCTGTTACGACATGCTAGTGATTGAGGTGATAGGCGGCTGCTTTTCGTTGTCATTGGGTGCTGGGGCTTAGCTTAGAAATCCCTGCCTAGATCACTTGAGGCTCTCCACTACTTGTAGGGCTCGCGATAGGCCTCTTTTTTTAAGTAACCTTTTTAAGAGCCTTAAGGCTGCTCCTCTTACTCTTTTAAGAAGTTTTTATAGATTGTTGGAGTTGTTTTGCAGCCCTACGAGCAGCTGTTCTAGAGGCCTGTTTAGCAGCCCTCTTAGCCTTCTCCTTCTCCCTTACTAATTAAGCTGCAGCCCTCGCCTGTTGCCTTATTTCCTTCTCCTTCCTCTTTGCCTGCCTTATCTCCTTATAATGCCTATTTATCTTAGCTTTTTAGTGTTGTACCTGCTCCTTTTCGCGCTCCTAGAGCTGCTGGCAATTACGTGCCTCTTTTACCTTCCTTAGAGACTAGACTATAGCTCTACCTTAGTACTCCTTAGGCTCCTAAAGTAGGAGAGGCTTTTCTTATGTTCTATGCGTCTTTTTATTAATTAGAGCCTCGCGTAGGCCCTTAACTTTATACTTAAGGAGGGTCTTTTAAGTTAAGATTTAGTAATAAACCTAGCTTAGCCTTTAAGCTTATTTATTACTTTAATCTTTTACTACCTTGCGTAGTAAGCGTTTAACTTTCTTCTAGTTTAAAGCACTTAAGCTTAAGGACTTACTATTGCTTAAAAAGCCCTTAATACTAAACTTTTTTAATATAACTTTAGGATTAAAAGGTAAGAGGCTTATAGCCTTAAAGGCCTTTAGAATTGTTGTTTCCTTAAAAGAGGCCTACTAGCCTTAGTAGAAGAGGTAAAAGAAATCCCTCTTACTTATTAAGGTGAGGCCCTAGTTCCTCTCTAGAAATCCAAATATCTTAGCCTAGTAAGCTAATAAGAGAGGCTTAAATAAGGCAATATTAAAAGGCTGCAGCGTGTAGGTTAAATAAAAAAAAAAAACTACAAGAAGAATCTTGTTCTAATTATAGTACTTAATAAAATCTATAGTAAAGTAAGATCTATAGCTGTCTAAAATAAGTAATTAATAGGAGAATTAAGCCTTTGCCTTAGTATTATAATTAAACACTTGTTTAAGCCACGTAAGACTAATATTGTTGTTTATTTAGCTAAAGGGTAATAAAGTAATTTAAACCTAATAAGTTTTAGAATTAAGGGCTTATAACTAAGTATCCTGTATTAATTCTAAAGTTAATTAATATATAAGGGTGGGCGCTAGGTAAGATCTATTAGCATAGATATAGGCTAGGAGTGTTATCTACTCTTGCAAGCTATCTTAAATAGTACTCCTTTTTTTTCCCTACTTATATAAGGGCTTACTAAAGATCCTCTTTAATTTTCCTAGAATATTAAGGAGGAAGCCCTTCTTATTTATATTGTATATATAACGCAGCTTAATATAGTACTACTTAATTTTCTTGCGTAAGAAATTAAAGTATAGGCTATACTTCTTTCTAGAATTAGCTTTGTAGCAATTATTATTTATGCTTGTTATTTATCTTAAAATAAGCTTATTAGGGTACTAGTAGACAAAGCAATTAACTTAGTGTATTCTAACTTCTTTTCTTGCAATTTATAAGGTAAAGTTTTGTATTATAGCTTATATAGGTAGAAGGCCTCGCCTAGTAAGCTGTTTAATATACTGTAGGAGCTCTAGCTCCTGTTGTGGGTAGAGAGCTATTTAATTTTAAGACTTAAGGTTGCGTAAGGTTGAAACACCTTAGTGTCTTTAAAAGAGCGTAGATTGTACTACACTATACTTTTCTACAAACTTTATATACAAGAAAGATGTGGAGTTATCAGGTGTTGAAGTGGTGGTGTTGTTTTGGTGGGGTGAGCGTTGGCCCGTCCTGCGCGTTGGCCCGTCCACCTCGGTACGGTCGTGCCGTCGGTTCCTATCTCACTCACTCAGCACTGTCGTGGTGAGCTTCGCCCCGTTACCTATCGAATACAAGCGCCTGCTATCATTCTATTTTCTGGTCAACGGGCATCGCGTGCACGCCACAGCATACTGCAGCCTGTTGAGGACGATCTTCGGGCATGCCATCGCTTCCACGGTCGACCCATTTTCCATGCTGACAGTGGGATATCTATCGCTCAAGCGAAGACCGGCGCCCAGTTTCCTCCGCACCGAACGTTGCTGCCTTCCTTCAACTCTTGCTCGCTCACAACGTGCGTCCTCACTTTTCGGTCGACTTTTCAACATGCCACTCCTGCAGAAGCGATGCTATTATTCAATTTCAAGCATCGCAGAGTTTTGGGGGCTGGCAATTACCGGTGTAGCGTACAGCCCAACACTACTTTATGCCGCAAGCTACCGCGTTTCCCACCGGCTGTTGCCTTCATCTCCTGCATTCTGAAGCCGACAGTATCCTGGCCAATACTCTGGAAAGGGTCAGCCTCAATATGGTTAAAATGGTACCTACATGGAGAATGTGCTGCGCCACTCTCACATCCCAGCTTGCTGCTTGATAACGAAGCTCGCAGCCCCCGCGTATCACCCTTTGCATGACGTCGAATCTGAATATCCTAACTGTCTTGCGCTCTATTGGCCAACGATCTGACACGTCTATACCGATTGCGCAACTGTGCCTTCTCGCAGATGCGCAAAATTACTCCTTAATGGAATGCGATCGGCCCCCACTTAGATTGGATCGAACGAACTCACGCTTAGCAATGCGAGAGTTGAAGCGTACAGCATCGGGGCTTACTTTGGCCCCGGTACAGACTTGTCTTCTCGAGATGCACTGCTCTAGGTCTTCGCCAGAAGATAAAACCAGCCGACCCTTCTGCTCTTCCCAAAGAACGAACGCCGACCCGTTCTGGTTGAACAATCACTCTCGTCAAGATGCCTTCCTATACTTTGACAGCGCATTCGAAGCACATCCTTCTCACTTCTTCTGTCGTCGTAGTTCCTATGATCACCTTTACCTTGGCCATCCTCGTGCTAGTTCATGCCAACTTGGCAAGTCATCTGGATTGCCCTTACAGCGAGATATGCCCACAATCCCCTGTCGTCAACGTTACCAAAGCCTCCTACTACTACGTTGACTATCCCGCTACTCGACTAGTCTTCATATCCTCCTGGTCATCCACCGTTAGTTTCGCTCTTGTGAGCGCGCTGATGTCGATTTTCGCCTATTGCGCTGCAGCCCGGCTTACGTACGCTTCCGTGTCGCAAGACCAGAGCAGATGCCTCCCTACGTCTTATCAAACTAGCCTCATTGTTCGGATTCTGAACGCGGATTACCTGTCTCTGTGGGAGTTATCACGGTCGTGGCGGCGGTGGTCTTTTCAGCGCGAAACGAAAAACGAATTACAGGGACGAGCCACAAAACCGGCAATACTACAAGCATCTATATTTGTTTTGTGTCTAGCTGTGGTAGCGAGGTACGTAAGCGGCCCCTAGAATTCGTGTCCGCTAACATTCCCAGTGTCTTTGTGAATGCAGCGGACGCCTATCTTCACATAGCCACTGTGGCAGTGAAAATGGTCCAAATATTTCCGCAAGCTCCTGTACAACATCGGTACAGCAGAGTCATCGATCCCTGGTGCTTCGAAAATCGCGAAACCATGGGTACGCTCTATAACAAGAACTTTTGGGGCTGTGCCGTAACGGCCACCACCTCGACCTTCACCCAAGACACCTTTTATACGCTCACCAACCAGTCAGCCCTCAGAGTTGTCAATGATGAGAGCTACAAGAAGTCCATGATGAACTTTACTGAGGAGACTGGAACTGAATATGCGGTTCTGGCTCCGATTGATATGCCCTCGGATGCAGACTGGCAGGCGACATCATTCGCCATATCTTCGCAATGCGCCCCAATACCCGTCACAGCTTGCAGTATAGACAGAGAGCCGCCGCATGTATATAGTGACAATAATGTCAAAGTTGTAGCCTTCAACTGCTCGCTTGCTCGTGGGTCTCCGATCGACGTCTCTGGGAATTTCGAAGGTAATTACCATTCATACGACTTCTTCGATTATCACAAATACTTGATAAATAATGATAAGCCTTTTAGTTCCAGAGGTTTTTCATTCCCGAAAGACGCATTCACATCAATCATCCCGAACGCTACAGAAGAAGACGCAATCGACATGTTTGCAAGCACGTGGAGATGGACGGCAGCTGCTGGTGGCGATATGGATCTGACATCACCGGGGAATATGACAAATATAGCGTGGTCTGTGGATATGGGGTACATCATGGTCGTATCATGCAACAGTACAGGCAAGTCCCCGCTTTCAAATATCTCCTGGAATTCGTATCAGACCTGAGCTAATACAAGAGAACAGTGTATGATGTGACATACAGTGCTGCTGGCGGTGTCATCAAGAGCTTGACTGCGAAAGAGAGTAACGCTACAGTGGCAAGTATACCTATACTCGGCTCGATTGATTTCCAGGTTCTAGCGTTGTTTGCTAAGTATGAGGTTTTGCGAGACATTAAAACGAAACCTTATGTATCCTTGGACTCATGGATCTCGGACTACGAACTTGGGATGAGTGGCCTGTTTCTTACAGCTTTGGCAGCCCATACACTGCCAGCGGATAGTATTCTAGTGCAGACACGATCCCAAAAGATCATGACCATGGTACCGGTCGCAGCTGTCTGGCTACTAGTCCTCGCAAACCTGTTCTTCGCGGCTATAGGAATTGGACTCGCCATTATGGCCTGGAGGAGAACGGACCAGGAGATTCATCAGGTCAGGACGCGACTTGGTGTCCCAGGTTTAGCGGCTGCTCTTTTCGAGAGGAATTCCGAGAACCGTATCGTCAAGTCTGACAAAGAGTTGTTTCAAGAGAACGACAAGGATGGGTTGCCGCTGGTTCTTGTTGGAGTTCAGCATACCATTACCGGAGGCATGGCTTGGTCACTTCGCGACAAGCAAACCGGCCGTCCGTGTTTGGCGGATGGAGCAAAGGCGTCGACTGCTCGCGTCAGTGAGCTTACGCGCTCAATCTCAGAAGAAAGATCGATACAGAGGACACTACATGTACATCCAACGCCGCCGGCGATGGCGTTGTGAAGAGCGAGCTCATCAGCAACCTTTCGTCGAAGTCTGTGACTCAATCTGACACGGTCAGCCCGATGCAAGGATCGATTCACTGGGTTTGAAGGGACATACCTACAGCCGGGATCTCTCAGACCCGTGCGAACAGCATGAATCCATATGAGAGGGAAGGAGGGCGCGTCTTTAGTTGAAGAGTGGCACGGAGGCAGTGGCAACATTTTCATCTTGAGGCGTGGATCGAGCAGAATGATTGCTCTCATTTTATTTTCGATGTTATAAGGTTTCTTTGGTCGAGATAGCGATGCTGAGTTCTGTATAGCTCCGAAGTCACGCATCGCACTTGACACAGTAGCAAGACGCTGACGCTTACCGAGGTGGACGGCGTAACGCCCGATTTGAACACCAAAATCACCATCAAACTTGAGGTTGTAGAGCCTCACACAATAGCTACTATCGCGAGATTTCTTTGTAGTGAGATCTAAAGAGCTTAAATAATATATATAGCAATAGAAATTGGCTTCGGCCTTTTGAGATACCCTTTTGATGTAACCACACATTTTGTATACACCTTTTTAGTAAAAAAAGATTTATTGCTAAAAACAGGTATCTAGGCTCACGCCCTCTTATTTAGCATTGCCGGCACGCAGTTAGTGTGTTGCATATTTAGACAAAAACAAAAATACATAATATTCTTTTAACTAACTCTCTTAACTAATAACTATTTACTAATACCTATTTACTACTAATAATAACAAATTTTTAAACTTCTTAGGCTTAGTATCTAACACTAGTATAGCTACTATAAGTATTACTTAGAAACTTACTGAAATTCTTTTAAAAGTAACGTAAAGCATCAGCGAGCTGCCTACCCTAGCGAACCGCCTAAAACATGCCAAGACTCTACCTAACTCTCTTCGCTTAATATGTCTAATTAACACAACGCGCAATTACTTAAACACAAAAGTAGACTTTAGCTTGCCCTTTAAGCCTATTAATTAAACTAATTTTAAAGCTACTAAGCTGCTACTACTGCCTTTAACATTAAACACTAAGTTCTTAACTAACGCGCTTATAAAGTGCTTTTTTGCCTAAACACACGCTTAAACTCTTATAAGCTTACTGCTACTAATAAGCAGATAATTATCTAATACATTCTTAACTTTAATTTGCAAGAACTAGTGCCCTAGCTGTATAAAGTAGTAAATATAGCTAATAAACTGCTAGGTGTTTGTAGTAGCAAGCCTATTAGCAAGAACTAGGCTAAGCGCTTTATAACGCACTTAAACAAGCTTAAAATAGCTTTTAATTAAGCTAAAAATAAGTAAAGAATACTATAGGAAAATCCTACAATTATTAGCGTGTAGTTTAAGCTAGTTGTAAACACTAAAGCTAAGGATAGCGTACATAATAATAACGTAAACAACCTTAATAAAATTTGCTTCTAAATAAGTATAATTAAGTTAATAAAAGTTATTATACGTTTAAAAAAACGTACTTAACTTACGCTTATTTAGCTAAGAAATTACAAGTAAGTAATAGTTATTTAAAGCGTCTACGCTACTAAGTCTTTTACTTTACCTTCTATTATTTAAAAAAGACGCCTCTACATCTTTACATAGTATAAAAAGACCTTAATACTACGTAATTAGAAACTTCTAGTCTCTAAGAACAGCTAGACAAACAACGCACTTAGTTTAGAGTAGTTAAAATACTTTAACGCATATACAAAGGCGCGTTAAGTAAGTAAGTATAAGCTACTTTATTTAAACAGCTACAAAAGCTTATTTAACTAAAATTTCAAGAATACTACTTTAAAAATAAAATTCTATCTCTTTATATACTACTTTATTTTTTATATATTTTCTAGCTAATTAATGTTGTTTACTTTTTATTACTAAAGCGTAAGTACTCTTAACGCGTTAAAGACTTAGCACGCTAACACATTTTTTATATTAACAAAAAAGGCTTTCTTTTTACCTTTAAAAACGCGTTTTTTAATATATTTATAAAAGATAACTGCTTAAAAGCTTTTAAGGCAGCAGGGCTAGTTCCTTTAAATATATAAGTAGTACTAAATTGTTATAAAGTATAGCTATATACTTTACTAGAACTTTTTCTCTTAAAAACGCTATAGCAGTTAAAGACTTTAAGTAATACTTATAAGTTTAAGTTTTAGTTAATGCTTATATATAAATCTTTTCCTTAATTCTTTATTATAGCGTAGTTAGGCTTTTTATAGCTTATAAAAGAAGCTAAACTTATACTATACTAAAACGCGCTGCTTGTTACCTGCATCTACAAGGTTAAAAAGCAATTAGTAGTTATAACTAAACAGAAATTGCATAAGAGAAAGCGAATTTAGCAAAGTAAGACTATAAATTATAGGACTATAGTAGCGTAAGTAGCTACTAAAGCGTCTATAGCGCCTTAGCAATTAAAAAGAGCTTGTAGTAGTAGTAATTAAGAACTAGCACAACTAGCTGTACGGCGCTATAGGAACTGTAGTAAGACTAGGCACAACGCGCGTACGTGCAAAAAAGATATAAAAGCCTCTTTTAAATTAGATGCAAGCACTATATACGCTGGCTCTTTGTTTTATAGCAATAAAATTAAAGATTTATAACCTGTGTTGCTCGTGCCAAGCTTTTTTAGGCGGTTCGCTAGGGTGGGCAGCTCGCTAATGCTTTACGTTAATGCTAATTGCTTATATAGTTTTAACTATACTTTTATATAGCTTTTTAGGCTACTACACGCTACTTAATACTTCTACGTAGCTTTTAGCTCTATTTTAGTGCTTTTTTTATTTAGTTACTAACTTTATATAAAAGTTAAAACTATAAAAAGCTGCTACTGCCTATACTACTGCCTGCGCCTCTATGCGTACTACTACTACTCTGCTGCCCTTACCCTCGCCTGCGCTCTTACTGCTATCGCCGCCTGCGCTAGTAGCGCAGCTGCCTCTAAAACGCGCTTCTTGCGCGTAGTTAACTAGTACTACTTTAAGTGTAGCACTAGCCCGCACGTCTAAAAGGCGTATAGGCAAAGTTAAAACCCTAGTTAAAACTACTTATAAGAGTAAGACTTTAGCAGCAACTCTTAGTTGCTAAGGCGTACTTAATGCGTATTATAACGTGCCTTGTCTTAGGTGCGTTAGGAGCGCTTTATTTAACAGCTTTAATAAAGCTTGTTAAAATAAAGCTTTTAGCTCTAGAACGTACTACTAGTAGTACTTTTCTAAACAAACTTGTAAAGTTTTATTGTAATTTCTTTCTAAGATCTAAGCTTTTACTAATAATTAAAGCTTTTAAATTACTATTTTTTTTTCCTAAAAAGCTTCCTGCCGAGCTTTAAAAAAATTCGCTGTTATAAGCTTTTCTTTTAATTATTATTAAGTTCCTTATACTAACAAATTATAAAGTGAGTAGGCTAAAAAGTCTATAAGCTGCTGTTTACGTTCTTCTAAAAAAAAAGTCTAAAGAGGGCCTTAAGGGTTAAAGAAGAAGAAAAAGAGTTAAAATAACTAAAAAAAGTCTACTAGCCTTTCTAATAGTCTTCTTGTGCACTGTCTACGTGCTAAAAAGCTGTTAGATAAGCAGTTAACTCCTAGTTACTTAGAAACTTATTAAGAAGGGGTAATCCTCCTAGTATTTTATAAGTTCTTTAGAGGTAGAAGGCTAATCTACTATAATAATTTAATATCTATTTTTCTGTGCTCTGTTTCTTTTAAATTTTGTATAAGCTACGCGTTTTATATTTATAAGCTTTTTAAAGTGCTAAAGCTTTTGCTTGAATAAGTACTTAGTAAGTTTATTAGCTAGCATCTTAGCTATTAGTAGATATTTAATTTGAAATAAACCTGTAGCGTGTTCCTTACAAAGCTATATGTTCTATATATCAATATGTTAGAGCTTAGTAGTAATCCTTTCTTGCTCTTTAATAACTAGGCGTATAGTTTACTAGTTGTTGCACAAAATCTTCTAGGCTCTTAAAACTACAAGCTCAAGTTCTTTAAATAGCCTTTTCAGCGCTATATATTTTTTTACTACATGCTTTAGTGCAAATAGCTTAGCTTTTATAGTTAAGATTGTTACTGTAGCTTTATAAGCTATTTTTTAAACAACTAGACCTCTAAAGAGGATAATAATGTAGCCTTAAGAAGATTAATAAGTTTTTAAAGTATGTGCAAAAGACGTCTCTTTATATATAGTAAGCTTTTTACTATTATTATTGCTGTATGTAATCTTCTTATGCCTTATTTAGTAGAAGTGTTTTATACATAAGATAATCAAAGCTTTTATATAAGCTTCCAAAGAGTTAGTAAAAGGGTAAGAGAGTTTAGAAACTGCGTAGGCAGCATTAAAACGCAGCATAATAGCTATATATAGTGCGCTGCTAATGCGCTCTTAGTAGGCCTTAATTTAAGGCTTTAGAGCCTTCTTTAAATTTTTAACTAGCTCATCTAAAGGCAAAGAAGTTTAAGAGAACTTACTAAGAGCGTCTAAATTAAACTTTTTAGTAATTTTGTCAATATAAGTGTTGTGTAGTAGCAATGTTATGCGCTTTTTAGAAATTTTTACAATTCTTATCCTTAGAAACTAGCTTACCTATTCTTTATCCTTAACTTTATAGGTATCCTTAATAAGCTTAAAGTATTTATCGGCTCTAATTTAGTAGGTTTAATTATAATTTTTTTTATTAAGGTGTCAAAGGTGGTGGTTGTTGTTGTAGTCAAAATGGGGTTCCAAAAAAGTGAAAAGCAGCTACCCTCTACTAATCAATTGCAAAAGTCGAAAAAAAAGATTGTATGTAGTTAATAAGATTTGAACGGTGAGATAAGTTCTAGGAGGAAAGCTTAGACCACTAAGCAATAATTAGGGTTAAAAAAATTTGCTAAAGTACTAAAAAGCAATACTAGTTAAAATGTGTTTAACAGCGATTGCTAGCCTATAGCTAGCAATAAGATTATAGTAGGATTGGAATAAGATTGTAATAGAATTGCAACATAATGCGATAGAGGAAAGAAAGAACACGTACGTACCGCAGCAGGAGCCTACAATACCTTATAAAGCTAAAGCTGCTACATTTTACCTACTGCTTCTTACTTTTTAAATAGCACTATTTATAAATAATTTGTATATATTATACTGTAATTGCGTGTAACCTCTGCAGTAAACATCTTCTTATTCTGAGCTTTCTTTCAAAAAAAGCATCCTTTGCTACTGTCTATTTAGCACTTAATTTAGTTTAACAAAAACTGCTTATATAGACACCTAAATTTACTATGTATCTTGAAACTTAACTTCCTAGCTAGACTTCTAAGCTAATAAGTTTTTTAAATAAGTTCTTTATCTGCAATATTCTTGTGTATAAAAAGATTGTTAAGCTCTAATTTAGCTACTTGTAGAAAGAATATATAATCTCTAGAGTATTTGCTAATACTGGCGTAGGACTTAAGATCTATTACTTTAGTATCTCTTTCTTCCTATTTATCATGTAAGGGCTAGGTATAAAGACTAGAACTTAGCTTAAACAGCTATTATATGACGTTAAATTAGCAATAAAGAAGAAAGAGGTAAAAAAAAAGTAGGCTTTCTATTGTTGCGTTTATAGGTTAGTAAGCAAGGTAATAATAGTATTACTACTTTACTTTATCTAAAAGCGCCTAGTAGTAAAAGAATAAAAATAGGCAGGATAGAGCGCGTTAAGTTAGGAGGCGATTTAAGTTTTTATCTTGCTTTTCTTTGTTTTTGTCTAAACATGCGACACACTAATTATGTGCTAGCAATGCTAAGCAAGGGGTCATGAGCCTAGATACCTGTTATTAGCAATAAATCTTTTTTTACTAAAAAGGTGTCTACAAAATGTGTGGTTACATCAAAAGGTTGTCTCAAAAACCCGAAGCCAATGCTTAATTATACATAAGAAGTAAATTGTCTATATAGAATATTAGGAGGAGCGCACGGTTCTTTGTAAAAAAAAGGCATGGCTTTTTAGCTAAGGCCTATAGCCTAAGCTTCTTTAGAGTACTTAAGAACTTATTATACTATAATAATAGTAAGTTTTATAAGCTATACAAGGCACTTTCAAGCTTAGTGCACTTGCCTATATACTTATAACTATCTAGTAAGTTGCATAAAAATATTGTTGTATTACTAATATTAGTATTAAAAAACGCGCCTACTACGTTAAGCTGCTATATTTTTAAATTAAACTTAGCTATAATTGTAATTGCAAGCTTGATGGATTGCGCAGCTAGTGTTACTGCGTACGTTAAGTGTAGTAAGTTTTTTACCTAAAGGTCTCTTTTTACTATAAGACGTGCTTTGCACTTGAAAAAGTAGCTATTTTTATTAAGGTTGTAAGTAGATACTTATTTAAAAGAAAAAGGCTTAAAGTCCTTTAAGATCTCCTCTTCTATCTAAGTGCGGTTTAAAAGTAGAGTATCAATCTGCTTTTAGCTAGCCTATTTGAATAGAGTCATATATTAGTAGTTGTAAAAGTTCTTCTATTTATGTAGAAGCTTTAGGGGATTATTAAAGTGCGTTTAAAGTTAATTGACTTTTCTAAAAGCTACTACTATTACAGCGTAAACTGTAATTAGCTCTCTATTATAGTCCTAAGACTAAAAGTTAACTAATACTAGTAAGCAGCTTAAGTACTTCTCTAGCCTTACTTATTTTATCTTTATTAAAGGTGTTTACTATAAGAACTGCGTCCTGCCTAGGCAGCTTATAAGTTAGTCTTTAGTAGTATAGTATTTTATTAAATATAACATTACGCGTTGTGATAGCTTAGTTAAGCGCTAAGACCTATATAAAGTATATATTAGAGGCTCTATATCCTACTAAGTAAATAATAAAGCCTCTAAAAAGAGTCTTTCAGCTCTTTTTATATTGCCTAGCTACTCTATCCTTATTTAAGGAATAGGGGCGGCAGCCGCAAGCATATATACTACTTTAATTTAGTTTTATATTAGCTGTAAGGCTTTTAAGAGGCTTAGGCTTATAGTACTTAAATTACCCTCTACTTTATTACTTAAAAAGCTTATTTAGTAAGCGCGAGCTATGCGTGTGAGAAAAACTTATATTATGAAGCTTAAGGTATCAAACGTGGTGGTTGTTGTTGTTGTAGTTAAAATGGGTTTTCTAAAAAAGGAAAAAGCAGCTGCCCTCTACTAATTAGTCGCAAAAGTTAAAAAAAGATTGTGTATAGTTAACAAGATTTAAACAGTAAGTAGATTTAGTCTACACGTTAAGCGCTTAGAGCAGAAAAGCTTAGACTACTAAGCAAAACTAAGGTTAAAAAATTTACTAAAAGTACTAGAAAACAACACTAATTAAAACATGTTTAATAGCAATTGCTAGCTTATAGCTAGCAACAAGATTGCGATAGAGGTAGAGGAGGTAAAGAAGAGTAAGGACACGTACGTTACTGTAGTAAGAGCCTACAATACTTTATAAAAGCTCTTTACTTATTACTTTTTACTTTTAAGATTCTCTACACTATATAGTAATACATATAAATAACTTATATATAAATAATATAATGCTTAGACTATTCTTCTTTCTATTTAATACAAAAACTAATAGCTTATATTAAGTAAAGTTAGACCTTACTAAGTTACTATATAAAAAGCTATAGTAGTAAATTATAAAGCCTATGTTTACCTTTATTAAGCGGCCTTCTTAGTTAATTAAAGAGAAGTTATTAGTAGTAGATTTTATAGTAATTAAGTAAACATAGAGGTTAAGTTCTATTATTTATTAACACTTTATAAATGCGTTTAGTATCATAAATATAAAAGTTATAATAAAGGTTATAAAAAGCTTATTTAGTAGTAACTTTATTAACTATATTGCGTATGTTAATAGTCTAGGTGCAGTAATAGTATTTTATTTTACTAATCTCCTTCTACGCAAATACAACTTTAGTAGAAAAACCTTATAATAGCTTTATAAAGAGCAAGAGCGTGTTAAAACAGCTATTAAGTATCTAAAACAAACTAATAAGCAGGAGGATTTTGTAAGTTGCCTTTAGGGATAAGAGAGCCGTGCTTAGATAGTAACGCTGTTGTCGTATGTTCACATCTAAGTATAGGCGCATGCCAGAAACGCCGCGACTGCAACACCGCTGGGATGGCGACAGAGACGACAGAAGTTGCGGTCATCGGAAAGCTATACTATAGCCTTAACAATTTTTAGCTAAAGTTTCTAAAGCAGGTTTGCGCTTGCCCTTTTGTTAATTAACTTAGTTATTAGCTCCTAATCTACTTATTCAGCGGCTTTATTAGGTTTATATGTACTTAGTAAAGAAAGCTTAATAGTAGTACTGCGCTTCTTATACTATCTTTAGTATTACAACGTTTCTTTTTAAGAGAGCGTTAAAAAGTTATTATTTTATACAATTTTTATAATTAAAAGCTTATTGCAAGCTTCAAAAAGTGCCTTAAGTAGTAGAATACTTTTATGATTTCTAAAATAGATTTTACTTATAGAATATATACATAAAGCTTGCTACTAAAAGCATTTTTTATTACTTATATCTATTAATCTTCTCAACGTCCTTGAGGCATGTTAAAAAGATCTTATAAGATCCTATAGTATAGTTAAAAAAAAGCTTCTTTAGTTTTAATAAAATAACCCGTTTTATATAAGTTAGAGTATAGTGCTTATACCTAACACGTGCTATTTTTTAATTTTTACGCCCTAAGCTATCTTAATAAGCGCTTTTAGTACTTTAGGACCTAGGTGCTCTACGCAGGTATACTAAAAGTTCTCTAAGTTACTTTCTAAATCAGTAGTTTATAAGCTTCTAGTAAAAATTATTACGATTATAATAAGCTTCATATAAAAAAAATAGAGGCTCATATTCTAAGAATAAAAAGTTAAAGCAACATTTAAGATGTACTACTACGATATTTCTACTTAGTGTACTTTAGCAAAGAGTATTATATAAGCCTAAGTACTAGACTTCTTTTCTCTATAGGCAAGTTTCTAAGATAATATTAAAATAAAACCCTTTAACAACTACTACGTCTATCAACGTAAAGTTTTTTTTGTTTTTTTATCATATATTTTATTTAAAACTTGTTGTAAAATACAAGCGTCTTAGCTGCTAATAAAGAAGGCCTAAGTGCCTGCCTCTACTATCTCTACCTCTCTAGCAGGTATAAAGAAGCCTAGTATAAGTAGTTCTCTGCTGTTTACTATTTATAACACAGCCCTACTATCTAGTATAGTGCTCTCTAATAGTATATAAGCGTTAAGTTACTAGCATAGTATACATCTAAGCTATTGTTTTCTTTAAGTAGCGTAGGGTTAATTATAGATACAACTATACTACTTAGAAAAGCTTTTAACTTACTCTTTTTCTTCTAAGAAAGCTTTCATCTTACCTTAATAAGCTCTTTACGCAGTTCTTTATACTAGTTAGTATATAAGTATTTTTAAATCTTTTTAGCTTTCTCTTTACTAATATTATATTTAACTTTAACGCTGGCCTTAATTACTACTAAAAGCGTATAGTATTCTATAAAATCTTAGAAATGCTTACTTTCTTTATTGTCTTAATATAGACACTTATAGCCGCGTTTCTAGCCTACGCCTTTAGTGCCTTAAAATTTACAAAGTTTAGAGTTTCTTGAAGTAATACAGACTTCTAAGAAGCTTATCTCTAAGCTAAGTAAGTTATTTAAGCGTTAGTAAAGCATTTTTAAAAATACTTAACTAGTTTAGTTAAAGCTTGAATATTTAGTGCTAAGCGTTTAGTACTACTAATAAAAAGCATTTATAGTGCTAGCTTAGATAAGAGCGTGTTTAGCTCTTATAGTGTCTAGAAAGTTAAATACTACAAGCACGCTGTCTACCTTAAAGATTTTTAGCCTCTTAGCTTTTAGTTAGCTTATCTACTACTTATTGTACTAAGCTTATAGTTCTATAGTACTCCCAGCGTGTTACTATTAAGTTAACAGCATTTGTTAACACTAGTTCAATTTTTAATTACTTAATAAGCTTATTTAAAGTTCAACTAGCACCATTAATAAGTTTAATTAATAATTAAAGCTAGTAACTGTTTGTTAATAGTTGCGTAGACCTAATTATAAATATGCTATAAAGCGCGCGTGTTTATAGCCTAGTCTACGTGCCTTATGCAGTATTTATTAAGCTTTTTACTATAGGCGTTAAGCTTTTTTTTAAAGATAGTCTTTTGTAGGCACTAAAGGCCTTAAAAGCAGCCTTATTAAATATATTAATAGCTATAATAGCTTCTAAGTTAGCATATTTCTACACTTCTTTAAATTTAGTGTTAAACTTTAGCTAGGTATACTAGTAAGTCTAGCTTGCGTAGCCTAAAAGGCGCGCTAAGTTAGTAATCTATAAGAAGTTGCTTGCTATTATTATGTATACAATTAGTTAGTGTGGAGAACAAGGAGCTGGTAACAGTGGTTTAGGAGAACTAGATAGTTAATTCTGTCTTTCTAACAGCGTCTAAGACGCTCTATATATATAAAGGAAATATTGTAATCTGTAAAGATAGTTATAAAGCTTAGAGGAATGCCTCTAAGCACAGTAAGTGTTTTATAGAGCTTAGATACAAGTATTTAAGCTTAGCGTAAAGGCTTTAAGGCTTAGCGCTTAGCGCTACATACGCCGCGTAGGCTTTAATACTTATGCTTAGAGCCTTATAGCTAGAGCCTTATAGCTAAGGCGCGTAGCTAATATATATAATATACTTCTTAAGTAACTAAGACTTTAGTTAGCTATATAGAACTCTATGTAGTTATAGCACGTTTTATAACGTGCTATACACGCGCGGCTTAGCGCAAGGCGCTAACATAATAATAAATTTTTTAAGCTGTTTAGGCATAGTATTTAATACTACTATAGCTGCTATAAGTTTTACTTAGCAACTTATTTAAATTTTTTTAAAAGTAATACTAATCGCTTTTGCAAGTACTATTATACTTTTATATAGCTTTTTAGGCTACTTCGCGCTACTTTATACTTTTACGTAGCTTTTAGCTTTATTTTAGCACTTTTTTTATTTAGTTACTAACTCTATATAAAAGTTAAAACTATAAAAAGTTACTACTGCCTATGCTACTGCCTGCGCCTCCGCGCGTGCTGCTGCCGCCGCGCCGCCCTCGCCTTTACTCGCGCTCTTGCTCTTGCCTGCGCCCTCGCCCTTGCTGCTATTACTACTCTTGCTAGTAGCATAGCTGCCCCTAAAACGCGCTTCTTACGCTAAGTTCACTAGTGCTACTTTAAGTGCAGCACTAGCTTACATGTTTAAAAAGCATATAAGTAAAGTTAAAACTCTAGTTAAGACTACTTATAAAAGTAAGACCTTAGTAGTAACTTTTAGGCGCTAAAGTAAACTTAGTGCGCATTACAACGTGCTTTATTTTAAGTATATTAAAAGCGCTTTGTCTAGTAGCTTTAATAAAGCTTATTAAGATAAAGCCTTAGGCTCTAAAATGTGCTACTAGTAGTACTTTAATAAAAAGATTTACAAAATCTCATATATATTTTTTTTTCAATTTTAAGCTTTTACTAATAATTAAAATTTTTGTATCACTATTTTTTTAGCTAAAAAGCTTTTTACTAACCTTTAAAAAAATGCGCTATTATAAGCACTTTTTTTTTAACTTTTTTTAAGTTCTTTTATACTAATAAATTATAGAGTAAGTAAGCTAAAAAGCTTGTAATTTACTATCTACGTCCTTTTAGAAGAAGTAGCTAAAAAGAAGAAATCTAGAAAAAACTTTAAAAGTAAGAAAGAGAGTTAAAATAACTAAAAAAAACCTACTAGCTTTTTTAATAGTCTCTTTGCGTGTTGTCTGCGCACTGAAGAGCTATTAAATAAGCTAGTTAACTTTCTAGTTACCTAAAAACCTATTAGGAGAGAGTTGTCCTTCTAGAGTCTTATAAGTTTTCTAAGAGTAAGGAGCTAATTTACTCTAACAAATATATATATATATATATATTTTATACTCTTTTTTTTTGTAATTCTTTATAAAACGTATATTTTATATTTATAAGCTTTTTAAAGTGCTTAAGTTTCTGCCTTAATAAGTACTTAGTAAGTCTATTAGCTAGTATCTTAGCTATTAGTAAATACTTAATCTAAAACAAGCCTTTAGCGTACTCCTAGCAAAGCTATATATTTTGTATATTAATATAATAAAGCTTGGTAGTTTTTTTTTTACTCTTTAATAACTAAGCGTATAGTTTATTAGTTGTTGCAAAAGATCTTTTACGCTTCTAAAACTATAAGCTTCAGCTCTTTAAATAGTTTTTTAAGTGCTATAGATTCTTTTACTATATACTTTAATATAAGAAGCTTAGCTTTTATAGTTAAAGTTATTACTATAGCTTAATAAGTGTAAGGCTCAATATTAAAGAGAGATACAGGATGCTAGAGATAGAGGGATAATAGTATATTGCCTGTGTATAAGAGACAAATTGATATCGTCCGGACTACGATATCGTATCTCTACTTATACTAGGGTAATCTAAGGTTATATAACCTATTTAGACCTAACTTAGCCTTGTCTAACCTTAGCTATGCTAAACTAGTCTAGGCTAGCCTAACAAGAAGTCTAACCCTAATATTATCCCCCTTCTTAGAACTAATCCTCCTAGATTAGTAAGACTAGGGTAAAATAGCCTATTCTTAGCTACAGTACTATAGTAGATGCTATATTATTAAGTAAGAAATAAGCTCCTTTTAAAGTATAATTATATAATTTTTAAGAACTTTATATTATATTTTACTTTTACTTTAAGCGTTTATGCGCTAAAAGCTTTTAAAAAGCTTACTAGCGTTTTAGCAAAGTTATATAAGCTTTTTATAAGTTTTTCTACTCTTTTTTTTTATACTTTACTTAACAATAACTAGTAAGTCCTTCTAAATCTTAAAAATTTATATAGTTCTAGTAAAAGGCTATTTTATACTATTATAGGCTATAATAAGCTAGTATAAAGTTTAAAAAGCTAACTTTAGTTTAGCAGCTTTTTATAACTTATTAACTTAGCTTATTTTTAATAAATCCTACTATTTTTACTTACTTTAGCCCTATTATAGCTTACTATAAAGTACTATAAGTAAGAATAGCCTATATTAGTTTATATAATAGTTGCCTTTTTTAAAATAAACGTTACTAAAGTTAGTAACTTTTATATTAGTATAAGTTGTACTTCTATATATTACTATACTTATTACGTTAACTTTCTTGCTAGTAAAGATATTTGTATATTTAATAAAGTTAGCTGTATTTTTTTTAAAGTTAATAATAATACTATAAAGCTCTTTAAAACTTAAATATATAAAAATAACTTAAGTAAAAAAATTTAGTATATAAAGTATTTTTATTACTAGTACATAAGTTAAGAGTGTTATGCTGTAAGTTAATAAGCTATTTTTAGTAATTATAAAGTATTTTAGCTTATACTAATAAAATCTAGCTCTTTACTACTAAAAAAAATCTTTTTTATAGTATTAGTATTCTACTTAAGTAAATTAATACTAGTAAGCGTAAAGTAACTATTAAAAACTTTTATTATAACTTAAATATTACTTTCTAGGAGAAAGAGACACTAAAGCCTTAATATTATTACTAGAAGGTCTCTCTTACCCTAAATAAAATTAAGAAGCTCTAGGCTAAGCTTATTATATAAGCTTAGGACTTAAATAAAAAAATTATAAAGTAAGTAGACTATTATAAGTTATTCTAGCTTATTATACTTTATTATTAGTTTTGTTACCTTTTTTTAGCTAGTACTAGCTTTAGGTAAAAAAAAAAATTCTATATAATAGTGCTGGCTTCGGCCTTTTGAGACAACCTTTTGATGTGACTACACATTTTGTAGACACCTTTTTGGTAAAAAAAGATTTATTACTAACAACAAGTATCTAGGCTCATGCCCCCTTATTTAGCATTGCTGGCACGCAATTGGTGTGTCGCATATTTAAACAAAAACAAAGATACGCAATATCCCTCTAACTAACTCCCTTAACTAATAACTATTTACCACTAACTATTTACTGCTAACTGCAACTTCTATTGTCCTGTTACTATCTTAGCAGTGTTGCAGTTATAGCGTTTAGTGCCTATTCTTAGATATAAATAAACAACAACAGCATTACTATCTATACACAGCTTTCTTATCTTTAGAGGCAACTTATAAAATCCTCCTACTTATTAGTTTATCCTAGCTACTTAATAGCTGTTTTAACACGCTTTTGCTTTTTGCAAAGCTACTTCTAAGTTTCTTTACTAAAGTTATATTTGCGCAAGAGGAGATTGCTAAAGTAATATACCTTTACTATACCTAGACTATTAACATACGTAGTATATATAGTGTACTAGCTAAACTAGTCTTTTATAGTCCTTATTGTAACCTTAACATTTATAACACTAAATGCATTAAAAATGTCTTAACTACAGTTACATTTTAACCTCTGCACTAACTTAACTACTATAAAGACTATTGCTACTAGCTCCTTTTTAACTAACAAAGGTAGCTACTTAACAACAATAAACGCTAGCTTTGTAATCTATTACTATAGCTTCTAGTATAGTAACTTAGTAAAGTCTAACTTTACTTAATATAAGCTATTAGTCTTTGTATTAAAGGGAGAGAAGAATAGTCTAAGTATTGTATTATTTATATACAAGTTATTTATATACAGTACTATGTAGTATAAGAAATCCTAAAGGTAAGAAGTAGTAGGCAGAGAGCTTTTATAAAGAAGTATTATAGGCTCCTGCTGCAGTAACGTATGTGTTCTTACCCTCCTCCTTATTTTTGCTTAGTAGTCTAAGCTTTTCTGCTCTAAGCGCTTAGCGCGTAGACTTTATCTACTTACTGTTTAAATCTTGTTAACTACATATAATCTTTTTTTTTAACTTTTGCGACTAATTAGTAGAGAGTAGCTGCTTTTCACTTTTTTAAGAAACCCCATTTTGACTACAACAACAACCACCACCTTTGACACCTTAAAACTAAATAATAGTGCTATCTACTTTAGTTTAGATTTTAAGAGTAACTTATATTTTAACCTTTATTTTTATAATAACTATACTATTAAGGCTAAAGCTAAGGCTAATAAGTTTTTAAAGAAGTAAGAGATAAAAAAGCTAATTTTAAGTACCTTTAAGAAGGTATGTATATTTTATTATTAGTAATAATAAGTTGTTTTAACTTAGTATAGTATAAAATTACTAAAAGCAGCTATTCTTTACTTAAGCAGGAAGTATAATATATAAATACAAAGTTATTAGCCTTAGAGTCCTAATACGTAAGCGCTAAGAGTAATAATAAAGGTAGCTTAACTAAGTTTATTAAAAAGCTTAAACCCTAAATTTAAGAGGCTAAAGATAAAGTAGATAAACTTTAAATAAGTTAATATAGGCTATAATAGGCTACTCTAGGCTATAATAGGTGCCTAAAACCTTTAGTGTATATATATAGGATGCACTTAGAAAGTGCTAGCTTCTAATAAAGTATTATAGGTTAGACTAGGCTATAATAGCCTAGTCTAAGGCGTTTTAGTAAATACCCTAATCTACATAAGTTAAATAATAATATAGTTTTTTTTAAACTTAGTAATTTCTTGCTAGTATAACTTTTTTTTTTATAAATTTAAGCTATTTAGCTTTAATTATTTTTTAGTTCTATTAGTTTATTAGCTTTATTATACTTTAGTAGGCTATACTAGGCTATTACAGGCTAGTTTAAGTAAAAGTTAAGTATATATAAAACGTCTTTTTTATTCTAGGCTAAAGTACTATTAAACACTTAATTAAAAAACCTTTTATAAAAAAAATTAAGTAAAAGTATACTTTAGTTATTTTCTTTTAATTTACTTAAAGTTATTCCTTTTCTTCTTAAAAAGTTATTTTTAACCTTTGTTTTAGTTTTACTTTCTTAGTTTAGTAGCGTAAAAGTATATTATTATTATATTAAAAAAATTTAAGCGCTTCTACGCTTAGGTTAAAACTAAGTTTTTAAAAATTCTTTTTTTTAAAATAGTCTCTTTATAAAACTAAGTATTTTTATTAGTTAGCTTTATTTTTCTTCTTTTTAGTATATAATCTACTTTATATATATTATTACTTAACTTTCTTAAAGTATCTATATTCTACCTCTTTAGGTGTAGTACTGTCCTTATTAAGTTGTATAGCTCTAACAATAAAGTATAAAAGACTAAATAAATATTCTTTAACTCTAGTATGTTTACTTTAAACGTAGATAGCCTAGTTTAAGCTATAATATCTTTAAGTTTTATAAACTTCTAGTTTATTTTCCTCTTAAGCCTTATTAATTGTATATAATAATTTAATACTAAAACCTAGTCTTCTACTTTAAACATAATAAGTAACCTTTTCTTATTAGTATATACCTTTTAGTAAATATTAGCTATAACAATCTTTTATTTATACTTACTTTATTAACTTAGTATTCTAGAGGCAGTTTATAGTTCTATATTGCTTTCTTTATTTCTTAAAGCTATACTAAGCTATTCTACGCTAATTAAGTTTATTTTATAGTATACTTAGAAAGGCGTAGTTCTTATAGTTGTATGTATACTATTATTATAAGAAAATTCTTTAATAAAAATCTATAAGGCCTAATTGTTTTACTTTAAAGTATAGTAGCACTAAAAGTATTATTTAAGTATTTAGTTCTACTTTTCTATTTATCTATCTATTTATAGATAAAAAGTAGACGTAAAGACCCTTCTTAAGTTTATATAATCCTTAAAAGTATTTTAGTAATTTATATTTATTAGCAGGCCTCTATTTAAAATTACCTACTTTAGTATGCTATAAAATTTAATTACTTTGCATATTTAAGCTTAAGCTAAGTTAGTACTATCCTAATTAGCTCTTGCTAGGATATAATAGGCTATTTTAATTAATTAGCACACTACTATAAGTATTATATTATATAATTAGCTTAGTATTCTGCTTAGAGGTAATTTTATAATAAAGTTTATTATTACGTCCTCTTACAGCCTACCTAGTAAAGGTAGAGGTTTAAGAAAGCTATAAACTTTATAACGCGCTAAAGTTAACTTCTTACAAGTAAAGTAGTTATAATAATACTTTATTATATATTTTTTATACTTTTTTAAGTATATTACTATTGCAATTTTTCTAGTATTCTTTTAGAACTAAAATAACTTATAAGTAAGTTATTATAGTATGCTTTTAGTACTTATAACTTGTTCTAAGTGTTAGTAAGCTCCTTTAGGCGCAATAAGCCTATTCTATGCTTAGATAGACTATTCTAGTCTATTTTTATATTAAATTTATTTAATGTAGCTTTTATATTCTTATTAGTAATGTTGCAGTTTTTTAAAAGTTCTAAATTCTTAAGTATAGTTTTGTTTACTTATTAAAACTTTTTTAGTACTTTTCTTAAAGTAGCTTGCTGCTTTATCTACTTACTTAACTAAGTAAAAGTCGCTATAATAATTAAGCTTTATTTATATTTATTACTTTAAATATCTCTTCTTAGTTGTATAAAAGCCTTATTATACTTTTATGCTAGTTTCTATAACTTAGCTATATAGTTAAAATAGCAAAATAGGCTGTTTACTAAATTAGTACTTCTAAGGCAGTAGTTTAGGACAGAATTATAGCGTGTTAGCACTAAGTATAACTATACTTAGCAGTAGCTAAAGATCTTAGTTCTTATAATCTATTTAAAGTTTTAATAATCTATTAAAATCTTAAAATAAATACCTTTTAGATAGTAGCGCTGGTATTCTAAACTCTTAACTATTATAAGAAGTTCTTAGTTTTAGACTACTAAGCAAAAATTAGAGTTAAAAAAATTTGCTAAAAGTACTAAAAAACAACACTAATTAAAACGTATTTAACAGTAATTACTAGCCTATAGCTAGCAACAAAATTGTAATAGAAATAAAAGAAAAAAGTAAAAGCATATACGTTACTGTAGCAGAAGCCTGTAATACTTCTTTATAAAAGCTCCCTACCTGCTACTTTTTACTTTTAGGATTTCCTACACTATATAGTACTATATATAAACAACTTGTATACAAACAATATAAAACTTAGACTATTTTTCTTTCACATTAAGTAAAGTTAGACTTTACTAAGTTACTATACTAAAAGCTATAGTAGTAGATTATAAAGCTAGCGTTTACTATTGTTAAGCAGCCACCTTTGTTAGTTAAAAAAGAGCTAGTACTAATAGTCTTTATAGTAGTTAAGTTAGTGCAGAAGTTAAAATATAACTATAGTTAAAACATTTTTAATACGTTTAGTATTATAAATATTAAAGTTACGATAAGGACTATAAAAGGCTAGTTTAGCTAGTACACTATATACACTACGTATATTAATAGTTTAAATATAGTAAAAGTATATTACTTTAGCAATTTCTTTTTACGCAAATACAACTTTAGTAAGAAAACTTAAAAGTAGCTTTATAAAAAGTAAAAGCATGTTAAAACAGCTATTAAGTAGCTAAAATAAACTAATAAGTAAAAAAATTTTATAAGTTGCCTCTAAAAATAAAAGAGCTGTGTAAAAATAGTAATACTATTGTTATTAATTTATATCTAAAAATAGGCACTAAACGCCGCAACTGCAACACTACTAAGATAGCAATAAGACAACAAAAGTTGCAGTTAGCAGTAAATAGTTAGCAGTAAATAGTTATTAGTTAAAAGAGTTAGTTTAAGGGATATTACGTATTTTTGTTTCTGTTTAAATATGCGACACACTAATTGCGTGCTAGCAATGCCGAATAAGGGGGCATAAGCCTAGATACCTATTGTTAGTAATAAATCTTTTTTTACTAAAAAGGTGTCTACAAAATGTGTAGTTACATCAAAAGGTTGTCTTAAAAGGCCGAAGCCAGAAGTTCTTAGTTATAAACGTTATAGTTGTATTTAGCTGTAATTAGCTTACGTAAATAAAAGTTCCAGCCTTTCACAGTCCTTGTTGTGACCTTAACATCTATAACACTAGACGCATCGAAGATGTCTTGACCACAGTTACATTCTGACCTCTGCACCAACTCGACTACCACAGGGACTATCGCCACCAGCTCCTTTTCGACTGACGGAGGTGGCCGCTCAACGACGGTGAACGCCGGCTTCGTAATCTACTACTATAGCTTCTAGTATAGTAACTTAGTAAAGTCTAACTTTACTTAATGTAAGCTATTAGTCTTCGTGTTAAAGAGAGAGAAGAATAGTCTAAGCATTGTATTGTTTATATGCGAGTTGTTTGTATGCGGTACTGTGTAGTATAAAAAATCCTAAAGGTAAGAAGCAGTAGGCAGAAAGCTTTTATAAAGAAGTATTGCAGGCTCCTGCTGCGGTAATATATGTGTCCTTACCCTCTTCCTCTATCTCCATCGCAATCTTGTTACTAGCTATAGGCTAGCAATTGCCTAATTAGTAAAGGGTAGCTGCTTTTTACTTTTTTTAGAAACCCTATTTTGACTACAACAACAACCACCACCTTTGACACCTTAAAAATAAGTAAATAAAAGTTAACTAGCCTCTATTATTTTATAGTAAGTAATACTAAGATATATTAGCTTAAAATACTTAATATTATACTACTAAAGGCGTTTACTTCTACTTTTATCTTTCTATCTTTCTTAAAATGCGCTAGTATAGGTTCATATAAAAAGAAATCTTTAAGTTATTAAAATACCCTTTTTGCCTTTTTACTAATATTTAGAGTTTAACTTTCTTTTTTTCTTATAGCGTGGCTTTTTTTAGCTAAGCCTAGGCTTTTCTAAATTAATATAGTTAAGGGTAGAGCTAGCTTAGAGAATCTTTTAATAAATCTTTTATTATAGTTTACAAAACTAATAAATTCCTAAATATCTTATACTATACATAAGACAGGCTAATCCTAAATTATCTTAATTTTATTTTTATTAATCTTAACATTATTTAGTGTAACTATGTATTTTAAGTATTTTATGCGCTAAGTATACTATTTACACTTACTAAGCTTTATATATAGCTTAGCTTTGCGCAATCTTTATAATACCTTCTTAATATAAGGTTTATATTCTTCTCTTATCTTAAAGAATATTAGGATATTATCTAAATAGACAATATAGAATACATTAACTAAGCTAACTAGTATTTAGTTTATATAGGCTTAAAACTGCGCAGAAGCGTTTATTAAGCTAAAAAGTATAATAGTATACTTGAAATAGCTATATTTTATATAGAAGGCTATTTTCTATTTATCTCTCTCCTAAAACGCACTCTATAGTACGCTTTTCTTATATTTAGCTTAGTATAGTACTTATCTTGCGCTAGTCTATCTAATAACTCTTTAATAAGCAAGAAAAGGTGCCTATTTTTTACTATAATTTTATTAAGACTATAATAGTTTATACATAGCCTTATAGTCCTATCTTTCTTTTTTATAAAGAGTATTAATACGCCTGCTAGAAACTTAAATTTTTTTATTTATTCTCTTACTATATACTTTGTAAAGTATTTCCTTAATAGCTCTTACTCTATCTTTAACAAGTTATATAATAGCATATGTAGTAAATTTATACTAAGTAGTAAGTTAATTACTAGATATTATAGTTTATACTCTACTAGGACTGTAAAGTTCTTCTCTAAACACATATTTATATATTTAGTGTATTATAAGGGAAGCTAGCTTATTTTAGCTAATTCTTAGCTATTCTAGCCTATAGAACTTATAATATATGCATATACGTTTACTATAAGATTATATATACTTTTTTAAAAAGTTTCTGCGTCTTTTACACTAACTTTTTAAAAACTACTTAAATTTTAAAACTTTTTACTTTAAAAAAGTATACGTTTTATTGCGTAGCTTATTTTTAAGTTATAAGTATTAATTTATAGTAACTTAAAGTAAATTAAATACCTTTTTAAATTTAATACTATAAATAAAATATATTGCGTCTTAATATGTTTTTGTAAATTTATAATAGTTACATCTACTTTTATTATGATATAAATAGTAAGCTTACTTTTATTTACTTTCTCTACTAATAAGCTAAGTAAAGAATTAATAGTTAAGTTTTATTTTTTTACTAATATAGCAGATATAAAATTTAGTTATAAGCTTTTATTAACTATAGCTTTTATAAGCTTTAATACTTTAACTATACACTTTATAGTTAAAAGTTGCACTAGTTTAAGTAAAATTACTTTACGTAACGTATTTAAGTTTTTATTTCTTAGTAGAAAGCAATATAGGTAGTAAAGTAGAACTTAAGTTCTTCTACTTTTAGTCTTTTTTTAACTTAAGTGCAGTAGCGCTGTCTACTATCTTTTCTAGCTTACTGAGCTTATAGTAGTTAGACTTATAACATCTAAGTTTATTACACTTATAATACTATAAAGTGTGTTCTTTAGTGCTTTTCTTACTTAGTTTACTCTGCTTTAGGCTATAATAGCCTATTCTTACCTGCTTAGTAGTTTTTAAAGTTTTCTCTACATTTTTTAACTTTTTTTAGTTTTATAGTGCTCTTATTTTTTTTTGTTTTTAAGTGTTATAATTTAGATTTTACTTTTTAAGCTTTTTACTAGTAAATAAAGTTTACGTATTTTTTTACTTATAGTAATATTACTTATTACTTTACTAAAAGTAAAAAAAGACTTTTTTTAATATTTATATGTAATACTACTATATATTTTAAAACTTAAATATTTAGTATATAATTTAAGCTTAATTTTTCCTAAAATAATTTTTCATAGTCTGGTAAGTTTATAAACTTCTACTTTAAGATTTAATATACTTATTTTAAAAAATTATTAGCCTATTATTTACGTTTTTAAAGTAATTTTAGAAAGTTTAATATAAATTCCTTTAAATTAGCTTATTTTACTATTTAAACTAGTAACTTTTATTTTTTTTTATAGTTTAATATGCGTGCTATAGCATTTTTAATAGTTTTAAAATATATATTATTTTAAAGTTAATTTTTTAAGTTTTATTTATATAACTTTATAATACGTAAAAAAAGTATAATTTATAATTTTTTTTTCTATTAGTTATATTATGCACAGCTAGCCTTTAAGAATATATATAGTAGTTTTAAATATAAGAAGCTAAATAATAAAGTTAAGTTAGTTTATTTACTTAAAACTATATCTTTAGAATTTTTTTAAGTGTGCTTAGGTCTTTTAAAGTTACTTTATTATATATTTTTTAAGTTTAGCTAACTTATATTATTTTAGTTGTTTTTCTTTTTATATACGTAATTATGCTAATTCTTAGTCTAGGATAGCTTTTTCTAGGCTAATCTAGCCTTTTCTAGGTGTGTATAAACGTTATAGCGCAATTAGAGATTAAAATACATTAGTTTCTTTATCTTTATTTATTTTCTAGTTAGTAAGTGCTTAGTCTTATTTCTCTTTAAGAATTAGTGCTAGTTCTAACAATTTTATCCTTTAAGTTCTTAAGTTAGATAATTCTTTCTTATTATTAGCAAGAGTATAGGCGCGGCTATTTATATGCATAGATTAAGCACTTATTATATAGCATAAGCGTATCTAAAGAAGATTAATTTAAATATAAGGCTTAATATTAAAAAGAAATACAAAATGCTAAAGATAGAGGGATAATAGTATATTGCCTGTGTATAAGAGATAAATTAATATCGTCTAGACTACAATATTGTATCTCTACTTATACTAGGGTAGTCTAAAGTTATATAACCTATTTGGACCTAACCTAGCCTTGTCTAACCTTAGCCGTGCCGAACTGGTCCGGGCTGGCCTAACAAGATGTCTGACCCTGACAATAAGCTGCTTTCTAAATTATTAAACATTTAAAGAGCATAATAATATAGACTTAAAAAGATTATTAAGTTTCTGATTAATCTACAAAAGACATATCTTTATATATAGTAAGCTTCTTATTATTATTATTACTGTATATAATCCTCTTATGCATTATATAGTAGAAGTATTATATAAAGTAATTTATAGCCTTTATGTAAGCTTCTAAAGGGTTAGTAAGAAAGTAAAAGAGCTTAGAAACTACGTAGGTAGTGTTAGAACGCAGTATAATAGCTGTATATAGCGCACTACTAACACGCTCTTATTTGGCTTTAATTTAAAGCTTTACGGCCTTTTTTAAATTTTTAACCAGCTTCTTAAAAGGTAAAAGAGTTTAAGAGAACCTACTAAAGGCATTTAAGTTAAACTTTTTAGTAACTTTGTTAATACAAGTATTATGTAGTAGCAATATAATGCGCTTTTTATAATTTTTTACAATTCTTATTTTTAAAAACTAGCTTACTTTTTCTTTATCTTTAACCTTATAGGTGTCTTCAATAGATTTAAAGAGATTATAAGCTTTAGTTTAGTAAATTTAATAATAATTAAAGAGTATATTATTTATTTAGAATATTAGAAGAAGCGCGTAGTCTTTAGTAAAGAAAAGGCATAGCTCTTTAGCTAAGGCCTATAGGCTAAGCTTTTTTAGTGTGCTTAAGAACTTATTATACTATAATAAAGGTAAGTCTCTTAGGCTGTATAGGGCTTTTTTAAGCTTAACGTAGTTGCCTAGGCGCTTTTAACTATTTAGTAAGTTATATAAAACTATTATTTTGTTACTAATATTAGTGCTAAAGAAAGCGCTTACTACGTTAAGCTACTATATCTTTATATTAAACTTAGCTGTAATTATAATTGTAAGCTTAAAGAATTATGCAGCTAGTGTCGCTGTGTACATTAAGTATAGTAAGTTTCTTCCTTAAAGGTTTTTTCTTACTATAAGACGTGCTTTGCATTTAAGAAACTAGTTGTTTTTATTAAACTTATAAGTAAATACTTATTTGAAAAAAAGGCTTAGAGTTCTTTAAAATTTCCTTTTCTATTTTAGTACCTTTCAAAAGTAGAGTATTAACTTTCTTTTAGCTAGCCTATTTAAATAGAGTCTTATATTAGTAGTTATAAAGGTTTTTCTCTTTATTTAGAAGCTTTAGGAGATTATTAAAGTGTGTTTAAAATTAATTAACTTTTTTAAAAGCTACTGCTATTATAGCGTAGACTATGATTAGCTTTCTATTATAGTTTCAAAATTAAGAAAGTAGTGCTTTAAGCATAAGAGCTTTTAAGAAGTTATATAATAGGTAGTATATGCCTATACTTTCTACGTTAGGACTATGTTAGTTCTTATTTTTTAGCTTTAAAAAACCTTTTGTAGAAGGTTTTTATACTTTCTTTTTATAATTTTTTTACTAAAGAATTTTAAGAGGCTCTAGTTAGTATTATAGAACTTTTAGCACTACACTAGGCGTGTTTAAAAGTAATTATTGCTTTTTTTTAAAACTGTAAAAGTTTTTATGCGTCTATTAAGCTTAATCTACTAGTAGTTTATAATTTCTAGGAGCTAAGTAGCTTATTACTACTACTTATAGCTTTTTAAGGGCCTTTTAAGACAACCTTTTGATGTAACTACACATTTTGTAGACACCTTTTTAGTAAAAAAAGATTTATTGCTAACAATAAGTATCCGGGCTTATACCCTCTTGTTTAGCATTACTAGCACGCAATTAGTGTGTTGCATGTTTAGACAGAAACTAAAATGCGTGATATCTCTTTAACTAACTTTCTTAACTAATAACTATTTACTGCTAACTGCAACTTCTATTGTCCTACTACTATTCTAGCAGTGTTGCAGTCGCGGCGTTTAGTACCTATTCTTAGATGTAAATAAACAATAACAGTATTACTATTTATATATAGCCTTTTTATTTTTAAAAGCAACTTACAAAATCCTCTTGCTTATTAGTTTATTTTAGCTACTTAATAGCTATTTTAACACGCCTTTACTCTTTATAAAGCTACTTTTAAGTTTTTTTACTAAAGTTGTATTTGTGTAGGAAGAAATTACTAAAGTAATACACTTTTACTATACTTAGACTATTAACATGCGCAGTGTATATAGTGTACTAGCTAAACTAGCCTTTTATAGTCCTTATTATAACCTTAATATTTATAATACTAGACGTATGAAAAATGTTTTAACTATAGTTATATTTTAACCTTTACATTAACTTAACTACTACAGAGACTATTACTACTAAATTATTTTTAACTAATAAAGGTAGCTGCTTAATAATAATAAACGCTAGCTTTATAATTTACTACTATAGCTTCTAGTATAGTAACTTTGTAAAGTCTAACTTTACTTAATATAAGCTATTAGTCTTTATGTTAAAAAAAAATAGTTTAAGCATTATATTAATTATATGCAAGTTATTTTTACGTAGTACTATATAGTATAAGAAATTTTAAAGATAAGAAGCAGCAGGCAGAGAGCTTTTATAAAAAGGTATTACAGGCTCCTGCTGCGGTAACGTATATGTCCTTACTTTCCTCCTCTATCTCTATCACAATCTTATTGCTAGCTATAGGCTAGCAATTGCTATTAAACACGTTTTAATTAGTATTGTTTTTTAGTACTTTTAGCAAATTTTTTTAACCCTAATTTTTGCTTAGTAGTCTTAGCTTTTCTGCTCTAAGCGCTTAGCGCGTAGACCTTATCTACCTACTGTTTAAATCTTATTAACTATACATAATCTTTTTTTTAACGTTTGCGACTAATTAGTAAAGGGTAGCTGCTTTTCACTTTTTTTGGAAACCCTATTTTGACTACAACAACAACCACTACCTTTAACACCTTAAAAATAAATAGCTTTTTAAGCTAAGGTGCTTTGCTTTAGTATTTTCGCTTTTAGTAAAGAAGGCTCTAGCGTTGCTTTAAGCGTTAGTAGCTATCTTAAAAGACCTATCTGCCCTGTATAAATTCCCTAAAAAGTGTTAGCCTAACGCTTTTTACGTGCTTTTAGCGTACTACTTATTAGAGATTATAATAAGCTTTTTATAGTCTTTATTACTAGCTAATTACTTATTAGCTATAAAGCCTCTTGTGTTGTTACTTCTGCTTAACTAATACTAGTAAGCTATTTAAGTACTTTTTTAGTCTTACTAATTTTATCTTTATTAAAAGTATTTATTATAAGTACTGTGTCCTACTTAGGTAGCTTCTAAGCTTGTTCTTAGTAGTATAATGTTTTATTAAATGTAATATTACACGTTGTAATAACTTAATTAGGCGCTAAGACTTATATAGTATATATATTAGAAGCTCTATAGCCTACTAAGTAACTAATATGTCTTTTAAGAAAAGTCTTAAAGCTTTTTTTATATTAATTAGCTGCTCTATTCTTATTTAAAAAATAGGCGCAGTAGCTATAGGCGTATATATTACTTTAATCTAGTTTTGTGTTTGCTGTAAGGCTTTTAAAAGGCTTAGGCTTATAGTACTTAAAGTACTTTCTAATTTATTACTTAAAAAGCTTGTTTAGTAAACGCAAGCTATGCGCGTAAGAAAGACTTGTATTATAAAGCTAGGCTATAGCTTTAACAATTTCTAGCTAGAGTTTCTTAGGTAGGTATATACTTATCTTTATTATAAAAAACTTATTATTAGCTCTTATTTCACATATTTAGCAGTTTTATTTAGTTTATATATATTTAAAAAAGAAAGCTTAATAGTAATACTGTGTTTTTTATATTATACTTAGTACTGTAACGATCTTTTTTAAGAGAACGTTGAAAAATTCTTATTTTATATCATTTTAACTACCTAGAGCTTATAATAGTCTTTTACAAGAGTTTTAAGATTATAGAAAGCTTTTATAATTTTTAAAATAGATTTTGCCTATAAAATATACACATAGAGCTTGCTACTAAAAGCGTCTTTAGTTACTTATATTTATTACTCTCCTAAACGGCTTTAAGGCATGTTAAACAGGTTTTATAAAATTCTTTAGTATAATTAAAAAAAAGATTCTTTAGTTATTTGGAATTAACTTATTTTAGATAAGTTAAAGCATAGTGCTTACACTTAATATATGCTATTATTTTAATTTTTATGCTTTAAGCTATGTTTATAAGTGCTTTTAATGCCTTGAAGCGTAGGTGCCTTGCTTAGGTATACTAAAGGTTTTTTAAGTTGCTTTTTGGATATATTACTTATAAGCTTCTAACTATAGGTATTACGTTTATAATAAGCTTAGAATATAAAAAAAGCTTATGTTTAAGAAATAAGAGGTTATAATAGTATTCAAGCCTTGCTAGTATAATATTTATACCTAGTGTACCTTAGCAGAGAGTATTGTCTAGGCCTAGGTACCAGACTTCTTTTTTGTGTAGGCAAGCTTCTAAGACAATATTAAAATAAAAATCGCTAATAACGACTATATTTATAAGCATAAAGTCTTTAATTTTTTTGCTATGCATTTTATTTGAAACTTGTTAAAAGATATAAGTTTCTTAACTACTAATAAAGAAGGCTTAAGTGCCTACCTTTACTATTTTTACTTCTCTAGCAGGTACAAAAGAGCCTAGTATAAGCAATTCTCTACTATTTACTAGGTGCAACGCAGCTCTACTATTTAGTATAGTACTTTCTAATAGTATATATGCGTTAAAATTGCTAGTATAGTATACACTAAGGCTGTTATTTTTTTAAGAAGTGCTAAATTAATTAAAAATGTAACTTTACTACTTAAAAAGAGCTTTAATTTGTTTTTTTTTTAAAAAAAAAGCTTATGTCTAGCTTTAACAAGCTTTTTACAAAAACTTTTACACTAGTTAGTATATAAGTAGTTTTAAATTCTTCTAGCTCTCTTTTTATTAATATTATAGTTAACTTTTAAGCTAGCTTTAATTGCTGCTAGGAGTGCGTAGCATTCTACTAGCTTTTAGAAATGTATTTCTTTAATGCTATTTTTATAAGGGGACTTATATCTATATTTCTAGCCTGCGCTTTTAGCGCCTTATTTTTATTTCTAGAGTTCTAAGCTTTTTAAAGTAGCATAAGCTTTTAAGAATTTAGCTAAGCTTAGTAAGCTAATTAAGCACTAGTAAAGCATTTTTAAAAATACTTAACTTACTTAGTTTAAATTGAAATAATTTTTTTTCTAGCATTTATTGCTATTAGTAGAGTGTTTCTATAGTGCTAGCCTAGTTAGGAGCGTATTTAGCTCTTACAGTATTTAGAAAGTTAAATATAGTAAGTGCGCTGTCTACTTTAGAAATCTTTAGCTTTTTAGCTCTTAGTTAGCTTATTTACTACTTATTATACCAAGCTTATAATTTTATAGTACCAAGCTTTACTTTTTTAAGGCTTACGCGGTACTTCTAGCATATTATTATTTAGTTAACTATGTCTATTAGTGCTAATTTAAGCTTTAATTGCTTAATAAGCTTATTAAAAGTTTAGTTTAGTTTATTAGCAAGTTTTATTATAATTAGAGCTAGTAACTACTTATTAATAGTTATATTTGTTTTTAAGGTATTAAAGGTGGTAGTTGTTGTTGTAGTCAAAATAGGTTTTCTAAAAAATGAAAAGCAGCTGCCTTCTACTAATTAGTCGCAAAAGTTAAAAAAAGATTGTATGTAGTTAACAAGTTTTAAACTGTAAGTAGATAAGGTCTACGCGCTAAGCGCTTAGAGTAGAAAAGCTTAGACTACTAAGCAAAATTAGGGTCAAAAATTTTTCTAAAGGTACTAAAAAACAATACTAATTAAAACGTGTTTAATAGCAATTGCTAGCCTACAGCTAGCAACAAGATTGCAATAGAAGTAGAGAAGGTAGAAGAGAGTAAAGACATGTACGTTACTGCAGCAAGAGCTTATAATACTTTATAAAAGCTTTCTGCCTACTGCTTCTTACTTTTAGGATTTCTTACACTACACAGTACTATATACAAATAATATATTAAGTAAAGTTAGACTTTACTAAGTTACTATATAAGAAGCTATAGTAGTAGATTACAAAGCCTGCGTTTACTTTTATTAAGCGGCCTCTCTAGTTAGTTAAAGAGGAGCTATTAGCAGTAGCTTTTATAGTAATTAGGTAGACACAGAAGTTAAATTTTATTATTTATTAATACTTTAGTAATACGTCTAGTATTAAAAATGTTAAAGTTATAATAAAAGTTGTAAAAGGCTTATTTAGTAGCAAGTTTATTAAATATATTACACATGTTAATAGTTTAGGTGCAGTAAAAGTGTATGATTTTACTAATTTTCTTCTGCGTAAATATAACTTTAGTAGAGAAACCTTATAGTAGCTTTATAGAAAGCAAAAGCGTGTTAAAACAGCTATTAAGTAGCTAAAATAAACTAATAAGCAGGAGGATTTTGTAAGTTGCCTTTAGAGATAAGAGAGCTATGCTTGGATAGTAACGTTGTTGTTGTATATTTATATCTAAGTATAGGCGCACACTAGAAACGCCGCGACTACAGCACTACTAAGATAGTGATAAAGATAATAGAAGTTGTAGTTATTAGTAAATAGTTATTAGTTAAGACAGTTAGTTAAAGAGATATCGCGTATCTTTGTTTCTGTCTAAACATGTGATACACTAGTTGCGTGCTAGCAATGCTAAACAAGAGGGCATAAGCCTAAATACTTGTTGTTAGCAATAAATTTTTTTTACTAAAAAGTTGTCTACAAAATGTGTAGTCACATCAAAAGCTTGTCTTAAAAGGCCGGAGCTAATTAATAGTTATATAAACTTAGTTCTATATGTGCTATAAAGCGCGTGCATTCATAGCCTAGTCTATATACCTTGCTTAATATTTCTTAAGCTTTTTGTTATAAGCTTTGAGCTTTTTTTTTAAAAAAGTTCTTTATAAGTATTAAAAGTTTTAAAAGCAGCTCTATTAATATATTAACAGTTATAATAGCATTTAGGTTTATATATTTTTCAACTTCTTTAAATTTAGTATTAAACTTTAGCTAAGTATACTAGTATGTCTAGCTTAGGTAGCTTAAAAGGCGTATAAAGTTAGTAATTTGTAGAGAGTTCCTTACTATAGTAGTGCATATAATTAGTTAGGAAGTTAAGAAGTGTATTTAAATAAATTAAAAAGTCTAAACTACTGCTAGCGTACTCTAGACTACGCAGAAAGAATTTAAACTATAATTTAAAGCGCTAGACTTATAACTATAAAGAATAAAAATCTAGTAATAGTAGTTTAGGAGAATTAGATAGTTAATTTTATCTTTCTAACAGCGTCTAAGACGCTCAATATATATAAAGAAAATATTAAAATTTGTAAAAACAGTTATAGAGCTTTAAAAAATACCTTTAAGCACGGCAAGTGTTCTATAGAGCTTAGATGCAAGTATCTAAGCTTGGCGTGAAGGCTCTAAGGCTTGGCGCTTAGCGCTGCGCGCGCCGCGCAGGCTTTGACGCTTGTGCCTAGAGCCTCGTGGCTAAGGCGCGTGGCTGATATATGCGACAGTTAGTAAGTTAAGAAGTATATTTAAATAAATTAGAGGGTCTAAACCACTACTAGCGTAGTTTAGGTTCCGCAGAGAGAATCTAAACTATAATATAAAGAATAAAGAGCTAGTAACAGTAGTTTAAAATAACTAGATAGTTAAATCTGCCTTTCTACCCGCGTCTGAGACGCGCTATATATACAGAGAAAATAGTCCTAACCTAGAAAAGCTGCTATAGAACTTGGAGAAATTACCTCTAAGTTTGCCACGTATCCTGTAGAGCTTAGAAGTAAGCTTCTAAGCTTGGTGTAAAAACTCTAATATGCGGTTAACTAGCGCGAGCCTGGCGCGTAAGCTAACAGGCGCCTGGACCTAATGCCCAGGAGCGCCTTGGGCCCCTGAGAATAGTACGTTATATATGCGACATTTTGTTAACTACACATAATCTTTTTTTGAATTTTGCAACTAATTAGTAGGGGGCAGCTGCTTTTTACCTTTTTAGAAAACCTATTTTAACTACAACAACCACCACCATTTTCAATACCTTAAAAATAAATTGCAATAGCAATTAAGTTAGAGTTTTAATCGCACGCCCTGTGCGCAAGGTAGATGCTAGTTAAGCTATAACACTACCTTAAGGCTCTTTACTACTTGTAGGGCTTATAACAGGCCTTTTTTGAAATAGCCTTTTTATAAGCTTTAAAGCTGCGTCTTGTACTTTTTTAAGAAGTTTTTATAATTTATTATTACAGTTATTTTATAGCCCTGCAAGCAGCAGCCCTAGAGGCCTATTGAGTAGCTCTTTTATGGTTCTTCTTCTTCCTTACTGTAGGAGCTGAGAAGGAGCAATTGCTTGATCAGGTGGAGTGAAATGAGTATATTGATCAACTAAGTGCTACAACAAAGTGTCCAATAACTCCCTAAGAGTCTTAAGACGATCTGGCCTGTATATATAGGCGCTAGCGTGGTCGTCACGTGTTCAGTTTACTTGGATCACCTAATCTCTAGAGTGATCTATATGTCAATACTCTAACACACCCCCCTAGGTTAGTGAGATATTATTGATCTCGGCTATGAGCAACTAGGTAATTGTAATAAATTAAGGTTGTTAACTAAGAGAACTCTCTTTAATTATAGCTTCTCTTTGTTGCGGATTCAATCTCTAAAGTATAGTTGCTTGTTCTACTATTAACTTAGAGGTAGAGGTGTCTGCCTTCTTCTTGTTTGTAGTAGACTTAGAGGCAGCCTAATTTAGGCTTATAACCTGTTAGAGATTGAGGAGGAGGCGGAAGTAGAACGATAAGAATAAGAGAAATAAATAATATAGAGACTAGAGAAAGAGAGTAACACAACTGCTTAATTTGTATTGTTCTCTCTTAACTCTCTTAATTTCTAACTACAAGCTAAACTACAGTTTATATATACTTATTACTTGCATTTAAAAAAGATCTATACTTACGCTATAGCTTACATAGTAGATAATGTAATATCTTGCAATCTTATGTAATTTTACGTAAAAGATTACGTAGTTACTGTAGATTAATTAATAATAATAATAAGTAGTACTAGTAGCGTAATAGCTTCTAGTAATTAATTAATTGTAGGTTAAATATAGATTCTAGGGGTAATTTTGAGCACCTAGATCTTGTAGAGAAACAGCTAAGTAGCTTAATCTCTAACACTTAGTACTATTCTTACGTTACTAGCGCAGGCTCTCTAAGCGACGCTTACACTTGTTGCTATTAAGGGTAAACTATATTAGAAAGATTAGCAACTAATTAGTAAAAGAATAATAAGGCAATACTGCTTACTATATTAGTAGTAGTGAAGTAAGAATTAAAAAGGCTTAGTAATTAATATTAAGTAAGGCCAAAGATTAAAGTTATAGAGAGGTAGCAGAGGCTATTAATATTGTTGTAGTTACTGTGCACTAACTAATTACGTAATATATAGGGTCTACTTAATCTTCAATATTACTTAAGGCTACAGGCTTGATTAAAATAAGCAATATTGCTATAACAACTAATTATTAAGAAGAGTGTTAGAGATTAAGCTACTTAGCTGTTTCTCTACAGGATCCAGGTGCTTAAAATCACACCTAGAATCTATAATTAACCTACAATTAATTAATTACTAGAAGCTATTACGCTACTAGTACTACTTATTATTGTTATTAATTAATCTACAGCGACTACGAAATCTATTACGTAAGATTATATAAAATTGCAAGATATTACATTATTTACTATGTAAGCTATAGCGTAAGTATAGATCTTTTTAAAATATGTAGTTTAGCTTGTAGTTAGAAATTAAGAGAGTTAAGAGAGAACAATACAAATTAAGCAGTTGTACAATATAATAATAAGACTTAAATTACTCTCTTCCTCTAGTCTCTATATTATTTATTCCTCTTATTCTTATTGTTCTACTTCCGCACCTCCTCCTTAATCTCCAACAGATTATAAGCCTAGATTAGGCTGCCTCTAAGTCTACTACAAACAAGTAGAAGGCAGACACCTCTACCTCTAAGTTAATAGTAGAACAAGCAACTATACCTTGGAGATTAAATCCCCAACAACTTAGAGTAGCTATTTCTTAAGCTTATTATAATCACTATAGTAAGTATTAAGCTTACTAGCACGCGTAGTTGTTCTTGTTGTTAGGATGTTAGCAGATGTGTTTATTATAGTATTATTTATATTAAAAGTATTTAAAGTGTAAAGATTATTTATAAATAATCTATATTAGTTCTTTCAAAATAAGTAAGTACAATAAACACGAGTTATACTAACATAATTAGTAATCTAATCTAATTGTATAAAGTTATGTTAGCACGTTTAGTAAAATTATATAATAATATTAAAAAGTTAAAAATAAAGTAATTTTTAAATTGCATTTAAAGTTAAACATACTAAGCTATAAAAGCTTAATGCCTACTACTATATACTAAGAGAGTGTTATACTGTCCTATAGAATCTTATGCTATTCTATGCGTAGGACGTTGTAAGATTTTGTAGTATATTGTAGGACGTATATAACTTATTTTATAAAGGATTTCCGCTAAGGCTTGTAGGACCACGTGCCTAGTGTAGGGTGGCGTTATCTATTAGTACACAAAGGCTTGCCCTTTGTTTAAGTAGTCTAGGATCTCTTCTTGCCTCTATCCTTTATACATAGTCTGTACCTTCTCTCTTCTTAGGTTCGTAACACTAACTAAGAAATAAAAGCTAAGAATAAAGCTATACTATCTAAACAAACATAGGCTAGAATAGTTATTAACTCTTTAAAACTATTTTTCCTTATATTTATTACGCTTTTTAATTTATATATTCTCTTTTTAAACATGATTTATAACCTTTTTATTATTTTTATTATAAAGCTTTTCTTATTTATATTAAAAATTTAAAAAGAACTTATATTATACTCCTTTATCCTCTTGTATAGTAGCTTTAAGTATAAGCTATATTTAGCCTTTAAATTAGCTTTAAAGCAATTATAATCTATGTCTACTAACTAGCCTAAGAAAGAATTAGTAGAATTTCTATTAATAAAGCAAGTAACTTAGCTTTCTAAAACCTTTTTACTACCTAAAAATAAGGTAAAATTCTATATTAGTGCTTATATAAGTAGTGTACGTTGCTTAGTAAGCGTAGTAATATACTGTAAAAGCTTAGTTCCTTAGTTTAGGTAAAAGAGTCAGTAGACAAGTTCGTATAGTAAGTTTTGCTCTCAATGTCTTCGCATTAAGGTTAAATATACACACGTTATTATTCTAGAGCTATCTCTCACTATCTTCTGTAGTGTAAAGCAAGTACTATTGCCTAAAGCCACCCCTTACAGAATAATACCTCTTCCTACAGGCTAATAGTCTAGAGATAGCTCCCTCAACGCAATCCAACACTTAAGGCAATTAAGGAAGTTAGAGCCCTGCTGTATCCGAACTCTCCAATCCCCCTCAAACCCCATTAAGGCCCGCCACACCTAAGGAGCCTAGAGAGCGCACCTAAGGCGCACCTACAATGCTTAAGAAGCGTATTAACGCTGCAAAGAAGCAACGCGATAAACTTTAATCCTTGCAACAATTACAGGAGTTAGAAGAAGAAGTAGCACAACTAGAAGAGGTTAAACAAAGAGGAATCCTAAATATACTAACACTACTAACTATATTATCCCGCGCGCGGAACGCACCTAAAGCAACACCTACTACGCATGCGCAACGCGCGTTAAAACCTAAAGACCTAGCTAAATACTAAGGCAAAACCCTTAAGGAACATCGTAAGTTTACCTGTTCTTGCAAAGTAGCGTTTTAGCTACTGCTATAAGAATTTAAAAAGGATAACAATAAAGTAATTTAGGCAATGTAGTATTTTAGAGTAGATTCTTAAGAGCTTTAGTATACTTACTATAAGCGTTCTTTTAAAGCAAAAGAAGAAGTGCTAACTTAAGACTACTTTAAGCAATACATGCTTAACTTGCTCTTAGACTCTATTAACTACAGCCTTAAAGCAGCAACTACGCATGCACATGCTATACAGTAGAAAGACTAGACTATCTAGTTATTTGCAACTTATCTTAATGTTCTTAAAGATTAACTCCTAATATATACTAAGGCACAAAGAGTTTAGCACTTTTTTGCAAAACTAAGGCCTAAACTACAGCGCGCAATTACTAACTACTATTAAATCCCTACAACTAGAGAAAACTTTATTATACTTAAATTTACACTTAAGCAGAATTTGCGCAGAGCACTTATTACGCATAATCCGCCTTACTAAAGCACTTTTACAAAAAAAAGAAAGAAATACTCCTTTACAGCTACTACACTAGACGCACCTAAAAAGCGTAAGAATAGCAACAAGGTTATATGTTTTAAGTGCTAAAAGAAAGAATACTACGTTAACAAGTGCTAAAGCAACAACTCTAACAAGGTCCTAGTTAATATAAACTAAATAGGAAAAAGTTAAGCCTTGCTGCAAACCTAGAGTTAGTAAGGCGCGTACTAATAAATATTTTACTAGAGATATAGCGCATGTGTTACACACGTTTAGTAACTAAAGCAGAAAAAAAACTCTAGGTTATCTTAGATCTACAAGCAGATGTTAGCCTTATTAGTTAAAAAACAGCTGTAGAGATAGATCTAAAACCTATTTAAGATGTAGAACTTCCCTACCTAAGTTAAATTAAACTTTAAAAGCAAAACACATACGCAGCATATAAGCTCTAGCTGCGCTTAATAAATAATAATAGCGTAGAGCGCATTATAGAAGTTACTGCGTATAAAGTAGACAAAAAGAGAGCACTACTACTACTTAGCAACCTCTTCTTAAGCTAGAAAGGCATTTGTATTAACTGTAGAAGGCAGATGTGGCGTTAAGGATATATAAAGGCAAATATTAACTTAGTAGCTACTAAGGCATTCTTAAAGAACGTAAGACTTACAGATTTAAGAGCTTACCTCTTAGGAGTACTTTAAAGTAATAGCGCATGTATTAAGCCTAAGGCATATATACTAAACGTATCTACAGCGCAAGTGTAGCGCATACCTAATACATTGCAAGATTACGCTAATGTCTTTAACAACAAAGCTGCCAAAACCCTCCTATAGCTAAAAAGCTTAGATTACGCAATCCCTATTTAACAAGGAAAAGAACCTCTTTATAGGCCTCTTTATACTTTTTCTTCTTATAAGCTTTAAGTGCTTTGCAAATACATTAAGAAAGTACTACGTAAGAAATAGATTTGCTACAGTACTAGCCCTGCAGGCGCACTAATACTATTTATACTAAAAAAAAATAGAACCCTTTGCCTTTACGTAGATTATTAAGGCCTTAACGCCGTTATAATAAAAGATTGTTGCCCGCTCTTCTTAATTAGAGAGACACTAGACCGCCTGTTAGGCGCACGCTACTACACAACATTAAATCTTAAAGACGCCTACTATTGTTTAAGAATTAAGGTAGGAGATAAGTAGAAAACTGCTTTTAGAACACAATACAGACATTTTAAATATCTTATTATGCCTTTTAGGCTCACGAATGCCCTAGCAAGTTTTTAAGCCTACATTAATAAAGCTTTAAGAGAGCACTTAGATTACATCTGCGTAGTTTATCTAAATAATATCCTTATCTACACCTACAAAAACAACATTGCGCTACACTAGCATGCTGTACGCGCTGTACTTAACTTTTTATAAAAAGCAGAGTTATACATAAATCTTAAGAAGTGCACATTTACTTTAAACAAAGTTTATTTCCTAGAGCGGCATTCGCGCAGATCTAGCGCGCGTTGCTACTATTAAGTAATAGCCTACACCTACTAGTATTAAGGAGCTGCAGTCCTTTCTAGAATTTGCAAATTTTTATTAGCATTTTATTAAAAACTACGCTATAGAAATAGCACCTCTTATAGATATCCTAAAAGGGAAACAGGCGTTCTACTAGAACAAAGATACACATGCTGCCTTTACAAAGCTAAAGCAACGCTTTACATATACGCCTATTTTACGTTACTTTAAAAATACACGTATAATTTGTGTTAAGATAGATGCTTTAACTTTTGCTATATTAAGCATATTATCTTAATTATTTAAGGACGAAAAGTAGCATCCTGTTACGTTTTACTTACAAAAACTGCAAAACGCTAAGCTAAACTATAAAGTATACAACCTTAAACTTTTAGCTATTGTATAAAGCTTTAAAAAATAGTAGCACTACCTAGAAGGCGCTTAACATGGTGTTAACTAATTATAACAACCTGCGCTCTTTACGCGCTGTATAGAAGCTAAACTAGCGTTAAGCACGCTAGGCTCTGTATTTAGGAGCTTTCAATTTTAAAGTTAAATACTGCCTAAGGCGTACAAACCCTGCGGACAGACTATTAAGAAGAGTAGATTACAAACAAAAGAACTTATTATTAACTTAATTATTGCCTACACTATAGAACAAACTTCTAGCAAAAGTAGAGCATAGTAGAATAAAAAGTTCTACAACCTAGCACAGCTAGGAAAGCGCATATAAAACGCATGTAGCTAACATTTGCAGAACAAAGAGTATCTAAACTGCTAGTGCTATAAGGTGCACACTATGCATACTACGCTCTCTAGCTAAAGTATTAGTTAGTAGCAAACCTGTAACAGTAAAGTTAGAAGCTCTAATAAATAAACTACGCTAGTTGTAACAAAAAGACGCCTTTGCTTTACAACAGGTTACAGACTCTATGCAAGCAACACGCACTTAAAACAGCAGTAGCGCGTAAGTGTAGCGCGTTAACAACAAAGAAGTCTTAAGATATAAAGGCAGAATTTATGTTCTACTAGAATAAGCTATTAGGCAAGAAATTCTATTATAGAATTATAACACGCACATTAGCAGGCTATATTACTAGCTAGAGCTAGGCTATAATATTTAGAATTACGTAAAGACCTATATAGTATGCTAAAGAAGCAAGGCTCTAAAACATAGCAAATACAGTTAGTTATTACTATTACTAGTTCCTAATAAGATATTTAAGAAAGTAAGCTTTAATTTTGTAATAGAGCTACTACTAGCAAAGAACAATAGTTTAAGTTATATATTTAATGCAATCCTTGTAATTATTAACTGCTTTTTAAAGATAGCAATTTACATACCTGTATTAAAAACGTAGAATGCAAAATAGTTTGCGGAATCCTATTTTAAACATATTATTTTAAAATACAGAATCTAAAAGGGCATTGTATCTAATTACAGTTTAATCTTTACCTTAGCGTTTTAGACAGAAATATGCTACTAATTATAAGTAAAGCGCAGGCTAAGCACAGCCTTCTACCTGCAAATAGACAGGCAAACTAAACGCTAGAACTAGATAATAAAGCAATACCTAAAGACATTCGCCTTAAAAAAACAAAATAATTAAGTGTTACTTCTACTAACTGCATAATTTGCATACAACAACTCTATCTATAAATTAATAAAGACAACACCTTTTTACGCAGTATACAGCAAGCATCTATTGCTTATATTGCCTCCTAAGGATAGCAAGCTAGAAGGGGAGGTACTAGACGCTATAAATAGAGTGCAGCACATGTATAGCGCATATACAATAGCAAGAGAACACCTTTTAGCAGCACAAGAATATTAACACTAATACTATAATAAAAAACACAAACTAAAGATCTTCTGCTAAGAAGACTTAGTTTGCCTTAGTACAAAGAACATTAACTTAGCCTACTAACTTAACAAGAAGCTTTCTAGCAAGTTTATAGAACTATTCTAAGTGCAAGAAGCAGTAGGAACGCAGGCTTACTAACTACAACTACTACTTTACTATTACATTTACAATATTTTCTACGTCTCCTTACTAGAACAATAGGAATTACGCAGTAGTTAAGAAAACAATACTTAAGCACTAGAAATTAGCCCTAAAGGTAAAAAGATCTAAAAAGTTAAAAAAATATTAAGGAAACAGGTTAAGAATAGCTAGCTAAAGTATTAGCTGCAATAGAAAGGCTATAACAAATTATAAAATACCTAGACTCTAGTATTGCAGTTTAAGGATATAGAAGAACTAATTAAGAAATATAAGCACAATTAAAGATTATTACGTTCTAAGCGCGCTAAAAAAACATACTAAACATTGTTGTCGCGCACCTAGAGCGCAAATTAGGTATCTAAATAAACAAAACTACAAGTACAAAAACAATCTACTCTTACTTATTATTAAAAATCTCCTTACTACTAGCATAAACCTTATTATTACTACTTATATTATTACTACTACTTCTAGCACTACTATTATGCGCGCCACCTGCGCCTAGACTGCGCCTAAGAAGCAGCACGTTGTCGTTGCCTAAGCTCTTATTATTATTCTTATTATTATTAGTAGGACCAGCAATCCTAGCCGCATAACTAGCAATTAATTTAAAAGCAGCTGCTATATAGCGCTGCTTTACTAAGATTAAGCTTAAGTAGTAAAGTAAAGTTGTTAGTACCTAAGTAAAAACTCTTAAAGGAGTACTAGTGTGCGCAGCAACGCGGCAGCAGTTAGAAAGCTTAAGGTTAAATTAGCGCTAGCATTACGCAAGCTTAACGCTAGCAGTAATAATAGTAAAGTTAGTTCTTAAAATATTAGTATTAGTAACTGCAGTATTAAAATAAGTACAAAGATAGTATAGATAATTTAAACGCCTATTAAGCGCTTTAAGAACTTATTTAGATTAGCTAAGGCGCAGTTAACAAAACAAAAAGACTTACTTTAGTATAACTACTATAGTTGCCCTTAGCACAATAGTTGCAATAATAATACTTAGTCTTTCTATAAATCTTTTTTTATTTAGCAATGTTTTGTGCACAGCACAGGTAAGTCGCATGCAAAGTAATAAGATTAGTAGCTTTATTAAGTACGCTAAACTTGTATAGCTAAGCATCTTATAGGTAGAACTTTTTAATGTACTTAGGATTTAGATAGTAAACTATAATAAAAATTAGAGCTTATTGTTTAGTTATGTAGTAAGTGCGTTAGAGTTGCGTGTTAAATATGTTAATTAAGACAAAGATTACAAAAGATATACTAGAAATTTTTTTTATTACTATAGCAAACATTACCTTGCATAGACTACCTACAATAATTATATACTCTTACCTTTACCTCTAAAAATTTTAAGAAACAAACAACAAATTTAAGAGTTACTATAACAACGCTACAAAAACTTAAGCCTAAAGCTTGTCTTACGCCTAAACTGTAGGTAACACGCGTCTTAAGAGCACCTAAGCCGCAAGTAACACGCGCTCCTTACTAAAACATCCTTATATAGTCTAGAGAGTTAACTTAAGGCTGTCGGGACGCTAGACTAGAGGGGGAGGCTCTGTTACGGATAGTTGCGTGTTAATATACACACGTTATTATTCTAGAGCTATCTCTCACTATCTTCTGTAGTGTAAAGCAAGTACTATTGCCTAAAGCCACCCCTTACAGTTAAGTGTACTACACTATACTTTTTTACAAATCAAGAATGTAAGAAAGATACGCTTAGTGCGCATAAATTTATTTTATTAATTATTTTCTAAATTAGACCTATATTAGTGGAGTTATGGCTAGTAGAGTATATATGGTTGTTTTAGTGGGGTGCGCCAAACTCGACCATGCGCAAAACGCGCACGGACACGGTAACTAGAAGGCTCGTGCTCTGCTAACGAAGTAAGTCAATGTACGGCCGTGCTTTGCTTTTCTAGCTGGCCATTGCACGTCATTCCCAATCTGCCACGGAACAAAAGGCGTACAGAGAGGTACCGACAACGGTTGCATATATGAGATCCATGTCGAGATCGTAAGAGAAAGAGTCAATCACTACCGCGAGTGCGGGCATGATTGCTCCTACCGTATCCATGCGCAATGCAACAAAACCCTAACAAATGGAGAGGAAAATGTGGGCTATAAAGCTGCTGTTCCAAGCTCCGCGAATCTCGTCGCTTACAACAATCTTTTTTTAAAGACTTTTGCGATCGATTGGTAGAGGGCAGCTGCTTTTCGCCATATTGGAACCGTTTTTTGACTAGAACACAAACACCTTTGACACCCTGAAATAATAGCTAATTTAGTGTAGTCTTAACTACAGTAGGATGCGCAGAACTCGACTATGTGCAAAACGCGCACGGACACGGTAAACCAACTCGCTGCTCTTGCATACCATTGCGTCGTTGGAGTCACCTCTGCTTAGATCGCGGATATTTGAGTGACTAGAGAAGTACAGTCCTATTGAAATGAACATGGAAGGTGATACAAACAGCAATGTCACGTCACCAAACGGAAGCTGCTGTTCGAAGATTCATGTTGGCGACCAACAACCTCCGTGCCTACCGCCATTTCTGCGCGGCATTTAGAGGGCACGTTCGCAATCGAGAAGTGCATGTCAAGGTCGTGTTGCTCGCGTATCAACAACCCTTTGGAAAGGAGGTTAGGGAAGACTCTATGCAGCTGGCCAGGACATGGGTCAGCAGAAACCTAGGATAGGTTGGCAAGGAGGGTATGAACAAACTCAAGCGTATCCGCCATAACAAACTCAAGCGTATCCGCCATAACAAACTCAAGCTTATCCGCCATAAAAAACTCAAGCGTATCCGTCATACAGTCAAAGTTTCCAGTAAAGCCTCGCCATAGGCATCAATGAAAAGCTCCATTTGTTCGATAAGCTAGACCGGAAGTCAAGCTGACATCTCGCAGAGACATGCTCTCAACGCACTCGTTATCGTGTACCACGTCCTGTCTGCCCGTGCGGCTGGGTCTTCTATCCTGATGTCTCCGTGTCTTCCGGCTTGAGGCCTTGCATGGGGTTCAACGGGTTCATTCTGCAAAGTAGATGAAATGCGAGATCTCCCAGACAGGCATTGAATTGATTGTGTTCGTATGAGCCAGTTGCTCGACTGCTTTCCGACGCATCTTGGAGGTGGGGGATGTTTAATGAAGGGGGCGTGTATGTCAGCGTCGAGTCACATAAAAGCAATCAACCGTTGAGGCATCAGCTCAGCCCGCTTACTCACGGTGACACAGTGCTGTCGAATTCTGAAACGCGTGTCCAGGGTTGGAGCTGCAGATTTTGCGCAACATTTCAGCCGTCGCTGGAGATGGCCTGATTGTCGCAGCATGGCTTGCGTCTGCATCTTCGCCCTTGCAGTCGTCAGCACACCCTCATGCTATGCTCAGAATAAACTGACTAGAGAAGTTTCTAGTGCAGCCTGAGCGCCCAATCGAGAAGATTAAACAAGAGACACCAAGCTCGTACGAAGTTTGCCCGATGTACGGTGATGGCGCCTCCTGCTCCATGGTTCGGTTAGCGTGTATATCTCACCGAAGTATGACCGCTGCAAGTAAGTACCCCAGCCTCTTTCCTGATTAGGTTGATCGCATGCGGTAACGCCGAGATATATAGAGAGGGCTTTATTCTGATCGGCTTTGAAATTGGCCACTGCAATCATGATTTTCATTGTCTTAATTTTCACGCTTGCGATCATTGCCACCGCCTTTACCAACAAAGATGGGTGTCCGCGGAAGCTAGGTGCGAAAGGCGTGCGGGTTCGCATACCACCTACCTTCAACACCACCAATCACTTTCATCATGACAGACCATGGCCTATACCACCCGTCGGCTTCTACTTCAAACCGTGGTCCATGATTCTCGCGTCAAATCCCCAGTATGCTGCCATGCGAAATGTGCAGTACAACCCAACACCAATCAATCCCTCAGACCCAACCGGACTTGTCAATGATCTGTTCTCATTTCAGTTTCCAGGTAATGACAGCGTATTAACAAGCTACGGTGTCGATACGCCGCACCCTTATTTCCCGGCAGTGCTTGATTATGCAGGAACCAGTATCCTGGTTGGAGCTAGCAGCCAATACAGCATTCTGGTTTGGGGATGCGACGCAAATGGAGTCCCGTATTATGCGAGCTACTCGACAGCAGCGGAGCTCACTAACACGCCTCCGGGTATTGATCTGATGAGTACGAGCGATCAAGGGCCTGATCAGGGTACCATCGATGCTGTTCTGAGAGCATTGAAGAATTTGGGCAGCGATGAGATTACAAAGTATATTGACGCCTTGGAGAGAATGGTGCAGGATGGCGGGAGAAGGGATATGCCCAGGGTGTGTATCTATGTTGCAGTCAATGGCACATGCTAACTCGGATTCGTAGGCTACGTGTGACGACTACTGCAAGACAAATCTAGGATTAATTGGGATTGTAGGTTGAGAATTGGTTAGACGAAAGTGGGTCGGTCATGATCGAGGATTTATATACTAGTGGCAGAAGATGGCTGCTCGGTCTTTTCGTTTAGGATTGGCTTCATAGTGGGCGCATTCTTTTGATCAGATGAGAATGGAAGATGGCATACATACGGTATCAACGTTGGTATGATGTAGTGCATAAGCACTTTCAAGCACGCAGCTTCGGACAAGTCGTATTGATGGGTCTACAGCTCGATCTGGGCGTGTAGGGGGGTGAAGGAGACTCGAGACCGGCATTCAGCAGGCGCTCCTCCGCTGTGGGTCCTGCCAAGTCCAACTGACATTAGCGTCAAAAAAAAGTTGAGAAGTTACAGAACAACGCAAACTTCGACGAGACAACATCGCATCCACTTACTGTAACTCCAAATCAGATTTGATACCATGGTGAAGCGCAAACTCAACGAGCATGACGTACCAGAGGTGGTATCAGGTGACGAATCGCAATCCGAGCCCCGCAGCTCGCCTGAACCCCCGACACCTACCGCGACTGCGACGACTGCGACAACGACATTGACACCGAATACGAAAGCAAAGTACAAGAAAGGATCTAGTGCTGCGAAAGCCACGTCTACTTCTACCATTTCAGCGCCCATCGCCGCCTCGTTCGCCGAACTTCATCTCGAGCCCCGTCTGTTAAGAGCAATCCGCGATTTGAAATGGGCATCGCCGACGGCGGTACAATCGCAAGCGATACCGTTAGCACTGGAGGGGCGTGACATTCTTGCGCGCTCCGGGACTGGCACAGGCAAGACTGGCGCGTACTTGCTCCCCATTTTACACAAAACGCTGCAGCAGAAGGGCCAATCTCTCGTCCTAGCGCCCACCCGGGAACTGTGTTTACAAATCGCGACAGTTGCGAAGTCACTTTCTCAACACTGTGGACAAGAGATTCGGGTCCGCAACATTGCGGGTAAGGAGTCGGAAGTCGTCACAAAGGCAGCCCTGGCCGACAAGCCAGAGATCATTGTAGCAACGCCCGCGAGAGCATGGGCAAATATCAACAGCTCAAATCTAGCGGTCAGCGACATCATGACGCTTGTGGTAGACGAGGGTGATCTCATCAACGGTTACGGTTTCGCTGAAGACATGGAGAACATCGCCCGCGAAATACCTGTCGGAGTTCAAAAGATCGTCCTCTCTGCTACTCTCTCAACCGACGTTGAGTCGCTCGGTAGCCTGCTTTGTTCCGATCCGGTGGTACTCAAGCTTGCAGACCTGGACAAAGACTTACAAAAAGTCAAGCAATATGTCTTGAAAGTGGCAGAGGACGATAAGTTCCTCTTGATATACGCAATGTTCAAGCTAAACCTCATAAAAGGTAAAACTATTGTATTCGTGGGCGACGTGGATAGGTCATACCGCGTTAAACTCTTCCTTGAACAATTTGGCGTTAAGGCAATCGTACTCAATTCCGAACTACCACTGGCGTCACGAACCCACATCGTAGAGGAGTTCAACAAGAACATCTACAACATCCTGATCGCGAGCGACGAGAACGACGTTGTCGGCCTGCAAGACGAGTCACGGCCAAAGAAGAAGGCGAAGAAAGACAGGGAAAACAAAGACTCTGGCGTCTCTCGTGGCATCGACTTCCTCAACGTCAGCTGTATCATCAACTTCGACTTCCCAGGAAACTACAAGTCGTACTTCCACCGAATAGGACGAACAGCACGAGCCGGCAAGTCTGGAACTGCCATCTCGTTCATCATCCCAAAGGACAAGTACCGCAAGCACAAGCCGACCACCTTTGCCGGGTCCGAACACGATGAAGAGGTGCTGAAGAAGGTGGAGAAGCATCAGCTAGAGAGCCAGAAACTGGAGAATTACAACTTCGACATGAAGCGCTTGGAGCCATTCCGATACAGGTTCGCGGACGCACTGAAATCTGTTACTAGGATCGCTATTCGCGAAGCTCGTATCAAAGAGATTCACATGGAGCTGGCCAAGTCGCAGAAGCTCTCACGATACGTAAGTTCCTCCACACAATTTACTACTAGGCAGAACTAACATTATGACAGTTCGAAGAGAATCCCGAAGCGCTCGCGCACCTCCGCCACGACCAGACTCTGAACCATCCCGCTAGGATACAACCACATCTTAAACACGTTCCAGACTACCTCCTGCCAGGTGGGAAGAAGCCCGAGGACGTTGGATTTGTCGGCTTGAACATACCCAAGGTGAACAGGAAACAGTACGTCAAAGGAAAGGGCAGGAGGGTAGTGAGAAGGAATGGCAAGGTTGACCCATTGAAGACATTCAATGCGAGGGGCAAGGGAAAGAAATAAGACAGCAGTTCATGTCTCTGGCATATGTGTATGCTACTCTACGAAGGCCTACCATCAATTTTACGAATTGTAATAAATTAGTAGTAGAGCCATGAGCCTTGCCATAGATGCAGAAGTTGCCTTCCGCTACTTGCGCGTCCATCCCACTTCACATGAAGAATTTTGTCACAATCTATCAAATAGCGCCCTGCAGACTTCACCAGTACTACATCGAGCTACTAATCCAACAAAACTGTAGCCCCTAATCGACGTCGTTGTATCTACACGGGGTGCCGCTACGTCACCTAGCGTGGTCACATAATTGCATTTGACGCCACGCATGGATAGGCTAATTGGTTGCCTGCTCTACACTGCGGCGGAAGAATCACGGGCAGTCCAAGTGACGCAACAACACAAGACAAAGGCCATGGGAGAGATGACACTCCGATTGATCGTATGTAACGTATGTGATGGTAGAAAACATGCAACATTGGTATGAAATGCAGCGTCTCCCTTCAAAACCAGCTCTCGAAGCTCGCGATCGTTCAGCAGGCCGTTATATTCGTGATTTCGTAAAGAAGACTGAAGAGTTGGACAAAATACGTATTCCAATGGAAAGAAGACATGTCTGGTAAAAAGAAAGTCGGGATGTAGTGAGGGTAGCGGCCGAATTCGCAAGTAGTGCTGGCGAGAACAGGTTGAGTGCATTGCAGCGTACATTTCCATGCCGCGATCTGGGTGATGGAGAAAGCAGCCTTAGGTTGGGGTTGGACCACGATCAGTCCAATACCGAACCAGCTTCCCTATATGATGCGGATGCACCTGGCCAATGTCTTTGACTTTAACATTCTTCTCAATGGGGTATACCTTGCCAAAACGTATGCGGGAGTCGGGTCGGAGTCTGATCGAGGCGTCCACAGGTATGATCTCTATGGGCTCCTTGGTCATTCCGCTTTCGTACTCCCAAGGGAGATAACAGGTTGCGGGATTCGTCCCAGAGAGATAGACAATTGCATGTTCCGATGGCTCGCAGCCGTCTTTCAGGGTCCCGCGACCAGAGTAAGTGCCAATACCGCTCAACCAAATCAGCTGGAACGTCTGAGCCGAATCTAGGTAGCTCTTACCAAGCGTATACGAAGCCGTGCCTGTCTTCAAGTACCACGAATCGGCGGATATTGGTATGTACCCTTTCGTTGAAGCGAACGACGGTGTATGCATAGTCGTTTTGTTGTGCTTGTGCAGTTTGGCTTGCAGCCTCAGAGTACAGCATAGAAAAAACTCTACCGCGTACGAAGAAATCACGGGCTTCGGGGCCTGTTCTCATCCTGTAGCCTGGGAACCACGAGATCAATTAAGAAATTAGACATCTTAGGACATGCTTACTTGAATCCAAAAGATCGTACCATCCGGTCTGCGGCGTGCCTTGAATAAAGCCTCGCAACGAACGGACGTCTGGCGGAGCTGCACGATTCACAGTAAGTGAATCACATTTGACTTGCTGGGTTACTGAGTCATACCTGGGTCAGGCATCTGTTGCATGTTTGAGCCATAGTCCGGTTGGGAGCCTGAGTCTTGCCTGGGACGTGTCTCGATTTGCCTCGACCAGTGATACACCGGACGATCTGTTCGGATTAGCGGACGCATATCTGACTCAATGCTAACCTGGAACATGGCAATACTTACTGTACTCGTCGTAAGTAACACAGTAGTGGTCATGGTGTTGTTCGCTCCAGATCCAGTTGCTGGTCGACATGTCGCACGATGGTACTGGATACAAATGCTGGCGTTCAAGGGGCTTTTGCGGAATAGCCACTACACACCCTGCGTAGTTGGTGACACGCACGTTGGTCGATCGATGCGATGGCGTAGGGGAATATTACCTTCATAGTCGACGATCGAGCCTGGATTTATACAAGTAAGATCTGGAAGAGTATTGGATGATGCGGCTCTGCTGTTCTGTCAAGACAACCCGAGGATGGTGTGGTGCGAAAGCTTTAACGACATCTACACTTCCCTGCACATGCGCTTCATCCGCTCTTGCTCACGCCTCGAGCATGTGCGTGGTAACTATGCGAGCGCTTTCCGGATGGCATAGCTGGTCTCCACGTTAGACAGTTTATGCGGTTTGAAATGGGTAACCCGGCAACCCCCTCACTGCCAATCAAAGACCGGTTGTGTCAGCCCGACGCCCGTCAACCCGACAAGATCAGCCGTACAACGAACAGACCGGGTGACTACATAGACCCCTCCTCCGATTTGCTTGCTCAGTGATGTATTCATCTCACCGCATATTATGAGTGGCTAATTGGTCTCAGCTTCTTCCCGTGTACGAGCCTCCAGACGGCTGACACCTGTCTAGAGTTGCCCATTATCAAACACGCAATGCCATATGACGACCATGTATGCCTACATTAGATATTGGTATCGGAATCTTCTCGTTAATGCTCATCAAGGCCGTAAGCTGAGTGTTTCAAAGGGGTTCTTTCTCAGCCTAGGAACCCTGCCGCCACAGTTATGCAAGGGAGCGTCACTCGTCAAACGCAATTTCCACGGCAGTTGTTGCACATGCAAAATCTCATGAGATGCTCATTGAGAAACGATGGAACAACCACGCCAGGCCAAGATAGGGGATCGACCAACTATGCAGTTCAACTCGCTGATCTCACTCCTCCGTCAGTGTTTGGAAGAGATGTCAAACACCTACACCATACTATCATCCGCCAGAGAAGAGCTACTGGTCGAACGAGAAAGAGTGAGAACAGCTGGCAGCGCAGTTCAGCGGAAGCGGGTAGAAGCCGGTAACGCAGAAGCCCAATTTATGAATCGGCTACGGGAATTTGTCAACAACTACCCGGGAGAACTCCCAATTACTATCCTCAATGCCTACGATAAGGTCGGGCAAACACGCGATGATCTAGGGGAAGCAGAAGAGGACTACCTGCAGGCTGAAGGTAATTTGACTGGCTCAGAATGGATGTTCATGAATCGTGAAAATCGGTTTTACCAGTTCGATATCAACAAGATTCTACTGGATTTACACTTCAACGACCTTGCCTCTATCTTCGGCCAGCCGCTCAAGAGTCCCTCCCATGCGCCAGATTTTCGCCTTCCCCCATGTCCGGCAGGATCATTGTCTCCAAGTCAAGTCTCGAGACTACCGCCTCCCCCGCCTCCTCCGCCCCTTCCGCTTCTTTCACCGCCGCCCTCCTTTCCTACTCCTCATGTTCTGACTACATCATCTTCGTTCGCTCCTATCGGCCGAAGAGATGCCGATATGATGGAAGATATGAACACCTTGAGGAGAGAATTTGGCCAATTATCGCAAAAGAAAGCTTACAGCCTTGAATGGACCAGGGAAGATGAGATGATCCATGCTGAAGGAGACGAGATTCTCGAAGCTGATTTAACAGCTTCTACGAGCGAATACAGTGACATCGTATGCGATATCTCCACCCCACAAGCGAATCCGCAGCAAATCAAGGTTGAAGAGGTGGATTTGGCGTTAGGTGCATCAACTCTGACTAGACGATACTCTGATTCAACGTACTCTTTCAGAGCTACGTCAAGATTCTCCGCTCCAATGAAACGAACACAAACGGAAAGCGCAGCTCTGTTTAATCGTTGTAGTCCCGTGACAAAAAAGAAGATACAGGAATGGTCTCTGACACACCTGAAAGAAAGTGCGATTCAAAAACGTCTTTATTTGAACACACTTGAAGATAACGGAATTGAGAGCCCAGTTGAAGATGATTGGAGAGTTCGAGCGACACACTTCTGGAGTAAAGATAGCCTCAATGAGAGCGGAGACAGCAACGAGATCAACGCGGCCACCATCAGCAAAATCTCATACGAGCCTGAGTCTTGCAACGATCCAAGCGCTACACAAAGCATCACTTCCTCACTCTTGATGGAGCATCATTTAGACGGCAATTTACAGCCTTCCCAGATAATGAATGCGGATTTAGAATCTTCGTCACCACTCGATCATATTACGGACGACATTGAGATCAACCATGAAAACCAAGCAATGGATTTAGCCATGCGAATATTGGATGAGCAGCAGCACGTAGCTGAGATTCGCAACCCAGCGGATGTGATCCCAAATCAGCCAATATGTACTTGTCTTACGGAAATCGGTGATGCAGCCCAGCGGAAGGACAGTGTTCAAAGTACTCATCTTCCTGGCTGCGCGATGGCGAGCAAGCATGCTCATTCAGTCAAGCCGTACTGCTCAGCGCAAGAACGAAATGCCGCTGAGATGACAGTGAAGATCACAAAGTTGGGTGAGCACTGCGGCCAGACACATCAACACCGACCCTTGGACTTACACCTACCATTGCCCTCCGGTTCTGGTCATGAACAAAGTGACATTGCCCAGTCGGACTTTGAGAGAATCACGCCATACGCTCCACCAGGTTCTTACGCACAGCTCCCGAAGCCATCCGCTTTCATTAACCAGGCAAGATTGCAACCCCCAGAAACTTCGCTCACGCCCAACCCTCGGCCGATCTTTCGAGCACGAAGAAACACGATTAGTTGGGTTCGGAGCCTTTTCCCCCAGTTTAAGAACAAGCGAAGTAAGAGCTCTCCTTCTATTGGAGATTACCATCCAGCTGCTCGTGTATGAAAACACCCAGTCGCGTCGTAGGAGAATTCGCTTCTGAAAAGAGGGGTCATCTATAACTATTTCCATGTTGTATAGGTAATAGTACGTTTTTCTCCTTTTGCAAAAAAAAAAGTCGCTTTTCGGGACGATTTTCCGATTTCGAGGGTTTCCCTTCTCGGGCGGTGGTTGGTCAATGTCTATTCTCATTCGATAGTTCAATGCATCCATCGGCTCACGAGTATACTACTACCCCACTCGATCCGATGCCTCGTGAAACCCTGCCTTGAGCACGTTGATAAGCAGCTGAGAAAAGGGGGGAGTGGGCAATCGCTCCACTATTAGCAAGCCTCACGTGGGCTTGCACTCAGCCTGCGTTGTGACCACTCCGCTGGGCTGGGCTTACTGTGTCCCACGCTGGCGGTGATCAGCAGGACACCCGCTTACATGTGAGCAGCTTTGGCTGACCATGTTTTAGGACATCGGAACCTGAGACTTGGGCCACCGTTGTTCTTTCGGCCCGGTGAATAGATAAGTGCCGGTGTTACAGACCTGGGTGGGTACACCGCAGCTGTTACCGATGATCGCCAGCCGCGCGGTGTGCTTACTATGCAAAGAGTTGCTAAAGCTCACAAATACTGTATTGATAGGAAGTCACATTCCTGAGGCGAGCTCCGCAAATTGCACCTGAATTTCCTTGGCGGTAGCGTGCAAGCCGATGGCACGGTTCTTGTTTTCTACCTGTCACTTGCCCAACAAGCCGGCCGCTGATATGAGAAACAGAGGAGAGTGACAAGGCGTCACTCGGCTACATCGATGGTTACAGCGGCCCGCAGCGACCCCACTCGACCCACTACGGGATGCAAGAGTGCGTCTAGCTCCCGTCTTACCTACACGCCGCTCTAGCAATTTCCAGAGGCTAAGACAGAAGCAGCGCATGCGCCTTATAAGGCTGGGAAGTGCATTCCGACCCACTCATTATGCCACATCTCCCTGCAGTACACAGTTGGACGTCATGACTTATATGCGACCCAAATCCCCGCAGCATGCGCAAATCGTTTAGCTCCCCGCGCGCAGCCGTCTCACCAATTATTGCCCTATTACCCCGCGCGACAAGCACACGAAGATGCTTGCATGCCTTGTTTTTGGTCTCACAATGTCTCCTATCCCAACCATCGAGCACGGGGCAAGCCGTAAGATTAGGTGTCTGATTATTCTGTTACGATTGGCCACACGGCAATTACTGCGTGGGCGGATGAGTCGCTCCGCGACAAATAAGTGAAGCTCTCCAGTAGTTACATCAGGGTGATACATGTGCACCTCCATTCCATTATTGGATGTTGTTTTTGTGGGCAGAAAGCTTGCCAAAATCGAATGATCAGCGGTGTGCTACGCCATGCACATCGGTGAGCGAAAGCGCGCGCCACAGCTGAGGGTATGGCTGAATGTGCTTTGAAGCCTACTTGCTGCTCGTAGAGTGACCAAGATTGATAAATTTGCTGTTCGACAGTTGGATGAAACCCTCTGAATAAAGGGGGACTAAAATCTAACGTGGGTAAATGGGTAAATTCCAAATCGAGGCAATGATGTGGGCGCGGCCAAAAGGCAGGCGGCTCTGCTACCTTTCGTTCGTTGATTGGTGGACGAAATATGGACGGAAGATATGCACGACGTATGTATGACTCATGGCTAGATGCACCTGCAGGAAGGCCTGTAGGACATAAACATATCGCTTAGGTAATGCGTAGATATCTCCAAGCCGCAGCTGTGAGCGCCCATACTGTAGCTAGAGCACCGCATATGAAGACGGACATCTCGAGAAGAATTCTGATCAGAGTTTGCTCTCAGAACCCGTTTGGTAAGGGAAGCAAGATTGACTAGTCCATCGCTGGTAGTGGGAAAGCCCTCCGTATTGTGAACATCTCCACGCCTAGCATAATCATGCTCTTCCATGACTTCGGCATAATAGCAAGTCGTATTGTACCAGGCAGTGGTAAGTCGCCCCTTTGTCATTCGATGGTGATTAATCGTCATTGAAGAATTCGGGGGCTATTCGTGCGGCTTCAGCTTGGAGGACTCCGGTCGAAGCTGTGTTGGTTGATTGGTGGGTGCAATCTCTGCAGTAGAGAAAGTGGATGACCAGCGCGCTCTCGCCGCATCGTTGCTTGGCCAACCATGTGTGGTGTGACATTCCGGAGGGCATGTTCCATGATATCCGAGAGCCTGAGGGTCCTGGACATTTTCTCCAAGCTCGATCGATCCTTCATCATATGAAATGTTGTGACCAAGACTGTCATGCGGCCATGCTCTGAGTACCGATGTAGCCCCGTGAAATGGTTCTCCCGTACGTTCGGTAATACTTCTGTGAAGATTGTATATCTCGCGAGGCGAAATACGAAGCTGATGTAACAACCAGCGGTTAATTCTGTCAGGTGTGCTTTCGAAGTTCACAAGATAGTCGCTGAGAATGCCGCGAGTCTCATTGCTCTCGCCGAGTAAAAGTAAAGGATTGCCTTCTTCCAGTCCTGGGTTTACAGGATAGTTGTCCATAAAGTCTGGTAGTGCATCGGGTATATCAATGTAGTTATTCCTAGAGAATGATGTTTCATCCTCAGGCCGCTCTGGAAGCAGCAGACCAGTCTCGGCCGATCCCATTATATCAGTGATCCAGATGCCGATGAAGTCAAGTGTGTCTGTCGAGTGGCTGAAGGATATCCGCTCATCTGCAAAACTGCTGCTGCGAGGTCTGGGCATATCAATTGATCCCAAAGACACGGTCCTCCGGTGAGAACCCCCGGGCTCCCAACGTTCTCGAGAGCTTGGTTCTAGCTCTCCAGCATGCCTTGGTAGTTGACCAATGCCAACATTCTCCCTGATCAGAGTCCCATGCAGGTGATCAGTGTTTTCAACAGGAGCTCTCTCATCGACTACAGATGTCGCTGACGAAGCCTCGTATTCGATTTCGGATGGCTCCTTCGACTTTGTCATCGGAGCTATATTGAGTCTGAAGAAATGCTCGAAAGTTCCCTCTATCCTAGCGTACTTCTCAACTAAATGGTGCTCTGATGACCCAAGCATAATCTCAAGTGGTTCATATTCTGATTCGACAGGCCCAATCTCGTCTCTTGCCGCCTGGGATGCTTCAAAGAGATTGAGCATGACGCGTTCGTCTGATGGAAGGGTTCCATTGATCTGCTCGCGCATACAGTTGATAAGCATCATGTCGCATCTGGAAACATGCTCTCTTAGTCTGTGCAGCTCCTTCCGCCGTTCTTGAACAGCAAGTCGCATTCCAACTACTTCTTCCTGTTTTGCGACGAATTCCGAGAGTTCGTCTATGAAGTTAGTATACAACCGGAAGGCCGCTGCATTCAGATATTCGTTCCCTTCGATAGCCTTATTGAAAAGTATGGGGGGCCGCGGAGCATCCGTTGGGGGCGGTGGAGGAGGAGGAGGAGGTGGTGGTAGTGGTGGAGTGGGTAGGGCCAGAACTGAAGGGTAAAGCAAACTGCTCTTTGGCTTGGGTAGACTCCCATCATGTATTTCCTGAGCCACAGAACGAACGGGCGACGATGAATGAACGGGTGCAATTTGCTCCTGGGCGCTCTCTTCTTGTACGGGCCCGCACGCTTCATCAAAGCGCACTTTCTTCAATATTCCTTTTCGAGATGCGCAGAGTGAACATGACGGTAGAAGCTCCGGCGCGGGCCTTGCTGATGTATCGTCGTGGACAAAACCGGCTTCATCATCACCAAGTGGATTAATACTCGCTTCACAGGCTGTACGTCCCGGATCAGATGGTACAAGCGTGGGCTCCTGCCCTTTGGGACATGCTGAGTGGGCCTTTGGATGTTAGCCCGGTACCTCTTCTTCTTCTGCGATGCGAGAGGGTGTACCGCGGTATTCTCTACTACGTCGGGACGAGTCATCATCCTGACCGTGCAATTAGCGCGCCGTTTGATGGCTTCGCGGAACGTAGCATGTATAGAGTATCGCGCTCGATGGTAAGGGCGGCAAGGATCTGTATGTTCTGCTTGTTCTATCTTGACGACAAAATAGCGAAGCGTGGCCAGGAGGGAGTCGACTAGGTAGAGGCTGCGGTGATGGCGGTTACCTAAGCGAAGACACGGCTCCCACAGTAGCTCGCCCCACCCAGCCCACCGTCCCCTTGATGCAGCGCGCTAGCCGTGCATTGGACATTCATATCGAGTCGGTCACAAGCTTGCATCTGCAGAGGCGCCACACCAAGATGATGCATCTTTCCTCGGCGACGAGGCTCTGTCTCGATCCCGACATGCCCCGCTCTGGCATACCTGGGCTATTAAAACCCGCCGCTACCCTTCTCTGCTACTTTCCGGCCCTCAGGTCGCAAATATGTAGCTATGCCGAGCTACGGGCCTTGGACATGGTCACAACCACATAAACGCCACTACTCATATTGGCTAGCAGATGACGGGATCACAGTGTTAGATACTCTTTGGGCAGGCCCTGCGACAGGTCCTGCTACTGCAGAAACGACTCCGACAGCGCGTGCCCACGAGAATAGTGCAAGGTCAGTAGAACGCTATACATTTAAAGAGAACGTTGCCCAATCGATCGATAGCACGCCGCGGACTGGAGGCCACTTACCTATCCCACTTTCACAACACCGCTCTCACCCAAGTTCCGGCTCATCTCTCGGGACGAACGCAACGACATCGCCATTAGCAAGGACACACCACTCTCAGCCGAATGATTCGAGATCCTCGAGCAGGCTGCTACATGGATCCACGGGTTCTGGATATGATTCTAGAAGGGGGGAGGCAGACAACTACCGACAACAGCAATATGGTCATGGAACAAGAGTAGATGGGTCGAGAGATGCAAGAAGTGCAGGATTGAACTATACAACAGCACCGTACGGTTCAACGAGCCCCCAATCCTACCCTTCGGCTTCTGCTTCCATGACGACTGCATCAGCAGGCTCACCATACCCGCAACAGAATTACCAAACTCAGAACAGTTACCCTTTCACCCATACTTCACCAAAACAATCACAACACACAACGCCAAGTGGAGCTACAGGACAGTTATCGCAATACCCAGCAACACGTCGATCAGTAGCGTCTCTTCCTGTCGACGTACAATCTACTATACAAAGTCTTGACAGAAGATACATCCAAACGAGTTACAACGAGAGCTCTAATCACGAGCAGCTAGACACAAGTAAGTTACGCAACGCTTGATTCGATCAAGAGAAGCTCATGTATTCCAGGGTATCGAAGGGTGGCGCAGCCGTCGCGTCCGACCTTCTTTGTTCGTGGCCGAGTAAGTCTGATTCACCGACTAGTACAACCATGGTACTAACCACGCTCAGGTCTTCAAGATGCTCTGGACAGAACCTGCGGGCCAAGTTAACCTTGGAAAGACGCGCAACTCCACGCACTTTAGTACTGTGCAATACGGGGAAACAGCATTCAGTGAGATCCGCCGGTTCGTCGTCGTCCGCAACAAAGGCGAATTCAGCCAGTGCATGTACGTTGACCCCACCAAAACGCTTTGCCTTTTACGACTTAACTGATTCGTTAGTCCAATCCAAACTTATAGGGGTCGCGGCGCCGCAAAGCCGGGTCTGAGAATGCGTGATCACGGTGTTATTCACACCACGAAAGCCGCTCCTAACCTGCTTGCAGGCGAGATACTGACGAAATACCCAATCCCAGTACAATCTACGGAAGGAGAATACCTCGAGCCTGAAAGTCGTGTTAACTATGGCAAGGCGTACGCCGTTGAACACAACGTCAAAGTTCTCGACGTGGGGATGGTGATAGAAGGCTATCGGTACTTGATTAAAGAGTACTTCGATGCTGCAATGCAGGGAGATTGATGGCACTGAGAGTGTTGCACTATACGCAAGCTACTCGGTTTTCTTATGCGTCACTCAAGTTGTTTCATGACTTTTTGTTTGGACAGTCCTGCACCATACGCAGACTTTCAAAATCACCTTTCACGCTTTCATTTGTCCAGTCCGTTAGCCCCAATTCTCATCTTCAAGCGCAGCCACGTCTTTCCAATTTGAGTTATCCTTCTGCACTCACGATTTTCCTAATTAATGACACTTATTTCCACCGTTGCGTCAAATCGCGACACGTCTAGTAGGGTTAATTTGGTCATATTTCTGTATGGTTATTCACTATTCAGCTCCTTCCACAAATGCAATCGGTTCCGCGAATCCAATCATTGTTACCAAACCGTAATACACGCATTAACTCTTGGTCCTGTTTTCTTGACCAGGATATACCTTCTATATGAGGCGATGAACTTCCCTGCACCGTGACACGGTGTAACTCCTGGGCGTAAGCTTGCTCAAGATACCAACAGGGTAAGGTGCATTTTAGTTGGGCTTACTACCTGTGACTGCCTTTACCCAGGCTGATGAGCGAGGTTATAGGATGGTATTACTTGTAGTTGGCAGCCCGGTATGGAGATTTTCTTCCAGCCAAATAAGAACGTGACTTTGTGTAGAGGTTGGGTGTACTTTGAGAATGGAACTCCAGACAGATAGTGACTGGATTACCATGGACCACCACATATGAACCAATCGCACGCGAGAATTTTTACCGGATAGGAAGAGGTGTTTGTTATTGGTGATAGATTAGAGTTTAGACATAACTGGTGAAAGCGCGTTGTCGATGTTTGTTGACGGCTTGAACAAGCAGAGTTGATAACTTTAGTAGGGTTGTTCTTTCGTGTGTCGTGTGCCATTGCACTTTCCGCGTATTCACGCTGTGGATCTCACCGCAATGGCACCTCCTACAGTCGAATGAACGACAACACAACCGAACGAAATATCTATGCACCACCTGGATTGTCGATTTACCCCGTCTCGTCTCACTACTTCATTTCGTCCCCTCATTCCTCATCTACCCGATGTTCCCTGCGAACAAGAAAGTTTAGGCTAGCGCCGAGACTGAAGCTATCACGGTGTAGCAGAACCCAGGTACTTGGATCGATTTTGGCATGCGGTTGTTTCTCGCTAACAAAGATATTCATGGCCTATCCCCAGCATGATGCTGCCCATTTTTTTTAAATGTCTCGAGCTCGTTGGCGGTTGATGCCGTCGTACAATGACCGATTGGCTCACGAATTTTGCTTAGAAGATGCAATCGGCCATGTTCGAAGCCATTGGCTCGACTAATAGCAGCATTCTTCCAGGTGTCCACAAAACATCGACCTAATCCGAGGCCAAAGCCACCATGCGTAAATCGCTTACTCGGAGTGAGGCTCACCCATACCTTGATACATAAATCCTACAAACGAAGGGAGTGACCAAAGCGTCAGTGTCGGTTTCGGAATCATAGCAGCGAAGATCAGCAACACCAACCCTAGCACACAGCTCACGGCAGGCCAACAGCCCCCCACTAGCTCGTCCCCAGTCTCGGGCTTCAAATCGGGATATGAGTCAGAAAGGCGTGATGTGGCTTCTCCTTTATCAGCTAATTGGACAATATTTGTACAGCTGAGTATAGGCATCGAATTGCCATTTTCAGCCACGCCCAGTTATCTTACCTGGTCCATAAGGATGGGGGTATCAAGGCGTCGGCACAATATCGATAAACGCTAGATACTCGTAAGTACCATCATCGTTATAGTATTGATTCGGTCGCGGGTGTACATACGCAGTCGGATCGCGGACACGGTACGGCCGCGGCAAGCTTACCCAACATGCTGTGAAGTCCGTGAATGCGGCTGGAATTGCCTGGAAAGAGGCAAAACGCCCCACAAAGTAGCGTGATTGGTTCCACGGGTCCAACCCCCCCAACAGGTAAGCTTGTCCTGACATGCAGTTTCGAGATAACAGATACATTTTTAATTACCCAAGGTTACGCGCCTTGATTCGTCCTGGTCACTTTTCGCTCCCCTCGGATCGCGATACTGAAACGACAGGTGACTGTCACTTAGCACCCAGGGCAGCGATGCAACGGGGCTGGCTGCACATGGCGCGGGACGTTTTCGTTCCGCGCCGGGTCCCGGATGCTCCCCCTTCCAAAATGCGGCCCGCCATCGCTGGCTCACCGGAAACCTTGGGCACTGGAGGACCTCTACGCGACGAGAATAGCGAGATAGAATCGCATTCCGCCACAAACTTAGATGCGACTCTATTCCAACGTCGCAACTACACCAGAGGGTCAAATTTCTTGGTGCTCTGAGCGCAGTAGCAGCAAGAAGCTGAGGCGCAGGCTGCACAGGCTGGGGCATCATTGTGAAGGTTGCAAAGGTGCCCGGTTCCGCTGCAACCAGCCTTTGTGCAGCTAATTGGACTTGTTTATTCTCGGCCCACAATCTTGTTGCCCTGTGAAGCCTGGTCCTTGCTCTATTGCCTTGTTGTCTCGCAAGATAAGTGACGCCTCAAAAAATAAACCTTAGCTTTGTCCTCACAAAGTGTTCTTCGGTATCAAATGTCTCCCTCCTGCTGTAGAAGACGTTGCTAAAACAACTTGCTGGGGCTCGTGTTTGCAGGTGCGGGGTACGATTGCGATCCACGTGCAGAACGATTAGATGTTATGTGCTGCAGACTGCAGGCCATCCCCCATGCGATGAATCCTGTCAAAGCGGCGCTGCTTTCCTTCTGATGACGGCGCCTGGCGGATGCCTACGCGTTGCATATGTACGTCAGAACTGACTGCGGTATGTCTGGGTAATCCGGCTGCATGGCCTGTGATGTTGCCTATCAGATGTATGCCTGTGATTGGTTTGTCATTGGTGTGATTGTACAACTTACTGTCGTTGTGACTGAGCTGAAGACTCACTCTGCTTGTAAGATCCGCACTCCGAACAGCCGCTTCCACAAACAAGGGAACCCGAGCGCAGCCGCTCCCTCATTGGCTGTGCACCTCCCAATGAGTTGAAGCGTGGGAAGGAGTCCAGGTCGTGGAACACGTTGAGATCAATGTCAAGTCTGAAGGGGTCAAACGCATCGAGACCTGAAGATTGGGGTTTGATTGGCATACGGAGCCTGTCTTATTTCGCGGCTAACGGATGATCCACGAGTCACCTTTATACGACCATGTGCTTTGAATCGATTGACGGTATGGCCACCGCTCTCCGTTGCTTGCTGTGATAGTCAATGTAGCTGGATACGGTGGATCTCGAATTGAAAAGAGAAAAAAAAAATCAGGGATAGTTGTGTCCAACTATGCTTTTTTTGGAAAGAAATAATGAGACCGCGATGTTGTTTACAATGTGAGACTGCGATCGAGCTGACGCCAAAGAGGAAATGAGAAGTTCTACGGATACACGCCCCGAACTCCAAGTTACATGAATCAAAAACCTGCATCGAGCGGGCCATTTGTGCTATGAATGTACATCGAGAAAAAAAAAGCAAAAGGCATCTTTATCTGCATTGTAAAAATTCCCCTGAGTAGTTGCACTTAGTATGATGCGAGAAACCGTAAAGACCTGAGAAACCCCCCGAGAACCAGAAGATCGGTATGCTAAGCACGACCAGGTGCAAAGAAAAAAACTACAACGATGTATGAATACTACATGACGAGGCATTGATCGGTTAAAGGTCGAGCGGATGATGCCGGACCTTTGTTCGGTGATGAGACCGGGCTTGGAGGGGCTGACGATGAGGACCGCCTGAATATAAGACGTCGATGAAGCGGGATTGGAGTTTGGCTGTATGGTTCCCGGCATTTTCGTGGACTGCTGGTATCCGGAGCAGACGGTAGGGATCTGTGCGGCGAAGAGGGTGTGCTGTAAGAGTTGATGCGTGAAACTGTAGCTTCCATAGGCTCCGATATTTCGATTTCTGGTGAATTTTGATGTTCTTGCAAGTGGTCTAGGCCGGATCGTATGTTGGCTTGGCCACTTTGATATAAAATTGCTGATGCTGTATTTGGACTTGCTCGCTCCATTCCCGGACTCAAGGTAGCCGGCTCAATGAGACTCGACGCATCGATAAACGGCGGAGAATAGGTATGTTCATCGTCAATCAAGTCGTCATTTGGAATAGCTACTCTTTCAGCTGCGGCGATACGGCTAGGTACTGGCGGATTGGACGCATGCGGCGTATATGCCGAGTTTGCGGCCTCCATATGTGGATTTACTGGGTATATGCAAGGCGATGGTGCTTCATCGACTGTATCATGCAAGTCACTGGGTGTAATATCGCTAGATACTGTTGGAGGATCCGGCGTATTAGACGGACGAAATCCAAGTAGTACCGTGTCTACGCCATGAGGCTCAAGGACAGCGCTATTCGAGCTCGGGGCATCTGTGTTAGACATGGAATCCTCTGGGCTTGAAGCTTGTTTAGAAGCCATAGAGTCGCCGGTGTTGAAAACCGGCCAATAATCCTGGATCAATAACCACTTGGTGTGCTCCCACCACGTGCTTTTGTCTGAGAAACCGAAGTCGTGTACTGCCCTTAGATACACCTTTTGAACAGGAGAATTGTCTACAGTCTCTATTAACCAAGCGTCAATTCTCTTTCTTCTTCTAAGCCAATTCAAATGTAGTTGTGCTAGATGAGCATAGCTCTCATTCTTTGACTGCATGAGCGTCGATTCACCAAGATAACTCGGAGAGAAGCTCAGCTGTTGATGACCCACCATTGTTTTGTCGGAGGATACTACGTCTCGACTGCGCAGGTCTATGGGCTGTTGTGTGAAGCACCTAGGATCGGGCTCATCAGTAAATGCTGTATGGTTCCAGGCCATGGACTTGTCATCAGTAGAAATATTCATTGAACTTGTCAGGTGAAGAATTTCCAAATTATCTGCACCTCGGCTTCGGTCGATTGTATCGCTTGGCACAAGCCTATTTTTCAATAGCTCTTCAACAAATCTTGTTTCTCTGCGAGAATAATTCCACTCTAGTGTGTTGTAGCTGACTTCAGCTTCGTCGTACTCGACTTCTAAGAGGCCTAGCCGGTCTCTCAATGAGGATGCGTCGTTGAGAGATTCTTCGATATCCTGTGGTAGATGGACACGTATCTTATTGAGATACTGGCGCAACAAGTTAAAGACATGGCCATCCTTTGCACCAGTCTCTATGTGAAGATGGCGAAGTTCTCTCCGCTTCGCTGCTACTGAGAATCGTGCGCCCACCAGCTTGTCACGAAGATCCCGCAAAGATTGCTGCTCGTCATCCAGTTTATCCAATGCCACACTCCGCGGTGCTCCAGGAATTATACTTGGACGAGCTCCATTGGGTGTGGGCATTGGAGGGGGTGGAGGGGCGTTCATTTCGGTAGCCGAGATGGGCGGTGGAGGTGGAGGTGGAGGAGGATATATCATTACGGGTGGTATTGTTGAACGAGGCTGAGCTGTATCGTCCTGGCCATTACTGTCGCCATTGTGAAGCTCCACGGTCCGAAGGCCAGGAAAATTGGGGGAGTCATCGAGAAAATGATTTGCATCTGACGATACCGGCAGAGGCCTTGGACGCACACGACCTGTCGAGTTCGGCGACCCAGCCAATTCCCAGGATTTCCCACTCTTAATGGCAGATGCTATGCTTGTCAGAGGAACCCTCTGTTATTGAAGTGTTGGAGAGCGGTATCCACGGGGAGCAGATAACTCATACTGACCAGTGGGTTGTAGTTCGTACTGCATTCCCGCAGTGACATTCAATGTTGGTATGTTCTGGTATGAGCTAGACTGAGCGCGAGGCAGACTGGGCAGTAGACTGCGGCGGCATCAAACGTATTATCCGTTTGTAATCTGGCCGGCACCCGTGCACACATGCTGCTCCGCAAGGGGTAGTCTCTGACCAGGTGTCCCAGATTGGCGGGCGCAACAATGTGGCACATGCACTAATGCACTAGCCGCCAGCAGCGTAAAGCGGCGTCCGCGGGGTTGACGCCAAGGCGTGCTAGTCGCCGTGCTAGTCATGCTTGGCGCGGACATCTGGCCCCAGGGCAGCCTGGCTCCCGCGCCAACGCATGCTGCACTTCCACTCTATCGCCATCCGTAGGAGGGTCACGTCGGCATCATGTCCACCCCGATAAATGAAGTTGTGCTGTCGTATCCGTCTAGTATGCGGCTCTGCGCGATCCAGTCATTTGATCATACGTATATAAGTACCTACAGCGCAGCCTAGCACAGCTTGAGCTGCCGCGCGGACCATGTGGCACCACTCACGGCATGGCACAACCACCACAGCCTGACTGGAACGTCGAGTTTCAGAGATACCTTATTACTCTGTGGGATGACCAACACGCACGCTATTACTGGAAGCACTATGTTGAAGGTCAGTGGTCACCCATGGCATTCTATATCGGCTAACTAGCAACAGGCCAAGGTTGGGTCTTTTTCGACTGGGCTCCTGAGAGGCATGTTGTTCCACAGGCTCAGTTGCAGTCGCATATGCGCACTGACTCTGTACAAACGGTAACGCCATCCGGATGGGGCCCCGCTAGTTATGGACGCTATAATGGACAAGGCAAAATGATTCAGGGAACCTACAATCCTAAAAAACCGCAACCCAGCAGCCACTACGAGACGCTTGATCCTTGTTAGCACCCTGGTGCCATCTCATTGAAACAATACTGACATCTTGTAGCTTTCCATGTTAGAGATGGCAGCTTCTTTGAGGAGGGAAAGGTAAACGGTAGTCGTCCAGAGTGTGATGAAGATTTCTTACAGCTTCACAGGTCTTTTCTGTTCTTTTCACCGAGACGGCGGGTGCCAACGCCCTGAACCCAATGGCCGACTACAACACCAATATCTCCAGAGTCAAGTATAATGAATACGTGCACACCCAGGTGCGAAGGTTCATTGTCGTCAAACACAAACGCGAGTTCTGCTTCGCTGTGTATGCACTCTTCCAACCCTAACTAGTTTCATGGCTAATGTCTGGTAGTCCGATATTCTCCTACAACGACCAGGGTACTACCAAACCTGGAGTGGTTCCCAACGAGCATGCCATTGCCTACTCCTGGGGAACGAATCCGCAACTCGTGTATGGTGAAGCGCCGCTTATCAAGTCTTCCATCCCCATCATCATGGTCGCAGGCGCCAAACCGCTAGTCCCGGCATCTAGAATCTACTTTGCCATTCACCACCCGATCCAATACAATGTCAAGGTGAAAGATCTTGGCTATGTACATCCCGATTACGTGCCTACCTTCCTCGGATACTGGAACCAGGAGAACTCCGACTCAAAGCAAGACCTTGATGTGACTCAAAACACAAGCAATACAGGTAGTGTTTGATGCGCCATACCTTGAGTGATCGAAGACTTCTTTTTCACGAGTTACGACGATACGTTTCAACCTTGCTAGCGATGCTTTGATTTCTTGATGCTGTTTTCTTCCACGATTCCGCAAGCTAGTTTGAGGTTATTTCTGCTAAGACGCGCTGCTCTCAAATAACGTTTTCTTAATGTTAGTTAGTCACAAATACGATTCATGACAAACACCGTAGTGTTCATGCGAGGAACACCAAATTGGTATCCGTGGACGGCAAACCCATTGGGTGTGTATTGAGCCTACATCTTCACAGTAGCTCAGTAAGATGCTAAGAAACTAACGACATCAAAAGCGATCTCCCCCTAGCTTAGTTCCACGCACAACCTTTTTCTGTCTTGCACTCTAGTCTCACGTTGGTAATGTAAACACTAATTTTCCCACGGTGACTATAGGGAATTATTCGCCCCCATCAACAACGAACCCTTCATCTGCACGCCAGAGCAAATCCATCGAATAATCAAACAGTCTATCCTCGAACAGAGAACCACAAGGACTGAACCCGTCAAGCTCAGCTTGAATCTCCATGGCACGATGTGCTTCTGGCAAGCTATACACCCAGTCGGCGAACGATATGCATTCCCCGAAACGGCGCCGCACAGTCCGTTTGTTGCTGACTATATCCAACACAGGGTCATACCATGCAGAAAGATTTCCCGGTCCGTTCACCTCGCAAAGCTGTCTGTTGAATACCTGCAGCATGCGAGCATCCGCCTCAAGCTTACTGATGTATTGTTCGAACGTCTCGAACTCGGTGATTAAAGCACCCATTGTAGGGAGCAACTCATGTTTTAGCGCAACTATGAGCTGGTGCGCTTTAGCGGCCGATGGAACATGTTGCGCTTGTGTGCGAAGTTTGGTGAGACGTCTAACCATGTCTGTGAGCGGAGCAAAAATGTCTTCATAGCTGTCGAGAAGAAAGGCCTTTTCGAGAGTGGCGTAATCACCTCCCTGCTGGGTGGTATGATTTTCGTAGGAATAGCGGGCTGCGCTCTCGGTTTTGTGAAAGGTGATGCCTGCGGCTCTATAACGGTCTTCTAGATTATTGCACATGTGTAAGAGGCAATCAGCGCGTCCGACAACGTCTTGAATGCAGGTACGGGCTTTTGTGGTGGTTTCCTTGGCTAGTACTGGTTGTATGGATGTATAGTGCTGACACATGGTGGATTCTACCGGTTGTTTTCCGGTGGTGTTGTTAGTATTTTCGTTCAGGTTTAAATGTACCGCTCTGGAGGGAACGAAGAGAGGGTGCAACTTCAATATGAATTGCAGTTCTGTGACAATGAACGTTATGCAGATTCATCAGCGGGAATCTACCAATCGTCGACACTGTGTATTCACTCCCCTCCATTCGTCGTTTCAACACCCTCATTGCATCCATCCACCAATACACTCCAGTATCTGTCCTCCACAACACCCTCATCTTTCAAAACGGCATCGACAAAACTTTCCGTGTATTCAGACTTTGATTCTACCACGCCATACTCAATCTCCAAGAATGTCTGGATCCACATTCGAAACAAGCCTCCCTCGCGACTGTGCTTGGCGGCTAAGTTTTCGCTTCCATCAATGTCGGAGCGATCGGCGAGCTCCTCGACCTGTGCCTCGACCCATACCAATGCAGTCTCCAAGTTGCGCAGTGGCTTTGCTAACTGAGATAGCGTGACTTCAAATCCGGACTCCAGAATGCGAAGCCGGTCGACGTCTTTTGGTGCAGCCTCCTTGGCCCTCACTTTCTTCAATATCTCATTGGCAGCATTGAAGATCTCGTCCCAGGGGCGGAAGAACGACTGCCGCGAACGCGGAAGATCGGTCTCGAAGATCTGAGTCAGACGTACTAAAATGGCTTTGTCGATCTTGGGGCTATGCGCAAGACTTGAGGAATGTCGCAGCGCATAGGGAATCTTGTGGTACGCGAATCCAGCAATTCGAAAACGGCGCTCAAACTTATCGAGTTTGGAGAGCCAGAAGAGCGCTTTGGGCTTTGACCAATCGAGCCAATCATCATATACTGTAGCAGTGGCTATTTGAGCTATGTTCGCGTCCTCCAATTGCCAGTCATAGGGCAGACGGATGATCCACATTTCGATGCGATTCTTCTGTCCCGGTGATAAGCGTTGGCCGTATGTCTGTCTTGATGCGATGTCCATGGCGTACTTGTTAGCAATTCTGACGCGACCCAGTTCATCCGTCTCGGGCCTGGGGAGATCACTTCCCACTTCTTCAAGCGTCTCCAGCTTTTCGGGAGTTTCTGGTCTCATGATACTTCTCGTGTATGCTTCTAGCAATCGCGGTAGTACTGCTTGCTTCTATCCAAGCGTTCTGGTGTTTTGCACTCGAACACGCGCTCGCCTGTTGAACTACTCTTCTCACACTTGCAAGTCCAACGGTTTCGCGCAGGATGAGAGAGCTGAATGCAGGATGATGGTCTAGTGTTGTGGGTAGGTGTAGTAGTAAGTATTTGTTAGCTATCTGTTGTTGTGGTGGGAAAGCATTTGACCGTTTGCGCATTGTGGCACGCACGTGCGTTATTGATCCGCAGTGAATGCGACTCTGCTCATGGCGGCGTGTCTGCGAGAACGATATGGGATGGGATGTATCATATCAAGTAAATCGCAGGTGTGTTCTATGCTGTCAGTACTCGTGGAAGATAAAAGGGCATCCATACTGATCAAAGGCTTGCATACGACCTTAGATGCTCAACTGGGTCCCTTTATGGACGAGTTCTCCCACCATGTAGTCATTAGACTTGGATTTTGGAACACCCGCGTCGAATTTTCCCCTCGTCCTGCAATCATGATCGGAGGCGGGCGATGGATGTCATCAACACACCGCTGCAGTATGACGATTTTCAGAGTTATAGAATCAAGTGCTTGACAAGGAGAAGGAAAGATTGAACCCAGGTTGTGGAACAAGGAACGAGACGAATCGAAATCCACGGAGATGCGTTACTGTAAGTGCTCCAGCTGATAGAGCCTGGACATGCAAAAATCGAGCTCTACATCTATGCAGCTGTGCTGTGTCAACTCAATGCTGAAGGCATCCTATGAATGCGGTGACGTCATTCTTCTTCAGCACACTGTTCTCATTAAGTTCACTGTCGCAGATGCGTAGTGGCGTCTTTACTGAAAACCAAATCGAAGTAATCATTTACCGTCCAAGTTGACCGTATTGCGTATGGGTGAAGTTGCAGCCAGCGGGCACCGAAATGAGCGGACCAGTGACGTACCTAAGCGCCAGCGACTCACTTGCATGTGACAAGCGCGGCAGACCTCGGGACAAGCACACTGCTGGGCAGTGGTACGAAGGAACCAACTCATCAATCAGAATGATCGTAACAAGTATGTAAACTCCATTGATTATCAAATATGTATCAAAAGCCAACTATGTACCCTATCGTCGTCTCCCAAATCCACCCGTTATCCAAGGTCTACGAACAAGCATGTACAGCAGCAAAAGGAAATGTACTCATCACATCGTAAATACACCACTAATCTCTACACCCTCACATCTCGCATCGAGAGTATGGGCTCATTGGCCGCCGACAGCGATAGTAAACAGCCGAGGGCTGCCGTCAAAGATCGTGCCAGCGACATCCTGACCGCCGTCGGGAACAACGTCGTCATATGGGAACGCGTACCCGCGCCCGTCTCTCTGGACTTGATGAACGATACGCGAATAGTGGTTGGTCGTCTGATCCTTGTAATACTGGCCCGGGTTGCTGCCGTTGGGGAACTGGTTGCCGGGTATGTTCAACAAGATGCTACGATTGAACGCAGCAGCGAGGCGGGGAATGACTGCGTTGCGCGCTTGATTCGACCCTGTTGCGAATGGCCCCGTGCTACAGGTGAAGATATCCCTAGCCGAAGGGGCAGCAAAGTTCCCTGCTTCGCCTAGTTGAAGCTCGTTGCCTTGGACACGGCCCTTGAGATTGCCAGCTGCGGCCTGGGTGTTGATGGTCATGTCTTCGTTGCGGTACTTGTTCCATACCGCCTGGATGTAACCGTCCCAGTAGTTGCCCCATGCATCCGCATTTCCGACGAGTAGGTTGTTCGGACTCAGGACTCGCAACGGCTGTCCGTTGGCCTCGTAGATCATCTTGTCCCAAGGTCGACCATCGCGCTGGGCTTGCGCGCGCAATTCTTCGATGACTCTGTGCATGCCATCGGCTCCCATGCCAGGCACTGTTTGCGTCTTGCCCTGGGTGCTGGTCAAGCTGAGCGCGATAGGGATGCTGACAAAGTCGACATAGCTGATATTGGCGAACAGCTGTGCATCGTTGTAAGTGAACTCGCAGAAAGTCCAGTTGATGTTGAAGTTGGGGTCGCTTGGGTTGGTCACACTGGGCTCTACGACTGCAGGGCCTGGGTTGAGGAGGAAGGTAAGTTTTGCGCCGATGCTAAACCAGATACGTCCGCCGGCAATCTTTGGGATCCTGACGTTGACGGTGTTGCCGGGAGCCCCAAGTGGGATAGCAACATCGGCCTGGAGTGGTTGCTGAATTTCCTGGGGCGCTGTTGGGTAGTAGATGGACTGGCCGTCTGCTTGCACAAAGAGGGGAGTGTTGTTACGCTCAAGAGCAAGGCCGGTAATGTACGCGTATACGGTGCTGGAGGTGGACTTGTTCTGCAGTGCTAGCTGAAGAGTTCCGGGTGCGGCTTCAGCTATGACTTGTTGCTGTTCGCCTTTGGCTTGTGGAGCGGCTGCGCGCTTCTCGTTCTCGGTGTTGGTGTTAGCGGGGGTGAGCGTCGGATCGTTCTCTTTCTTGCCGCGGTTTTGAAAACTCTGGCGACGCTTGTCAACGAAACTCTTGAAGGCTTTCATGGTAACGTGTGTGGCAAGTGGATATAGTAAAGGACAAGCTCGTGCGGATAAGGCGTAGATATAACGGGATTTGCAAGAAAAAGACAAGGAGAGCTGCGAATGATAGCAATATTGTAAATTGCAACAACCGCGAGTACGTCACACAAGATATATCTTTGAACTGTTATAACCAGAACCCCTCAACGTGTCAGTTTCCTAAATTCCAAGGCGTGAATGCAAGGTCCAGCTGATGTCACACATGCGACAAACTTCCAGGCCGGCCCTGCACGCGCAAACCGCATACTGGTAGCGATCTGCGCCTTGCCCAGCGTCGGCCTTGGGACAATTTTCCGTTAGCAACCAATCACATTTTGTCAAGCATCACCACCAGGACGCAAGTCCTTAGACCACGCGTGTCACGCTCGTGGCTTCTAAATCGGACACCTAGAATGCGGGGTGCAGTGTAGGTGGTAACCTGGGACTGGCATTTGACGGCGTCAGGTCTGCGGGTTAGTGTCAGAAAGGAAGGTACCAATTAGGTAGCGGTAAGCGGAAGTACGCGATAGTTCACAACTGTATTCTTGCGAAGAAGCTCGTCCTCTCCACATTGCATCCCTTTCCAGATGTATCTATCACTGACAGGTATCTATGATTAGTAGCTATATCCTACAATGATTTGCCCTCGATGGATACGTGACTACCTCTAATTTTACAGCTCTTTTAGCCATTTTACAACCTGGAAAGGAGTTGGCTCCTTTCGGTAAAGAGCGCAAGATCAACAGCCTGGCTTGATTTGCTTGGAAAAGAGCCTCGAGGCATGCCCACGAGTTCGTCGATAGATGATCTGCTATGCCAGGAGTGCAGTCGCGCGAGTCGCCCTGCTGCAGCGCTGCAAGGCGCCGTGAACGTTCGCGCATGACTGATTGTATCACATTCTCGGTGGTCCGGGCCCGAGGATCAGAATGGTGCACCACCCCCCATACGCCATGCCAGCAAAGTTGTCGTAGCTTTCGTCCCCCCAGATACCCCAAGCCGCGTCGAAGAACAGCCCCGTATCGAAATCGACATTTCTCATAAGCGCAAAGGGGTCACTGATAACCTCGTCCCCGTGAGGCATGTCTATATTGAAATCTTCAATGTAATTGGCGCCCGCTAAGGGCTTGTATCGGTCACCCACGTGGTGAGTCGAGCGCATTCTTGGTGCGCCGGTGATAGAGCATGAGCTTTCACTGGCACTGTGCTCGATTGAGCCGCTGGATGTGTACACTGACGGTGTCTGGCGAGGGCGCTCAGGTCGGATCTTGCGAATGTAGCAATTTTTCGTCAAGTCGTTGACCATACGCAAAGCGTGCCAGAAGTCAGGATGTGGCTGCTTCGTCTTGTCGAATGTCGATAAAGTCTGCATCCGATAGCAAAGTGACTCAAGACAGAGATCTAGGCGCACCCTCTCTTGGGCGGCTTGGGCATCTCATCCAATAGCCGCATGGTCTTCAGTGGGGATACAAAGTTCCGCGACCGTCATGATGACCGCCGGTAAACGCATCCATTCTGAAAACGATATCAGGTGATACTCCTGAGCTGGAAACGAGAGGGGTGTATTCAGGAACCGTTTGCCGGCCTCAAGAGCTGAGATTAAGCCATTGATCTGCGATGAATATACCCATGCCGGTAACTCCGATGGTGATGGGCGAAGGGCGGTGCTGTATGATTGCATCTCGGCGTACGAGAACGAAAGTTTGAAAAGTCTTTGGGATGCGACGCCGTTACACTCTCTTTTCCAATTATCGAGTTGTATGTCTATAATTCGAACATGCATCAACGCTCGCGTATCGGACATTGGCAGCTGCGAAGCATCAGCTGTGAATGGCGCATCTTGTACTTGGTCATCGATCTGCCGCGAGGAAATTAGGAGGCTGATGGTCTCGTCAGTTTCGAACTCTCGATCCCGCTTCAAGCTCTCCGCCCACTCTGTCATAACGAGGGTATGTTTTAGCAAGTTTGGCTTCTATAAACCTGCCGCAACCCTAATTTAGGTCAACATGTGGCAACAGAAGTTGATAGTTGGATGACCTACATGGAAGAAAGGTAGTAACAACCCAGGAAAGCACGATATTTCTCACGTTGCTTTCCAAGTGGTGGCGGCGGAGCTTTGCGTCGTTGCAGCATTGGAAAGCTCTGAGGTTGGAAGTCTTGGTGCAGGCCAATGTCGAGAGCCATTGCTACTAGAGTGTTGTGCAAAAAGAAGATTTGCTGTGTTTTGTGACTAAAAACAAAGTGATACCTGCACCGGTCAGTATATTCTCATAAACTGTGGGAACCAACACACCAAGAGAGGTAGACCAATACACTTTGGACTAGATCCAACGTCCTTCGGGGCTGGACGATTGTTCGGTTAGCAAGTTCCGTACGGAAAATACCATCAAGCTGCATCTGACGTTTGTAGCCTTTCCATGATGACACGAGAAGAATCACCAGTAAGAGCATAGGCCTGTGCTCATGCAACTGTTTACCTGTGATCTGCGGCGATAGCTTAACCAAAGGAAACGTTGCCGACATGTTTTGATACTCTTTTATTAGCACATCCGCTTCGCCTGATGGGAGCAATTGTGTAACGATGTCATGTTCGATAGGAGCTTCGTGGCATTTCGAAGGCCTAAAGAAGCCACCAGGAGCTTGTGGACCATCTTCAACATCACTGAACCGGTGTATGCCGCGAATACACACGAGATACTGTCGGTCGACTTCAGCGCTGTGTGACGCATCTCCAGTATATCTCTTAGATTGCATGGCGTTCGGCTCTAAAGAAAGGGACGGCATCCAACTTCCCGGCGCAACGTTGAGTGTTTCCTGACTTCGCCAAGTCTTCGCTCTCTTCTCTCAAGGAGTTGGTTGTGATGCACTCACAGGGTCGGCCGCGACTTCATTGTCAGCCACATGGACGAGTTTAGCTACAAGGCCATCGATCTTCTGCTCAACCTGCGCGATTCGGCTGCAAACATGATAAGTCAAGACCTACCTAGGTGGTAGGGACGGACGGCGACTTACGAGGGCGCACGCAACTTCCTCGTTCTTCGTGGCGCTTCGGTCCAAGTACATCCCTTGCCGGCGGAAAAACTTCTTGCGGATAGTTAGCATATTCAGAGCAGCAAGATTTTGTGGAGCAACAGTTGAGCTTTCGACACGCTAATTGGGTGGAGTGTACCTTTGGCAAAGTCCAGATTGGGTGCTCGGCAGACATCGCGTCTTCAGATTACGACAACGCTGGCAAGCCTGTATAGTTCGCAACGACCCCGCTCTCGGGGCGGAGGGTTGTTCAGTATCTTCCATCCGATGCGATGGCACAAGACCGATGCAGGTGCGAAAGGAAGGCAAATGTCCGAACGAGCCCGGAACGGGACGGACATCAACATCCGGCCGGCATAACACATCGACGCTAAATTTCTATGAGTTTACAGGCCAGACCGATGGCCATGAAACGAACACTTTCATCGTAGCGTGTGTTGCGATACCATTTGAATTGACAAACACCTGATAAAACACCGTTCAAACTGCCGGAATGATCCAACCCATGGATGTATACGTTTGCTCCATGCTGCGTTTAGGATAATCTTGGGCCAACTGCCAACCGTGCCAGTGCGTTGCGCCAATCGTAACGAGGTTCGAATATATTCTCATTGAAACCGGTCGCTGTAAAGAGGAGCAGAAGGATTTGAAAATATATTGGGAAAACGCGCTTCGCTTCTGCAAAGTCCTGAACGCTGATCTGGGGGAGGGGCTTGGTAGGTGACCTTTGTCATTGCGAAATTTTGACACAGCTCGGTCCCAAGCAGTGTGAGGTAACCCAGAAGATGGGCAGGCAAAAGGATGGGCAAGAAAAGCTTATACAATGGCTGCATAGCAGCGCCTACGTGGTGTTCGAAAAGCAATAAATGGCTGTGAGAGGTTGTTTAGGAAATCAACGCGTCTAATCGGAGGTCGCATAACATCTGCACCTGCATCGGTGGACCTCGTACCACAACTTTAAGTAGGGCTAATATTCATGTAAACATTTTGCACTCTCGGCGTGCATGTTTATGTCAATGTCCCAAAGAAAGCTGGAGGTGTCCATGCTTCATTCTGGCGATCCGGTACCTAAGAGTCAAAACCAACCAACGATCATTGGCCGACGACCCAAGGGGAAAATGTCACACAATAGTGGCCGACACTCCTACACTGCTCGCTATACCATGCGACATTATTATCGAGACTTGATGGATGTCTGACGAGGTTCGATCTACCTCTGACGCCACTGGTCACCTCGGGCTCCATTATCGCGAGGTGCCTGACGATCGGCCTCCCATCCATCCCAACCCCACGAAGATCTACAGCCATCACCCGGCTTCCGGAATTCCTTCCGCGCATCACGAGCGCATGTAGAGCTGCTTTAGGCCAAGTGAAGATGCAACATGGCAACCAACAATCTGGAAGATTCATGTCCTCCATTCCGCCGGCTTTATGGCTGAGCGTGGATAGCCGTCGCACTGCGAACAACGTACATATGCACCAGATGGAGCTCAAATTTTGGGACCCGTCACATCCTCTCATAGGAAATCGCAGTCATCTACCATGCGTGCAACACTCTTCTCTCTCGTCCCTCTCGCTCTCGCAGCGCCAGTGACCGTCTACAAACAAGCCGAGAAGCCGATATATTGGCTCCTAGCTGGCGACTCAACAACAGCAACCAACGGCGGTTGGGGCGACGCTTTCCTCTCCAAAACCGTCGCGAGTGGCTCATCTGGACATAACTACGGGCACGGTGGCGCGACGACGCTATCTTTCCGTGCCGGTGGCGACTGGGCCAGCGTGACAAAAGACATCGCCACGTACAAGAAGGACTACAGGGTCTACGTGACGACTCAGGTACGATTATACGAAAAGAAGAAGAAGAAGAGAAGAAGACTATTAGCTAACAACTCAACAGTTTGGCCACAACGACCAAAAACCCACCTCCGGCGTCTCCCTAACAGACTACCGCAACAACCTCGCGGCCTTCGCTTCCGAAGCTAAGCAAGCAGGCGCCACACCCATCCTCATCACCTCCCTCACCCGCCGCACATTCAACAAGACAACGAACCGTGTCATTGAGAACCTGTCCAACGAAACCGCCATCACACTAGACGTAGCCCAGTCCAACAACCTGCATGTCATCGATCTCAACAAAGCATCGACGGCGTACGTGAACGCGATTGGTCAGAAAGGAGCGGATACGTACAACTGGAGTGAGGACGGCACGGCAGGGACTGACCGAACGCATTTGAACCCTTGGGGTGAGGTGGTGTTTGCGCGCATGGTGAGTGATTTGCTGTTGGCCAAGTACGAGGATGAGTTTGGGGAGTGGACGGTAAGGAATGAGACGTTGAGTGGGCTGATTAGAGACGGAAAGTTGGCTTAGGTCTTCACTGATCAGACGCGCGACGAATGATAAGACTGCAAGGATAGTGGGCCTATCTAAGAGGATGGCACTTAAGCCTGTAGCTTGACAATCAGTGAATGGTTCGAGCACCCGCAATTACTCTTTCATCAGTTACCGCTCATCCGTACCCCTCTCCGTCGTACCCCCCGCTAGCCCACCTCTCTTGCGCCTCACCCTGATTGTGCGCCTTGCTGAATGTGCTTGTACTTGAGTTTGGCGTATCCCAAGGTGCATACTGGCTGCCAGTGTTCGTATGTTGGCTGCTCTGGATCGAGGCCGGAGACGAAGCCGCACTTTGATGCTGATAGGCTATATATGATTGCTGCGCCGGAGGTGGTGGGGAAGTATGAGGTGAATACTGTGGCTGCGGTGGCCCTTGGTACATCCACGGCTGCGACTGACTAAACCGCTGCGGTTGTCGGTGTGGCAGTGGTGGTGCATACGATTGATTCACAGACCAATTGTAGTTGTCCTGCACAGCCACCGGAGTGGATCCATATTGTGGTGTTGGGGGCGTAACCTGATGCCCTGACGCAGCGTAGTCGTGCTCCGAAATCGATCGATCTAGGGATGGCATGGACTGTCGCTGTTGATGGTATCTGCTAAGCGCTTCCAGGTTGGCGACTGACTTGCGGTTGACAGCCTTGCTCTGTCTCTTGAGTGCGTGGTCTGCACTTCCCTTCCTCAAAGGCGTGCTGTTGGACTGAGGTACGCTAGATACCGATCCGGCTGAGTTTTGTCTCTCCGATCCTAGGGAGGAAGGCGAGTATTGCCGTTGTCGATTTTCCATTGGCGATCGCATTCGCTCGGGCGATGCTAGTGGAGACTGCACTTTGTCTTGGGCAAACAACGGGGCCGGATATCCAGCATACGATGGAACTGGAGGTGGCGAGATTGGCTTACTAGAATTAGTTGTAGCCTCTACGATACTTGGCCTGAGGTGGAACGGCAAATTCCAAGGCTCTTGAGTTTGCTGGTGATGGGCCGATCTAGACTTCATCGCATCGCCATGTATGTTGGAGGAGTCATGCTCCGCTGTCGAGGGCAAAGGCGGTATCGGAGGAAGGCTATGAAACCCAATGCTTAGACTTGTTGGAACCTCTCTGCGTTTTACGGTTCTAAAACGCTTCACTGTCGGGTTACGTTTGCAGCGGTCCTGTGCCTCTCCCAACAACTTTCGAATTTTTGCCTCCTCAGACAACTCTTCTCCCAGTTCCAGCTCAGTGACGCTGCCTTCGTCGGTCTGTCCCGCCACGGAAATGTTGTCACCTTCCCATTCGTCATCTCCGGTATCCTCTTCCTCATCATCTGAAGCTTCGTCATCCTCATCGTCATCCTCATCATCCTCCAAATCTGAGTTGTAACCTTCTTCTTCTGGAGCATCGAGTGCTTCAGTTGCGGATCCTCTAGTTGGATGTCGAGCGTAGACGTTAGCGCCAGCTTTTAGTAAAGCGTCCACGCAAGCTGATTGACGATAAGCGCATGCTTCAACGAGCGCTTCATCCAGCAGGTGGTCTGGAGGCTTCATCGCAAGAAATTTCTCCAGGATGATCCTGTTGCCTCGGATAGAAGCCGCGGCGATGGCACTTCGATATATCCCGCCTTGAACCCGAAAGTCTGCTCCGGCATCTAGAAGCCTGACAACTACATCCATGCGGTTGAAGTAAGACGCAGTTACGAGAGCAGTGTGGTATTTTCCCGCATGGTGGTTGACGAGTTCGATGGCCCGGTTAAGAATTTCGTCAATGATGGACGTATCGGCCTTCATTGCCGCTGTTTGAAGAGCGTCGCCGTACTTCCCTCCTTTTGCATGCACGTCGGCCCCATGTTCTATAAGTAACCGCATGATATCCAAGTCGTTGCCGTAAGCTGCACCAGCTACGGTTGAGCCAAGTAACCCCCCGAGCGCTGAAGCATTAGCTCCGTTATCAAGCAAGCGCTGAACTACCGCCAAGACACCAGACTGAGCGGCGGCAAGGATGGGAAATCCGTGTAAGCCACCACTAGCATTCACATCAGCGTGATGCTTGATGAGAAGCTTGACGATCCTCCCAAACCCACCGGCAGCGGCCGCAGATAGCGCGCCGCCGAACTTTCCATTGGCTGGCCGGATGTTGACAGCTGCACCATGCTGCAACAGCTCCTGGGCAATGTCGAAAGATCCAGCAGCACATGCGGCCTGTAGAGCTGTGCCATATTCGCCAGATATGGGTTCGGTAATGGTGATGTCGGCACCCGCATTCAACAAAACTCGAACACTCTCTATATCTTCCGCCCATGCAGCGGCTTGTAATGGTGTTCCATATGGACCTCCGACGGCATTGACGTCTGCCCCAGCTTCGAGCAACACTTCGCAACAGTCCTCATCACCTTCAGCACTAGGCAGAAATTAGTATTTTCGACATAGTAGGAGTGAATTGAGCTTACGCTGCGGCATGAAGCGCCGTCCCGTACTTCTCGCTCGAAATGTGCACGTCCGCATCATGGCCGATAAGAAATTTCAACCCGTCCATATCGCATGCATCGGCGCAATTGATCAAAGCTGTCGTGCCTCTGGCGCAAGCTGCATTGATGTCTGCAACGTTCTTCAAGACCAGCTCCAGGTCTTCCGTAAGCAATGTGGACGCCGCCAGTGATATTACTGGCCAGTTGTCATCTCCTCCGCGTACGTTGACATGAGCTCCATGTTCAAGTAGAATCCTAGTCGCAGTGCTGTCGCCCTGCTCGACTGCGGCAATGATAGCATACGAGAAGTGCCCGCCAAACGCATTCACGTCAGCACCTTTTCTAATGAGAAGTCGAATCGTATCTTCATCTCCAGTATGGACGGCGGCTTGCAATTCGTTACCATAATAACCGATAGGCTCAGTGTTGAGTTGAGCTCCGTGCTCGAGTAGCATTTGGACGTTGTCAACATCGCCGAACCAGGCAGCTGCCTGAAGACATGTGCCATAATCTCCACCGCGTTTGTTCACGTTTGCCCCTTTAGCGAGAAGAGCCTTCATGATGTTCGTTGTACCGTCATATGCGCTAGCGGCTAATGCAAACCCATAGATGGGCCCTTCTGTGTCTGGATCGGCGCCAAAGTCTAGAAGTAATTCTACAGTATCAAGATGCTCGTTGTCGGTGGCCTGGTACAGCGCCTCGTCTAGTTGCGTTTGATCGATTCCCTTATGGTAGAGTAGTTTGAGCACATCCGTGCGACCGTAGAATGCTGCCAAAGAGAACGCCCTTTGATACCTGATGGTCCATGCTGGAAGCTCTGATTCCTTGTCCAGAATAGCTTTGACGATGGGCGCGTAGCCCCGTTGTGCGACAGCATGCAATGTCTGTTCAAGTACGAGGACCCGCTCTTCTTTCTCGAGGAGAACCTGAAAAACTTCCAGATGATTGTACGTGGCGGCCACACTCAGAAAGCTTCCATAGGTCTTCATTGGGCGGTTGGGATTCCACGATTGCGACAACAGGTGCCGAACGACGTCGGCATGTCCACGGCGGGCGGCGGCACCAAGCGCAGATCCGTAAAAATAATCCTCATTGGGATCGATGCTGGCACCTCGTTCGATCAATTCGTGAACAACTTCGGTATTGCCCGAGAAAGCGGCGATGTTTAGCGCTCGCCGATGAGGCCCGCCAATGACGTTGACGTTTGCGTTACGATCTAGCAAGAGCTTCACGATGCGGTTTTCGAGGTTGCCAGCAGCCGCGTAAAGCGCCGTTCCGTGTTCTGAAGTTGTTGCATCGATATTGGCATCGCGGTCAAGTAACGTGCTGACAATATCGAAGTGACCATTGCTAGATGCAGCATGCAGCGCAGTCGGAGTGGAGCTGCCACTCGAGAAATCAACGTCGGCGCCTGCTCCAAGCAGCGCATTAACAATTTCGTCGCAGCCACCTTCGCATGCGTAATACAAAGGTTGAAATCCCAACGAATCTTGTGCATGAACATCAGATGTTCCGCTGTGGCTTAAAATGTGGTCGACTAAGGCGGGAAATTCGAGGATTACCGCGACGTGAAATGGTGAGATATCCTTCTGACCTGTCATGTTATGAACATGCTCTATAGTCTTCCACCATCTCTGACGGGCATCGGAGCCTTGCTGCCAAAATGAGTGGTCGAAGTCAATCTCTTCTAGAACGTCTGGTGGAGCTCTTTTCGCATGTTCCATCCAATACCGAACAGGATATCGCAGATCGACGTCTAACAGACCTTCATCTTCTTCTTCTTCTTCTTCTACATTAGAGGATGAATCAGCTTCCTCAGTGGTCTCGTCATCTTCGCTCTGTTCGATGTGTTGGCTCGCGCCATCTTGTACTGATCTGCTGTCAGCATCGGCGGTGTCTGGAACTTCCTCTTCTTCGATATCAGGCTCATCTGTTGGCTCTTCTTGTTCGTCGTTGTGTTCTGAGGCGTCTTGGTGTTCGATGGCTTGATATATATACTCTAGCGATCGCAAGGCAATAATACCATGCTGCACATCGTCGAGGTCCAGAGACAGGTCGTTCTTTGCATACTTTCGGAGATGCTCTTGTGCAGAAATGTCGATCCACTCAACGGTGCTATTGTCTAGATCCCAGTCGTTGCCTCTCAAGGTAAAGAAAGCACCACAGCGTACTATGTAGGCTTTAAGTTCCTCAAGATCGTCCCGGTCCTCCAAAGGCAGTCCAGCCATAACGGCGAGCTCCCGCATCGTCGGCGCCACGTACGCCAAAACCCTGCAACGCAATATCTCTTTCGTATATTCATAACCCTCAGCTTGCGGGTTCAGAACACGCTTTCGCACGTGCTCGAACATATCCGTCAAACCATACGGGAACGACTCTAGCAATTTCCGAATTTCTGCGTGTTGGGTCCATCCGGAACCCCAAGCATTCTTGACTTCCTGTATAACCAGACTGACGTAGATCCAGTTGTCTTCGGCGCGCGAGTAGATGTGGCGCTTCACAAAGTATGCCAAAGATGACGGAAGCACAAGTTCGTCGACGCTGACAGATATGTGCGCTTTGAGATCGTCACTGACCTGCGCGGAGTTCTCCGCATCGTTCAAGTTGATCTCTAACGATCTCGGTCTCAAGCACTTTTCGATGTTCGGGCGGCCGCTACGATTCAGCAGTAGCCATTTGACAGGTTGAGACTCCTCTTCATCGTGTGTCGCAACCTCGGTGTCTAACGTCTCTGTCATGTACTGCAGGAATTGTTCCAAAGATTCCTCTGCAAGCTGTTCCACTCCAAACACCACAACGAAGACGTTCGTTCTAGATAGATCTCGCGCCATCTTGTGCAGCGCCACCCACAGCGCAGACACCTTGAGTATCTCCTCTGAATCGAAGCTTTGCTTCCCAGCGTCCTTGGTGCTACGAGAATCTGAGAGCAGGTGTCGCGCAAGATCCTGGTCTAAATCGATTATCTGACGAACAGCTATCTGCAGCAATCCTTTTAACGATCGTCTCATCGTGTCGCCTTGATCGCAGAAGAACGATATGATCATGGGGCTTTTTCCTTGTATTTGTCCGAGATACTCAAGGGCGGAAACAGCGATCGCGCCTTGACCTGTACCAGCTTTTCCGTGGATCCAGAGAACAGGATGTGCAACCGAGTTCTTCCAGGTCTGGAAGCTGTCGATTTCTAGCACTGATGACAGCTTTGTGCCCTTTGCTCCTTTGTAAGTGCCCTTTATGGCGGCTTCCACGTCGGCAAATCCTTTGCTTAGGGCATCCATCATGCTATGGTATGTGCGATCATCGACCTGAGCCTGTCGAAGCATGTTTTGGCGCGTCTTAATGATGATATCCGCCTTGCTGGCTGTCTCACGTATCTCATCGGAGACGGAAGTGAAATTTCCGTCCTTTGGCCCGGTGTATTTGTTGAGTTGAAAATGATCCGACATAAGGGAGATGCTATCGAATGACTCGATTGTTGCGGAAGCCTGATCAACGATCCGCTCTTTGCTTTTCAGCCACGAGATTCCCTTGACGAGGTAATTGACCAGATCGCTATCGTTCTCTTCCCAGAAGCAAAGTAGCCGAAATTGGGCCTCTCGTGCCATGAAAGAGAACTCAGTGAGAAGACTACGTAAGATCTCGGAGTCCTTTTCCAAAACCTTGAGCAGGCTCGATGGCGTACCCCAGCCGGCGACCTCGGCCATGGATGCTAGAACCATTGCTTTCGACTGGCTTGATGTGCCGTGAAAAGGTGTACCGAGAAAAAAACATCCTGCAATCCAGGGGTATACGTTAGGAAAATCATTTTGGCGTGATCTCGACATGAGTAGCGCCTTTTCAAGGATGATACCACCCAGGCAGTGTGAGATGAAAATGATGGGTATTTTGGTCTCGTTCTTCAGTATCTTAGCAGGCAGCCATCGCGATAGAATGTTAACTTACTCTAGACCGGTCAAGTCCATGTAGCAGTTTGCTTGCGACATTGTCGATGCGTTCATCAACTGATCCTTTCCCGAACCACTGCGACTGGTATTGGAAGACACTAATCTTGGCATGTGGTATCTTTTTGGGAAGCATGTTCGCATCGCGTAACCAATGCACCTTGTCTTTCTTCCATGTGTATTCGGGATCTGCTCCTAAACCTGGAATGGCGACGATCCTTGATGTTTTTAGCCTTTGATTCTCATGCATAGTTTTGGCCGCATACTCCACTTTGATCAAGAATTTTGACGTTACCTGCTCATCGCTGGGGTAGAGGACGTTCAACCCGGGGTTAAAAGACTGCGCACATTAGTGGGTAGAAGGTAGAGCACGAACGTAGCACCGACCTGCGGGTCGAATTTCGAATGTTGGACTTTCGTGGCCGAAGCCATTGCGAATCGTAGTGCCGTAGCAGAACCACGCTGCAAACAGAAAATCTCGAGAGGAACACCCTCGGGGCCTGTGGAAAGTTGCGCTCCCGCGCATGGCTTCGCCCCCTGCATGCAAGCTTCACCTGAGATTTTGGGGGCCGAACATATTGGGGGCCGAATTACCGAAAACAGTAAGAGGCGGCACATGTGTCAGCAAATGTGCGCAGCCTCTTGGCCACAACTGTATTGGTTGCTGAATATCGAGAATCTAGGGCTGTTAGCGATGGGAAGGCACCGGGGTAGAGGCTCGCGTGCCCATCTAGACGACGAACCCAGATCTCCATCTTGTTGTCGCAGTCTTTCTCCACAACTTAGATGTAGTATTCACGATGATTGACTGCTGTGAGGTCAGTAGCAGCCTCAGGCGCCTCTATCATCACACTAATACTGTATAGCAGACGATGAAGTACTCAGTGCCGTTCCGCACGGCGCTATTAGATATCGAAAGCTCAGATGGTGGCTCGAAGTCGAATGTTCCATTGCTGCCCGCAACGTACCGAAGGAATTACAAGATCGAGTCTGTCAGCAACAATATCGGTGCATTTTTGGATATCGAGCTGAACGTCCGCCGACTAAACGAGATTCATGAATGGCTCTGGCTCGTGGGTTTACCAAGCGCACCGCGACCTCTTCATTACCAAGTAGTAAAGAAACGCGAGATCGTGGTAACGGAGCAGTTGGACTTGCATCTTGTTTGGTCATCGTCGTCTTCAACGTCGATCCTCCTCAAACCGCTTCCTCGCTTCCTCCTGTGCCCAACCTTCTGGGCCATGGAGATCTGTCCACGCCGGCACCTGTACGAGACGGCACTGGGCTTTTTGCTGTCGTATGTCGCACTCATAGAAAGAGAAGTTGACTATAATCTGGCCATCTACCACGGCCTCATCCCCAAAGAGATTACCTGGTCTGGATGGCTGTCGCTCGTTGGCGAGGTTGTCTGCGCCTCGGTACAGGCGCATACCATCGATGCATCGAATGCATCGTCTGTGGACTTGTTGGAAGGGCGTCCAGGCGTCAACCAACGCTTCAACTACGGGGAACTGCGCCTCGGGCGACTGAATTGGATATATCGCTTGACCATGGGCGAGTTTCGCGGGTACCTCAGCGGCTGCACGACGTACGGGGCCTTCATGCGTGACAACGTTAACAGTCTCATCACGCTGTTCGCATACACTACCATCGTTCTCTCTGCGATGCAGGTTGGACTTGCGACAGAGCCTCTTGCGAATGACTACTCCTTCGGCATGGCGTCATATGTCTTCTCCATCTTTTCCATCCTGGCTCCATTGGCGTGCATCGTCGCTATCCTCGGCGTTTTAGCCATGATGTTTGCCATCAACCTCGTTCGTACGCTGAGGATTCGGAAGCACAAGCGGCGTCAAGGTGTTAAAGTGTGACGGAGCCCACTTGGAGTGTTCGGGCGAAGAAGCTGGAGGCGACACTCCCGCGGGCCGAGAACCTGAACTTCCCCACCAAACCTCACCAACAACACCACCCGAGATATCCTGTGGCAGTCAGTTCGCGGTCTCTTTCAGCCGCCAATTGTATCTAGATCGGATGTTAAGTGTGCGCACAAACAATGGAACAGGGCCCCGCAGATGACGCACACGTATCGCGATGATATCTAGAAGGCATCCAGGTCTCACGGAATCAGCAGCGAGTTTTTACGTCGGCCGTGAGCATAATGGTCGAGACTAGGCGCCAGCGGTACATCCGAGACTATGCGTCCATATCACCAGTAGTCGTGTTTACTTACCCGGTTTGTGTCCGGATATCACACGATCGAGACTTGCGAAGCCTGGCAAACTACATCCTGTCTTTTCTCGCTCGTTCGCACGGCTAGCCATACAGTTGCCAAAAACATTCGCTGTGATTATTTGTCTCCAGGTGTGCTTACATCATTTACTCTGATAATTTTCGGCATAGCGACATAAATTCTTAAACTCTCCATAGGGCGTCATCTTAATATCATGTGATTGTTGTATAGAAAGTTATGTTTGTCGTTGACACATCTGTCTTCGCTTTTATTCAATACTACCTCTACCTGGCGCAGTACCAACTCTGAGGAAGAAGTGTGTAAGACATCGGTAGGACCGAGAGTCGTGGTTCGCAGAAGAAGTCGGCTGGGGGGCGTGACAGGGAAGGTGCGCCTTCATTCTCGGCCATTTTGTTAGCATGCCTAGTTATAAGGATGAGTGATGTTGTCGGCGGTGATGATATCGTTATTGGACGGAAGAAACCAGGAGCGAAGATTTCCTCACTATGTCCTGGCAGACTAGTCGCATCTTCCGAGGACGATGCGCCATGGTGCTTATGATGTGATGACGGAGAGACATGGTCGCTTCCCTCGGCTTCGATAATACACGGTTGAGGAAATTTTGTCGTTGCGCATGTAACGAAGCACGAGCACTGGTCTCTCAAGAAAGTTTTATGGACTTGAGCGTAACTTCCGGGGACGATGAACGGTCGCTTTCGTGAGGTGATGGTGGGGGCGATGGGAAAGGTTCGTTGGCGTTGTAAAAAAAGTAAAAAGCAGCTACCCTCTACTAATTAGTTGCAAAAGTCAAAAAAAAGATTATGTATAGTTAACAAGATTTAAACAGTGAGTAAATAAAGTCTACGCGCTAAGCGCTTAGAGCAGAAAAGCTTAAACTACTAAGCAAAAATTAAGGTAAAAAAATTTGCCAAAAGTACTAAAAAACAACACTAATTAAAATGCATTTAATAGCATTTAATAGTAATTACTAGCTTATAGCTAGCACTAAGATTGCAATAGAGATAAAAAAGAAAAGTAAGAATATATACGTTACTGCAACAAGAGCCTATAATACTTTTTTATAAAAGCTCTTTACTTACTACTTTTTACCTCTAAAATCTCTTATACTATATAGTACTATATATAAATAACTTATATATAAATAATAAAATACTTAAACTATTTTTCTTTCCTTTTAACATAAAGACTAATAGCTTATATTAAGTAAAGTTAGACTTTACTAAGTTACTATACTAAAGGCTATAGTAGTAAACTACAAAGCTAGCGTTTACTATTATTAAGCAGCTACTTTTATTAGTTAAAAAGCAGCTAGTAGTAATAGTCTTTATAGTAGTTAAGTTAGTATAAAAGTTAAAATATAACTATAGTTAAGACATTTTTAATACATTTAGTATTATAAATATTAAGGTTATAATAAGGACTGTAAAAGGCTAGTTTAGCTGGTACATTATATATACTATACATATTAATAGTCTAGGTATAGTAAAAGTATATTACTTTAGCAATCTTTTCTTACGCAAATACAACTTTAGTAAAAAAACTTAAAAGTAGTTTTATAAAGAGTAAAAGCGTATTAAGACAGCTATTAAGTAGCTAAAATAAACTAATAAGCAAAAGAATTTTATAAGTTACCTCTAGAGATAGAAGAGCTATATATAGATAGTAATGCTGTTGTTTTTTATTTACATCTAAGAATAGGCACATACTAAACGCTACAACTACAACACTGCTAGGATAGTAACAAAGCAACAAAAGTTGCGGTTAGTAGTAAATAGTTAGCGGTAAATAGTTATTAGTTAAGAGAGTTAGTTAGAGGGATATCGCGCATCTTCATTTCTGTTTAAACATGTAATACACTAATTGCGTGCCGGCAATGCTAAATAAGGGGGATAGCCTAAATACTTGTTGTTAGCAATAAATCTTATTTTACCAAAAAGGTGTCTATAAAATGTGTAGTCACATCAAAAGGTTGTCTTAGAAGGCTGAAGCCAGTTGGCGTTGTATACTACATGTAGAACAAGCTGGTCAGTATTAGGGAAGATGTAATGCCCTTTTTCATGTCTTTTGCCAGTCGTGCGCCCGTCATGTTTGCGATGGATTATTTATTCAGGTGATAGTGGCGAATTCTACCGAGGTGGACGGCGTAGGTAGGTAATGCGCATGACGGCGTAACGCGCACCTTTAAACACCAAAACCACTACCAAACTTGAGGCTGTAGAGCCTCACACAATAGCTACTATCGCAAGATTATTTATTAGTAAGATCTATAGGCTTGGATAATATATAGCTATAAAAATTAAGTTAGAATTTTAACCGCGCGCCCTGTGCCTAAGGTAGACGCCAGTCAAGCTATAACACTACCTTAAGGCTCTCTACTACTTATAGAGCTTAAAGTAAGCTTCTTTTTTTAAGTAGCCTTTTTCAAAGCTTCAAAGCTGCTTTCTTTACTTTTTTTAAGAAGTTTTTAAAAATTGTAAGAGTTGTTATATAGTTCTATCGTAGGAGCTGAGAAGGAGCAATTGCTTGATTACCTGAGTGGAAAATGAGTGTATTAATCTACTAAGTGCCACAACAAAGTGTCTAATAACTACTAAAGAGACTTGAGACGATCTGGCCCGTTTGTATAGACGCTAGCGGGGCCGTCACGTGTTTAGCCTACCAGGATCACCTGATCAACAGGGTGATCCGCTTGTCAATACTCCTACACACCCCCTAGGTTAGTAGGAAACTATTAATCTAAGCTCTAGGCAAGGTGTTAATCCTCACTAAATTAACGTTATTAATTTAAAAGTCTCTTTATAATATTAGTCCTCCTGCCTAATCTTTTTATCTGTGTTGTAATATTGTAATATTATTTTTATTAAGCAAGCTGCTTAGACCAATTGTAATATTAAAACATTAGATAGACCTTAAAAATACTTTAACTAGTCTGTACACAATTTCAACAAATACTAATTACATCTACCACTCTTCTAAAACTTTTAGCCTTACTACAATATTAATTACTAAGTCTTTTTAATCCTTACTCTACTATTATTATAGTAGGCCTTAGTGCTTTACTGTTCTCTTACTAATTAGCTGCTAATCTTTCTAGTATAGTCTGCCCCTAATAGCAACAAGCGTAAGCGTTGCTTAAAGAGCTATTATTAAGAGTGTAATTGTTGCTTAGAAAGCTAGCGCTAGCAACGTAAGAATAGTGCTAAGAATAAGCATTACGCGCGCTAAAGCTTATTTTATAATAAAACTTAGTAAGCAGCTAATTTCTAAAATAATAGAAGTTAGTTACTTTTCTTTGTTAATTTATATACTTATTACAAAACTTATAGTAGCTCTGCTAAAAAACTAATTAACTTGCCTATTAGATTAAGCCTACTGTTAAGTTTTTATTCAAATTTTATTCTGAATAAAAGCTTAACTAACCAATTGACCTAGCGTATGGGCAAGGGTTTTTAAGAGCTTAATCAAAAGTTATAGAGAGGGGTGACAAAAAAGAAAAGAAATAAAAAAGTTATTGTTTTCAAAGCTTTATACTTCTATAATTAGAAGGGCTATACTAACATAAGTTGGGATTTGAAAAGCCAAGAACTTCTTCTTTAAGATAGGTTGCTTAGTAAGCTGCTTAGTCAGTATCATTGTTATCATTCTTCGCACTGAAAATAGAGATTAAAAACTTAAGGATATATCACAAAATAACTATTTTTTGAAGGTATAAAAATCGCTATAGATTATATACATTAAATAGCACAAGCTTATCTCTCTTGTGTGAAGGTTTAAAGGTAGTTGTAATATAAACTATCAAGTAATAATAAAGAGCCTGTTTTTATGATTTTTTCTTAATAGATAACTACAATAGCTTACTAATACTTAGTGTACTAGCCTTCACCTTCTTTTAACTTCTAAATAACGCTGTAGTAATAATAGAATACAATTATTAATTGCCTTTTGAGGTAATTACTCCTATTTCTCCTTTACAGCAGCCTTAAATGCTGCTACACTTTTCTCATTATTTTCTATACTCAAAGAAGCGATCGGCCTTTTAGCTAAAGCGTTTTTTAGCAAGGACTGCACGTTTCTTATAAGATTCAGATTAGAATTTTAGGCAGGATACTTAAAAAGTAATAGCTTATTCCTAGAAAACTAAAAGAAAACTTCTAGAGATTTATAGATCTTAGCGTTATCCTGCTGAAACTTTCAGCCTATATAAAGGTTAGTAAGTCCTTTGATTATTCAAAAAAAGACTGCTACTTTATAGTTTAGATATATAGTAAACAGTCTCTAAGTAGAAAAAGGAAGTATATGTAAATTACCTTTTTTTGTCTTAGGTTTTACTATAGAAATTAGAATCTTTTTAACATAGTCTGAATTCCTGAAAGAGGTAGTAACAAAAGCGCTTTTAATTACAACTTGTTTAGATCTACTACCTGTCTAGATTGCCCCCTAAACTTAGATAGAAATATCTTAACTTATAACTAGATTAGTAATCGTACGAAGAAGAAATTAAAATAGTAAAACATGTTATATATGTTGAAGTATTGTTTTAGTTAAATGGAGTATTCTTAAGCTTACTTGTTTTAGCTAAAGAAACTACTTTCTTTCTAACTCTATTTTTTATTTATTTGCAGTTTAACATCCTTTCTTAGCCTAAGGCTATGTAAGACGTGCAGGCCGAGGCCTATAGGTATCTACGTAGGTTTGTCTTCTAAGTTATATACATAGAAGGGGTTATCTTAATACAGGTGAGGCTCTTAGCCTATTAGTAGAGGAGGAGGAGGAGGAGGAGGAGGAGGAGGAGGAGGAGGAGAGAGAGGCTATATATAGAGCTCAGTCGCCTAAACAAGTAATTGTATCTAGTTATTAGTAATTTCTTTGTACTAAGCCTGTGTACTAACTTTAGTTTCTTAAATAAAGGCTATAGTAGGTTTAATACCTAGGTCTATTTAGAGTAGATACTACAGAGAGATTAGCTCTATATAGGAGTTTTAAAGTATTGCCTTATTATCTTTATATCGTTAGTATCTAAGGAGTATATAGGCTATATTCTGTGTAGCTCTATAGTTGTATAGGCAAACTTTAAAGTTTACTAAATTTCTATTAAAAAATAGCTTCTTAGGTAGTAGTAACATAGTTCAGGTTAAAAGAAAGTACTATATATATTTCTTTTAGTTGTAAGAGTAAGTATCTGCTTTTTTACTTTCTTCTTAAATGTTACTAAGTAGGCATTTAGATTTTTACTGATTACTTTTCTTTTATAGTTCTTAAATAGGCTTAACTAATTAACGCTAGCTAAATATTTAATTTGCGTGTTAACAACTGCTAAGCTTATTTTATTTATTAAGAGGGTTATTTTTGTAGCTTCTTTTACAAAGGAGTCAGCTTTTTTATTTTCTAGTATATTTTAGTAGCCTAGGACTTATTACAGCGTAGAGAAGACGCCTTTTTCTTTAAGTTAAATTGCTGCCTTAATATACTTGATTTGCTACTCTTAGCTAAAGCAATGAAAGGTGCTCTTTAATTAAAATAGAGCTACTTAGTTGTCTGCGTATATGATAACGCTTTAGTATTAGTATTTGTTTCTAAAGCTAACTACTCCTTTTAGCCCTAAAGTAATTCTTTCTAGTTTACTATTATAAACTAGCTAGTCATTTCTTGTATTGTCTTGTAGTTCTTTTATAAGCGTAGCTCTTAATAGAAAGCAACACCTACACAAATCTTTTTGCCTTCCTTTATTGCTAAGGCGTCTAAGTATATGAAAAAGAGGCTATTATTAACTAATAGCTTTTTATAAATTCTACTTCTAAGTATTTTAGCTTATTTAATGTTTAAACTTTGTGTAAAGTTCTAGCGTTCTATAGTGTATAGGCGTACTGTTATAGTTTCTCTGTATTAGAGATAGCTAAGGAGATAGACTAAGTTATTTAGTTAAGTTAGTTGCCTCTATTACTAGTTATAGCATACTTTATAGGGTTGTTTAGATCTTTTAAAGTAGATCTAAACGCGTATTGTTTAATAGAATTATTTAGCCTAACTTTAGGTAAGTAAAGAGCAGCTTCTAGTTTACTTAGTATTGTAAGAGATAATATAAAAGTCCCTAGAATTTTTCTACAAGCCTAGTTTTAAAGTTTTTACCTGCTATTAAGAACCTACTATTGTTTTTTTTAAAATAGTTAGCATCTATAATCTGCTACACTTATAATATAAGCTAGATATAATTACTTTTTTGCTTTAAGTAAGAGGCTCTTCTTAATGTTAGCTAGCCTGCTTAGGCAGAAGAAAGCTCAAGTTGCTTATTGTATCTTTATGTAGTAGTAATTCTTAAACTTTAAAGTATTATTAAAGAAGATGCCTAGCTATCTAACTAGTATTTTTAGTTAAAGAGTCTCCTTAGTAAGTAGCGTAAGAACTCTACTAGTATTTTTTTTAATCTTGTCTAATTAGCTAATTCTATTTTTAAGCTATTAAACATAATAGCTTGCTTTTTTGCTTAGCTAAAGAAATTTGCCACTTCTCTTTTACGTAGGTTAATTTTTTTTTATAATAAATGTTATTAATATAAAGATCTGCGGGTTATCTATATAGAATGAAGAGTATATATTGTTATTTGCTGTAATTAATTAGAATAGCGGTTTCGTATAAATAAAAAATAGAACAGGTAATACTAGGCTTCCTTATAGCGTACTAGTATTAACTTCTTATAGTTTCTCTATTTGCCTATTACAGGATAGTTCTAGTAGCCTTTTAGTAAAGCATAACTTAGTCTATTATATAAATTAGGTTAGTAGTTGTAAGTTGCACATATTCTTTAGTAGCTTATTTCTAGATAAATAGTTGAAAGTACCTCTAATATTTAAAAAAGCTGTTAAAGTAAATTTTTTATTTTACTTCTATTATGAAATATTGTTGTAGAAAAGTAGTACATCGTTAAAGGCTAATTGTTTAAGCATGCTCTTTATTAATAAAAGGTAGAGAGAGTTTGTTATTTTAGCTAGTACACCTAGTCTCTTTACGTAGAGTCTCTTTAGTGCCTTCTCTAAGTGTGAAGATCGTCCGTAGATGATCTGTGTTGGTTCTCTTGGAATGAGTGAGTGCGATGGACGGGGGGTTGTACTAGCACGATTGGTAGATCGATGTAATAGTACAGGTGGTTGTGTTAGCACGTTTAGTAGAACGATGTAATAACACAAAAGGATTAAGAATTAGGTAATCCTTAAATTACACTTAAAGTTAAACATACTAAGCTATAAAGGCTTAATGCCTACTGCTATATACTAACAAGTGTATGCTCTGCTTAGTATACTTAGTTGTGCTAAGAGCACTAAGCACTAAGTAGTTCTGCAGTATAATTAGTATTACTTAGTTATGCTAAGAGCACTAAGCACTAAGTAATCACGTAACTACTAGCTGCTTATTAGGCTATTGTTTAAGAATACTAACGTCTTTGTAAAGGCTTCTTTACAAGTTCTAGTTCTAGGTCTTAACACTATCTTCTCTCTTTCTAGTAAGTTATTCTTAAGTTACATAACAGTAGCAAAGTTTTAGCTTATAATAAAGCTTTTCTCTTATTATAAGTAGCGTTAGCTGCCTTATTTTTATCTTACTATGCTTAAGCAGAAACCTTTTACTAGTACTAATTACTATTACTATCTTTATAACTTTATTAATTCCTTTAAAAAAGTTATAGTTTAAAAATATTCTACTTATACGTACAACAAGCGTGTGTGCAAAGTATATATTTATTTAAGAAAGTATAGTAAGTATTTATGTTAAAGCTAATAGTATAATATCTAGGTAATAGAGTTAAAGTTTAAGCGTTTAGCTACAAAAAAGAAAAAGCTACATACACGTATAAAAAAAAGTTATAATACGTAAAATGCTGTAATAAAAATATATAAAAAGGCGTTAGAAGAGTTACGCGTACAGTGCGCTTGTAAAAAGCAGCTTTATTTATAGATAAATTTATTAGACTATTATATAAAAGATATAATAGTAGTTAAGTCCTATAAAATTAAAGAGTTAAAGCGTAAAAAGGCTAAAGAGACTATAAAGTTTTCTAGCGTCTTTAAGAGTTTAGCTTTAAACTTTTTACTTAGTACTTAAAGTACTTTTAAAGGCTTGCTACTTAATTATTAAAAAGCTTTAAATTTTAGTAGTATTTTATAAAGTGCAGACAGTAGTTTGTAAAGTTTATATCTAGTTCCTATATATTATTGCTGTCTAGGTAACTTAACTATTTACTAGATATTCTTTACTATTGCTGTTATCTTAGTATGTAAGAATTTTCTTAACTTTAAATTTATTTTCTTTTTCTATTTTATAGTAGAAGGTTTTCTAGAGTAGCGTCTCTAAGTCTACTAGTTCTAACATGTTAATATAGAATCTTAAGTAGATTTTTACATTTTATAAAAGGTTAAGTGTATACATAACTAGTCCCTTCTAGTCTAGAATTAAAAATAGTCTAACTTTAACATTATTAAGTCCTTTGTTTAGTTATTTAGTGTAGAGATTTTTTATAAGTAAATATACTTTATTCCTCTTTTTTAGCTAGAGTGCTATTTTTTGTTTCTAGTTAATATATAAAATGCTTTAGTATTAAGCTTTCTTAAGTATTATTTTAAGTAACTTATATACTACTTTAAGCTTATTAGCTGTTGCAATAGCTACTTCTATATTCTAGCTTAAAAATATATGTATAAAGAAATTTAGGTGTTTCCTGTAGTTTACGTAGAACAAAGTCTATTTTATAAACTCTAATACTTTGTTATTGTATGCTATTTATACTATAGGTAGTAATAATACCTAGTTGTTTTGCGGTTAGTTAACATATATCCTAAAATAAGCTTTTATTATATAAATTGTTTATTCTCTTTGTCTATCTATTTATAGATAATAGGCTGTTAATAGCTTTTTTTTTATTTTTATTATAGCTAATAGCGTTGTTTAAAAGTTAAAAGTAAAGAGCTTATCTCTATTACTAATAATTAACTTTAGTATACTATAATGTCTTATAATCTAGTTATTAATAATGTATACTAGCTATACTGCTATAAAAATTTTTCTAAAAGCAATGTACTCTACTTATTTTGTAAATTAATTAACTACTACAAGAATTACGTTGTAAAATACTTTAGTAATAAAGTCTTTTAAGACTAGTAGGCCTATAATAAAGTCTATAGAGATGTCTAATTATAGTATGTTAGGTAGCTCTATTGCTTGCATTTCTCTATAGAGTGCGTAGGTACTATGCTTGTTCTTCTAACAGTCTACGCATTTAGTAATAAAAGTAGTAATTTTATTTTTTATTTCTAAAAACTTGTAATTCCTTTTAATAAGTTTTATAGTTTATATAATACTAAGATAACTGTATATAAGGTTGTTATAATATTATTTAATAATTGCCTTCTACAACTCTTCTAGTATATTAAGTATAATTTATAAAACTGTATTTAGCGTTCTTACTAGTCCTAGTAATTTATATTTATTAATTTTAAGTATTGCAGTGTTAATAATTTCTTTTATTCTTATAATATTATATTATTAGCTAAAAGCGTTTACTCTACTATTGTTTTTTCTAGGTATATATATAATCTTAAACTTGTATTGTTTAAGTAGCTTTAACTATCTTACTTATTATTAGTTAAGCACTTTAGTAGTTGTAAAGTTAACTAAGTTCTTATGATTTATAAATATTATAAGTTCTAAGTAGCTTTCTATATATGCTTTCTAATGCTATAAGTATATAACAATAGCTAGCAGCTTTTTATTATAAACGTTGTATTGTTCTTCTAGTCTAAAGAATTTTTATAAATAGTATGTAATTAAGTGCTATTTACTTTTATATATTTAACTAGCGTAGCTTCTAAGTGCTAAGTTTAATGCGTTAGTTTTAAAGCGCAATAGTTGTCTTACTTAGAAGATTTAGAAGTATAGTAGTTCTATGCTTACTTTTTTAAGTATTTAGAAAGTATTTTTTACTTTTTTACTTTACTTAAAAAGTATTTCTTTTCTTGTAAGTCTTATTAATAGAATAGTAATCTTAAAGTAGTCTTTAATAAACTATTAGTTAAAGTTTAAAAATTCTAAGAATAACTATATCTTTTTAACTATTATTAGGTGTAGCTATTCTTTAACTACTTATATCTTCTTTTTGCTTATTTATACTCTTTGTGCTCCTACTATGTATTTAAGAAAAGCAACTTTATTTTTATAAAACTTACATTTTTTTAGTTTAAGCTAGAAGTTAAACTAGTTTAGGCACTTTAGTACTATACAGACGTGTTTTACATAATTTTTTAAGTTCTTAAAGTAGATAAAGATATTATTTAAGTATACTATAACAAAAATGTCTAAATATAATTTTAATATATTATTAATAAGTTCCTAAAATATTACTAAGGCATTTATAAGCCTAAATAGTATAATAGTGTATTTATAGTATTTATATTATATTTAGAACGCTGTCTTCTATTCTTTACTTTTCTTTATTCTAATAAAGTAGTATTTATTTTAGAAGTTTAATACAGTAAAGACTTTAGCGTAAAATAATTAATTCTAAAGCTTTATAATATTTAGTAATAAGTATTAATTCTTTATAATAATATTATTAAGTTTCTAGTAATCTACGTATATTCTTAGTAGCCTATTCTTTTTTAGTATAAAAAGTATAAAGAATCTTGCTAGTAATATTAAAAGTCTAATATATTTTTTCTTTAAATTCTTATCTAGCTTAGTCCTTAGTTCTTAAAGTTCTATTTCTAATAATTAATAAATTAGCCTAAAGAGTAGAGTCTTTCTTTCTTCTAGAATAATTTTATAGTCTTAGAGTTAGTATTTTAGTAAGGCTTTGCTATTTACTACTTTTATAAAAAGGTACTAAAATTCTTTATACTCTTTTAAAATATCTAGAGTTACGCGCTTCTTTAAAACTCTTACTTTATAACTTAAGAATGCCCTGCTAGTATCTATTAAGTTAAACTTTTATATTATAAGGCTATTCTTAATTAAGGTCTACTATCTTTTAGTAATATTATTTAATTTTCTCTTATTTACTATTACAGTTACTAAATGCGTAGGCTAGCTTATAGTTATGTCTAATTTATAGCACTTAAGTAAGAACTTTTTTAACTTTTAGTTAATCTGCAGGTTATGTTTTTATAACTAAGAAATTTCTAATATAATATTGTAAGTAGCTAATTTAAAAACGTTTAGGTCTAATTCTTCTTTATATTTTTAAATACTAAGTATTACTTTGCTAACCTTGTGCGTAATAGTTGTCTTACCTAGCATAAGCTAACTATTTACTATATATAGTAGGTAGAGTTCTTATTTCTTTAGTATTTATAGGCCTACTACTTATACTACTTAAAAAAAAATAAAGTTAGCTTAAGAGCTAAAATCTACTAATACTATTATTTTATATTTATTAAGCTTTACTAGTAGCTTAAAAAAGCTTAGGAAGTTAATTGCGTTTATTGCCTTAGCAGTTCTAGGTATTTAGGGCGTCTGTCTAAAAAAGACTATATACTAAATTTATAAAACTTCTTAGCAACTATATATAGTTTACATTTAATATTAAGGCACGTGTGCTATAAAGGCTAGTTGTACTTTTATATATAGGTTTTATTTTTATAATTCTTTTACTACGTTATGTGCATCTGCAGAGTCTCTTCTAGATTATTATATTTATAAAAGTATAAGCTATATTATTTATTTTATAAGTATACTACGCATTTATTGTTAAAGTAGTTAAACTATAAGTATTAGCATTAAGGTATTCTTTTTAGTTTCTTAAAAAACTATCCTAATTTATACTTGTCTAAATAATATATAGTACAGCTATTATATATATATACTATCTAAGAGTACTTTGCGTGTTCTAGATTACGCAGGTCTATTTAATAATATATATTTATAGCGCAGTTATTGCTCTAAGTCATATACTTCTAGCGTGTCGCCTAGAGTTTTTTGTAAATTTTTTTTTTATCTAAGAGTTGCTGCGTTAGTTTATTCTAAAATGCTTTAGTATTTTAGGTCTATTTTTATACAAGATTATTATATAGAGCTTTATTAATAGTTGCTTCTAGAATAATTTCTTTTTTTATAGTTCTTCTAGTAAGTTAATATACTAGTAGTATTTAATTAATATTTCTCTATAGAGTTCTGTAAAGATATTCTTAAGTTATCTAAGCTGCTTTAGCAAAACATTAATTTTCTTAGCTAGGTTATTTAAGTATTATGTTTTTAAAAGTAGTAGTACTTATATATTAATATCTTACTTATTTAGCGTAATAGAGTATTTTTGTATAGCTAGTAGTAAACTTTCTTAGTCTTAGGCTATTAGTACTTCCTTTGCTACTAGTGTAAAAAGCTAGTAAGTTTTTTAGAACCTAGCTATTTTTCTATACTTAGTTTAGTTAGCTAGAGTTGCTTTTATTTTTTTGTTAAGTATTATTTTAAAAATGTTATTATCTAAGGTTTCCTCTAAGGTAATTATAAGAAGGTTATCTAGACTATTAATATTTGCCTAGTCCTTCTCTTAAACTGTAATAGTAGGTCTAGTAATAATATTCTATTCTTCTTCTAGATTGTTGCAGGGTACTACGCAGTAAAAAATATTTAACTATTATATTACTTTACTTTAGCTTTAGTAGTCTTACTTTATATAACTTTCTTTACTATATATATAGTAAGTAATCCTTTTTTTACTATTTTTGTTTTACTAAAACTTGCCCTTTTAAGGTTCTTTATTAAGGTTGTTAAAGTGCATAGGCTTATAGCTGTTAGTTACATAATATTTTAGAATTCTAGGCGTATTATTTTGTTGTTAACCTTAGTTAGGGTATAGGCGTTAATAAGTTTAATATAGTTAGGCGTTTATATTTTTAGGTATGCAATTTCCCTATAAAAATAGTTATTCTTCTAGCTTAAGCTTATAAAGGTTGTTATTTACTTAAATAGCTTTAGCTATAAGTTTATTAAGCGTATTAAAGGTAGCTCTGCTTTACATAAGTTCTATACATACAGCTAGTTTAAAACCTTATTAGTACATCTATATTAAAGTATTATTATTTTATTTAATAACTGTTTAGTACTGTTAGAACTCTATTATATATTTAGCTATAAAGTAAGTTTATTATAGCTTTTAAATCTTTTGTTCTACTACTACAAATTTCTTAAAAAGTAAGAATACCTTTTATATTTCTATCTTAAAATTGTCCTAGTCTTTAATAAGTATTTTATTAGTATTATTATTAACAGTTATATTTATATATTAACAAAGAATAAGATTAGCTTATTTTTTAGTAGCTTCTTATAAGAACGTAAAGGCTTATATAACTGCGTTATTATTGTTAATTTTAGTTTCTTTAATATAAAAGTATTTGTTAACTTAGAGTAGCTATACTTTAAGCTTATTATAGTTACTATAGTAAGTTTTAAGCTTGTTAGTATACGTAGTTGTTCCTATAGTTTAAGAATTAGTAGGGGTGTCTATAGCAGTATTACTTATTTTAAGGGTGTTTAAAGTGTAAAAATTGTTTATAAATAATCTATATTAGTTCTCTTAAAATAAGTAAGTGCAATAGACAGGAAGTTATACTAGCACAATTAGTAGATTAATATAATAGTACAGGTAGTTGTGTTAGCACGTTTAGTAGAATAATGTAATAACATAGAAAGATTAAGAATTAAGTAATCTTTAGATTACACTTAAAGTTAAACACACTAAGCTATAAAGGCTTAATGCCTACTACTATATACTAACAAGTATATACTCTGCTTAGTATGCTTAGTTGTGCTAAGAGCACTAAGCACTAAGCAGTCCTACAGTGTGATTAGTATTGCTTAGTTATGCTAAGAGCACTAAGCACTAAGCAATCACGTGACTGCTAGCTGCTCGTCAGGCTATTGTCTGAGAATGCCGACGTCTTCGTGAAGGCTTCTCCACGAGTCCTAGTTCTGGGTCTTAACACTAAGTACCATAAAAAAGAGATAACTCTATTTATTTTTAAGGTATCAAAGGTGGTGGTTGTTGTTGTAGTTAAAATAGGTTTTCTAAAAAAGTAAAAAGCAGCTACCCTTTACTAATTAGTCGCAAAAGTCAAAAAAAGATTGTGTATAGTTAACAAAATTTAAAAAGTAAGTAGATAAGGTCTACGCGCTAAGTGCTTAGAGTAGAAAAGCTTAGACTACTAAGTAAAATTAGGGTTAAAAAATTTGCTAAAGGTACTAAAAAACAACACTAATTAAAACGTGTTTAATAGTAATTGCTAGCTTACAGCTAGCAACAAGATTGCAATAGAGGTAGAGGAGGTAGAGGAGGGTAAGGACACGTACGTTACTGCAGCAGGAGCCTACAATACTTTATAAAAGCTTTCTACCTGCTGCTTTTTACCTTTAGAATTTTCTACACTATATAGTACTACATACAAACAACCTATATACAAATAATATAATACTTAAACTTTTTTTATTTATTTAACATAAAGCCTAATAGCTTATATTAAGTAAAGTTAAACCTTACTAAGTTACTATATAAGAAGCTATAGTAGTAAATTACAAAGCCTACATTTACCTTTGTTAAGCAGCCTTTCTAGTTAGTTAAAGAGAAGCTGTTAGCAATAGCTTCTATATTAATTAAGTAAATGCAAAAGTTAAGTTCTATTATTTATTAACACTTTATTAATATATCTAGTATTATAAATATTAAAGTTAAAATAGAAGTTGTAAAAAGCTTATTTAGTAGTAAGTTTATTAAATATATTATGCATGTTAATAGTTTAAGTATAGTAATAGTGTGTTATTTTACTAATCTCCTCCTGCGCAAATACAACTTTAGTAAAAAGACTTTATAGTAGCTTTATAAGGAGCAAGAGCATATTAAAACAGCTATTAAGTAGCTAAAATAAACTAATAAGTAAGAGAATTTTATAAGTTGCCTTAAGAAATAAAAGAGCTGTACTTAGATAGTAACGATGTTGTTGTATATTTATATTTAAGTATAAGCGCATGCTAAAAACGCCGCAACTGTAACACTGCTAAGATAGTAATAGAAAAAACAGAAGTTGCAGTTATTAGTAAATAGTTATTAGTTAAGACAGTTAGTTAAAGGGATATTGCGCATCTTTGTTTCTGTCTAAACATGTGATACACTAATTGCGTGCTAGCAATGCTAAACAAGGGGGCATATTGTTAGCAATAAATCCTTTTTTACTAAAAAGGTGTCTACAAAATGTGTGGTCACATCAAAAGGTTGTCTCAAAAGGCCGAAGCTAAGAGATAACTCTATATACCTTTAGGATTAAGTAATAAAGCTTGTTTAGTTTCCTTAAGATTACTCCTTTAGCCTTTCTCTAGCACCTTAGTTAGTATCCTAGGTTAAAGAGTGTTAAATAGACTTTATAGGAGGTGTTTAGTTAGTATTTATACGCTATTAAGATAACTTCTTAGCTAATTATATTAGGTCCTAGCAAGGTAGCTTTTATCTTTTTATAGGCAGTGTAGAGCTTTTCTCTAGTTAATATTAGCTACTTCTATTTGCTGTTTCTTTAGTAGTTGTTATGCTTTAGCGCTAGTTTAGTAGAAAGTAGTAGAAATAGTTTTTTTTTTAAAGATTTAGCATTTCTCCTTAAGGAATTCCTTATTTCTAATAGCTAGAATTCTTATTAAGAAGTTGTTTTTTGTATAGGCTATAGCTTTAAATATCTCTCTAGGTAATTCGTTTTAGAAAAACTATTCCTAGTAGTTAAGTTTGGCCTTTCTAATAGCTTTAAGGTAATTGTTCTTAGCAAGTAAGTAGTCTTTTTTCTATAAGTATAAAGTATTATCTTCTTTCCTTGCTATTTGTTTGTAGTCTTAATAGGCTCTATGTAGGCTAGCTTTAAGGATATCTAAATTACTAAACTAATAAGGCTTTAGTTTTGGCTTTTAGTTTGCAAGCAAAGTAAATTTGTAAGTAATTCTTAAATAGCTGGTGTAAGATTTTCTACTATTTTGTCTAAGCTTTCTTCTAAAGAATTGTTAAGTTCTATAAAAAGTTGCCTTACGATGTTGTTAGACGTTTAAAGTATAGCTAGTAATTTATCCTTTAGCTTTACTTACAGTATTTCCTCTTATAAAGTAGTTTTAAAAAGATTCTAGTTTTTCTTTATATTATATTTCTTTAGTTAGCTAGGTAGCTAACCTTAATTATTAATACTAAAGAGAATAGCGTAATATTAAAATCCTATTTCTGTAACGAACACGTTACAACTCTATTATCCTCACCGTTATCTCAGGATCTTACCTGTATCGGACCTACTCTAGTCCTAGCCCAGAGCGCAGGTATAAAGACAGCTTAGGACCTATAGTTGCTCTATAGATTTCTAATATCCTTTTGTACAAGGCCTACAAGTGTTTTATTTAAATTAAGGCTTATTTATAAATTACAACACACTCCTATATGCTTTGCTATAGTTTATTCTGCTAATACTAATTTGTAAGTCTTGCCTGCGCTATTATATTATATTAAAAATTTTATCTTAGCTAGTAACAGCATTTAAAACAATATTGCAGCTATTTATTTAGACTACGCCTAAGCCTAAGCCTCTCTAGATATAAACTAAAAGCTTTACACTATTAAGTCTAATAACACCTTAAGTAACATCTTCTAAATTTTTTATTAACTAAAGCCTTTAAGTTTAAAACTTTTAACCTTAATAATAAAGCAAATTACTTTAAAAAAGTTACGTAGAGTGTGCTAAGGTAGAAACACAGAGACTACTAACAACTTATTAATATTAGAATTAATTACTAATAGCTAACTAAAACTACCCTAGACCTTCTTTAAAGCCTCTCTAAAAATTAACTTACTACTAGGGTTAACAACAATTCCTGCAAAATAAAGTAAATAGTAAGTAACTAGTTATTATAAAAAATAAAGTTAAAAAGAAAAAAAAAGTAATTTTAGAAGAAGATCTAGTTGCACCTTATAAGGACAAAATTAACTACTTAAATGCGCAAGTTACGTAATTAATACAACAAGTTATGCTGTCTAGAGATATAGCTATACTATCTACTAAAACACTACTAACAAAAGTAGATATACTATAAAGCTAATTAATACAGTACATTTCTGCTACTCTTAAAATACTATATATTAAGCTTATAAAGCGCACTTCTACTATTAAAAATCTTAATAATAGAACTAACTTTATGTTTTGTTAATAGCAGGCCTTAATAAAAAACTAATTAGAAATTAACTTAGATTACTACTAAACTAAGCGCGCTTACATAGCTTTTGTATAAAGACATACTACTAGTATTATAAAAAGATACTTTAAACTATAGTAACTAGCTAATTTAGTTTTAAAATAGTTTAAATATATAAAAAAAATAATTACGCTACTTAAATTATATTTTATATTTAGTAATAAACAGGTAGAAAGCTGTGCAGCTTTCTACTGCCTAGTTATAAATTAAAAAGAAACGTTTTTAGCTTTTAAAGTAAAGTTTATTAGCACTACTATTAAAGAGTTTATTTTTAAAGTAAAGTAGTCTTTTTATTTATTAAAAAAATTACTCCTGCATTACGCGCCCTTAATTTAGGATTTAAATACTTATAGAACAACTTATTTAACAGAATAGTTTAACACCTTACTACTTTTAATATAGAAAAACACAATTTTTTTATTAAACTAAATATAAATAGAAAACTAGTGTATAGCTTAGCACCTTTGCAGAAGCCCTATTTCTAACAATACCAGAGTCCGCAGCTGTATTACACTAGTTTCCTATTTAATTTGCCCTTAATGCCTGCTTGCGCTACTTTAAGCACTCCTAAATTTTTGTCTAAAACTCTAGCCCCTAATAACAAGCCTCTACAAAATACTTATTTTAAGTTTAGGAAGCCTAGTTACTTTGCAAGTAATTATACTACCTTTTAGGTAAAAGAAATTAAGATTAAACAAGAAGAATACTTAGAAGCTATAAAACATTACTTAAACTAGAAACAGGAGGAAAACAAAGACGCCTAGAATAATGCTTTAGCCTAGGCCTATATAAGTATAATTCTGCTAATATTAATTTATTAAACTTATTTAGAAGAAAGCATTTTTAAGTTTTTACTGTTCTTTGTTTAAAAAAGTACAGTACCTAGTTATAACTATTAATTAATACTAAAGCTTAAGGTTTTATATTCCTAAATTTCTCTATTACTTAAACTCTTTTTTAATTACTTTAGGTTTCTATCTAAAGACTGCTTTTTAAGGTCTTTATAAAAGGATTCTTAGACTAAATTTAGACTAAAGTAAATTAATATCTTTGTTTTTACATCTAAATTAATAGTAGAATTTTTTTTACTATCTTTTTATTATTATATACTTAGGTACGCAAGATTGTATTATAAAAATTAAATAGCTCTAGCAATTTAACTAATTACTAAATATAGTTTAGAACTAAATTATATTGCTTATAAAATATCCTTCTACGTATAATCTTGCCTTTCTTATTCTTATACAGTTAAAGGAACTTACTAATAATAAAGTTATAGAGAAGGATATTTAGCGTGGAAACATGCTGTAGAGAAAGAATAAATACTAAAAAAAGTAAAGCTTTATAACAATTTTTATATAAAAAGTCTATAGCCTTCTTTAGCTTCTAAAAGTTTATTTTACTTCTAAAGTTACTAATTTTAAACTAGATCTTCTTTAGTTAGACTTTACTCTACAGATAGCTATTGTTTTAGCAAATACCTTTTATTATTTAATAAAAAAGAAAAAAAATAAGTTCTTTATAATAAGTATTAATAAAATTAATTGTTTGTTAAAAGACTATATAGAACCTAATAATTCTAAACAACGTTAAATTAATTTAGAACTAACTTTTATTTATCTACTACTTATATTAAGACGTGTTTAGCAAAACTATAGTAGACTAACTGCCTAAATACTACTTATACAACTACAAGATTATCTTTACTAAACTACTTTTAAATTAGTTTAGCTTTTTGTATAAGTAAAGTACTAAAAAACTTAAAGCTGCTAAGACGTTTGTAATAAATAACCTTAACAAAGAATATATTAATCTTAGCAATTGCTCTTTTGCCTCCTTTATCTTTTGTATTTAGAAGCCTAATAGAGACATTTCGATTTATATTAATCATTGCAAACTTAATATAATTACTTAAAAAAACTTATATTTAATTCTACGTATTAATAAGCTATTAGCTTATATACATAAGGCCTAGCTCTTTACTAAGTTATATATACGCGCAGCTTTTAACAAAATTAAAATAAACTTAAACTCTAAAAAGTGCACTACTTTTTAGACCTAATATAAAACATACAAGTTTAAGGTATTACTATTTAAATTATATAACAGCTCTACTACTTATTAACATTACATAAATAACATATTAATTAGGTATCTTAATAACTTTTATATAGTCTACTTAGACACTATCCTTATCTACTCTATATTAGAAGCAAAACATATTCTCTACGTTAAAAAGTACTAGAAAGACTATAGTAAGTAGGCCTTTAAGTTAATATTAAGAAGAGTAAATTCTATATTACAAGGACAAAGTACTTAGGCTATATCTTAATAAACTAAAAGCTAGAGGTAGATCCTAACAAGGTAGAACCTCTTAACAACTAGGCATAACTTATAACTATTATAGGTATAAGATTGTTTTTTAAGTTTATAAAGTTCTACTAGCAATTTATACTAGAATACTTATAAATTACTCAACTACTTCTTGTACGTTAAAGCCCTTTAAAGCTATTTATATAAGATTTAAATTATAAAAAAGCCTTTAAAAAGTTAAAAGCTACATTGCTAGAAATCTCTACCTTATACTATTATTACTCTAAATATTATACTAAGGTAGAGACTAACGTATTAAATAGTGTTGTTGCAGGCATACTTTTTTAGAAACAACTAAATAAGAAATAAAATTTAGTAGTATTCTTTATAAGGTCCTATCTAAGTCTAAACTAAATTAAGAAATTTATAATAAAGAACTTTTTGCTATTATTATAGCGTTTAGCAAGTAGTAAGCTAAACTAGTATTAGCCTACTTTAGAATTAACATGTATTTAGACTATTATTTACTTAAGTACTTTATAACTATAAAGGTCTTAAACGCTAAGCAAGTATATTAGGCTAAAGAACTTACCTTATTATTTTTCTACATCTAATATACCCTTAGGAAAAATAACGCCTACGCAGATATCTTTTTGCAGCGTAAGTAAAATTTAAAAATACTTAAAGTTTACTAAAACTAATAATTATTTATAAGTCCTACTTAGACTGCACTAACTAGACAACTAAATTAACTCTAGCCTTACTTTTACTTTTATTACTTAACTTTATACTTAGATTTCATTTCTACGTGTAGTTAAAGCTACTTTAAAGCTTATAACTTTAAATTCGCGAAAACTAATTAAATTTATTCTATAAATAAATTACACTATATTTAAAAAAAAGTATAACTTCTTACTAAATAAGTACTAAATAAAAAATAAATTGCTTTTATACATAAACTACTTTTGCGTACTACTTAACTCTATACTTTACACTTAAATAATTTAAAAGGCACACAACTAGGTTTTCTCTACTTACCTTAGCGCTATTAAAAGCTATTAGTTAATTTTCTTAAAACATTACTAAAAGGTATAAAGGCTACTTATAAAAGGTATATATAGAACTACATAGCCTATTGCAAGGTATATCTAAAATAGACTTAAATTTCTAAAATAATTTACTTTCTACTATTTTTAATTATCTGATACAACACTTTTGTACTAACTTTAAAGAAATTTTACTAAATAAAGCTAGTTAAAATTAATCATTTATTTAAACAGGCTATCTCTGTTTTTTCTTACAAAATGATTAATGCAAAAAATAGAGCTAAATTATTTATTCAATAAGTATACTAATTTAGCTACATACTTAACACTATAATCTCTAACTAAGAACTTTAGTTTATATATAGTTTTTAGTCTAAGTTTTGTTAGATTTTAGGTATTAAAGTTAAACTATTAACAGCTTAGTATAAAGAGACTAATAGTTAAAAAGAATTATAAACAAATATATTAATTACAGGCTTAAGCTTTTAATATTCTACTACTAAGACAACTAGAGTAGTCTACTGCCTCAAATTAATAAAGTACAAATCTCTTTACTTTATTCTACTCTAGGCATATTTCTATATTAGATCTTTTACAGATTTAATCCTAAATAGAGCTAGAACTAAAAGTAGCTAGCTAACACTCTTACTTTAACTAACAAAATAAACTATAAAGACATATTAGCTATAGCTACTTCAATATACAACGCCTAGAAAATAGTATAGACTTTCTTAAAAAAAGCTTAAAATTAAATGTAAACTATAGTAAATTATTACTACTACCTAATAAATTAAAATATTAAAAATAGAGTTTTTCTAGACATAAAGAATATTGCAACTAATTACTTAAGCTAAAAACTATTAGCTAAATAAAAAAAACAATTTTAAGTTCTTAAAAAAGTTAGCTACTTATATTACTTTAAGTTACTAAAAAAGTTTTAAATTTATAATATCTTTGCACTAAAACTATTATGCAAAGATTTTAAAAATTCACTTTTTAAATAAAAAGTTTTAAGGCTAGCTTTTACTTTAATTTAAAGCGTAGAAGAATAAAATGTTAATAAAATTATTGCTAGTAAAGTATATTGCTTAAAGTTAAAATACTGTATTAGCTAAGTTAGACATAACTTAGACTTAACTTTGTACTTAGCTTTAAATTTTATAAAAGCTTTTTATAAACTTAAAGCTTTTTATAAGAAAAACTTTATACGTTTAAGTCTTTTAAAGTCTTTAGCAAAGTACATTATAGCCTAAAAAGAAAAAAAAAAATATAACTTTACTGCAAGACAACAATATATAAAAAAAAGATTTTTTTTTAATAAGTATTTAGTAACACAGCTAGTCTACTCCTAAACTACTTTTAACTTTCTACCCTCTACTTTTACTTAAAGATCTAGAGAGGATTGCCTATCCTTTCAATAAAAGAAGGAGGAGCTAAAGAAGAGCTTACTACTCTTCTTCTTCTTCTCTACCTCTCTCTAGAGGCGCTGCTTATCATCCTCCTCCTCTAACAAAGCAACTAGACTACTACTACTAGTTCTACTGTAGTAAGTAAAGGCCTCTAAAGAGACAACTTAGCTATTTAGTAAATAAATAGCATTTTAAATTTTTAAGAAAATTTAGTAAGTTAAAATTAGAATTAAAGCTATAAACAGCTTTTTTTTTAGCTCTTTATTACCTAGACTTTCCTAGCTAGAATAAAGGCTGCCGCCTACACCTACTCTTTAGTAGAGAGGCATTCCTCTACTAGATTTTTTTTATACTTTATAGTAGTAAGAAGGTTTATTGTAGTAAAGAGTTTAAGAAACTTCTTTTTAATATACTCTAGCACTTATTTAAGTTAATTTTAAGTTTAAAAAAGTAAAATATATTAAACTTATAAAAGAGTACTTCTCTTTTTACTATGCGTAATAAGCGCATTTTTTAAACGTTTTAAAGCTAAACTAATATTTAACTTTAAAAACATCTTGCGTAAAGGCGCGCACTAACTATAAGTAAATAAAGTAACACGCCTTTAGTAAAGCTCTTAGGGGGCAACGTAGCAGTATAGTGTATATGTGTAGTGTTTTAAAGAAGCAGAAAAATTAAAAACAACATATTATTATATTATTAAAATAGCAAATACTTAAGGCTAGTATAATACTACTCTAGGTTGTAGTCGCAGTAACTGCTTATTAGAAGTCTACAACAATAATAAAAGACGTTATAAGGTTAATAATAAATAAATAATAAATATGTTAAAAAATATATACAGCTATAGGACTAGTTAACTACTAAAAAGAGGAGTAATGTAACAAATACGTTACAACTCTATTATTTTTACTATTATCTTAGGATCTTACCTGTATTAGACCTACTCTAGTCCTAGCCTAGAGCGTAAGTATAAAGACAGCTAAGACCTATAGTTACTCTGTAAATTTTTAATATTCTTTTGTACAAGGCCGATAAGTATTTTATTAAAATTAAGGCTTATTTGTGGATTACAACGCACTCTTATATGCCTTGCCGTGATCCCTTCCTCCGATACTGATCCGTAAGTCTTGCCTGCGCCGTTACAATTTCTAGAATAGCTTGCTACTCTATTATAGTAAACGCTATATTTTTTGTTAAAAAGTAAAGTTAAGTATGCTTTATAGTAAACGCTATATTTTTTGTTCAAAAGTAAAGTTAAGTATGCTTTCTTTTTATATGTAGCCTCTAAAAGAGGTTCTAACTTCTATAGTACTTAAGAAAGTAAGGTTTTAGTATTCTATCTATTTTACTAAATGTACTGCTTCTTAATTTAGCTTGCACTCTTGTATGCTCTATCTGGAGTAGTAGCAATTAAAATCCTCTAAGATAATTAAATAAGATTCTAAAGACTATTCTCAAAGGCGTCTTTAAATTATTATTATATTTAAGCCTTGTTTTAGGCTTTTTTTGTTATAAATAATGTAGATATAGATTTTTACTAAGCTAAGAAGTAATATAATTGCTAAAAAGTTGTTATTATTGCTAACGCAAGAATTAACTTCTACTTTTATATCCTTTTAAATATAGAATAAAGTTCTTAGTTATGGTCCTTAATAAGTCAGTAAAATTTCAGTAAAGTCTAAATAGGCAATTAACCTAGTATTCTTATATTGCCCTCTTACCAACTACAGCTCTTGTATTTTAATTTTCTTAGCGTTTGTTGTAATAGCTAACTTAAATACGCTTTCTGTAGCAAGGCTACGTCTATTTATATTTATTTATTAGATTTTAATTATACTAATTAGTTTAATTAGTTCTAGTTGTCCTAGCTTATAGAATATTGCATTTAAGGCTATTAGCCGCGTAAAGTTCGTTGCAGTTAGCATACTTAAATATAGTATAAATATAGGCTTTCTCTTTACTAGTGCAGGATCTGCACTTATGTTAGCTAGTGTAGTAGGGCTTGCTGCAAATTTAGTAGGCAATTTTTAAGCATTTATCTTCTAAGTAGCTAAATCCTTAGCAATTAGTGCATTACCTTAAAATATTAACTACTTATAGTTTCTCTACTCTAAGGCTTTCCCCTAGAATATAGAGTTTTCATCTAATAGCCTTCTAGGCTTTGTCTTCTGTAGCGAAGGCTACGCAGGATAAGCTAAAGTTTTAGTATTTTCTTTTATCCTTAAGTGTAAGCTAAAAAAGATTGCCTATTACTTTAAAGCCTTTTTTAAAAGTTTTCATCTTTTTTTTTAATAACTCTAAGGCTGTTATTTGTAGGTATCTTATAGATAGCATCTTTAAACTAAGGCGTAATAAATTAAGCGGCCTTAAAGTTATAATTTCCTGCTATATTACTTAATTTTTAAGGAGGTATTTTGCCTTAAAGGCTAGTATAGTTGTAATAATTTGTTTCCTTCTAAGGATTTTGTAATTAAGGCAACTATAAGAGATTATACTTTTCTCTTTGTTGCAAATGCGTTGTTAAAGGCGTTTCTAAGTTTAGAGGCGTTAAAATCCTCTAGGGTTTTACTAACTAGAACTAGCTAGCAGTCTTTAAGCTAGTAGCTTTTAGTTTTTAAGTGCTTTATATATTTGTTTATAGTTAATCTTTATTGTTGCCTGCTATAGTAGCGTAGGAGCCCTAGAAGGTGCTTTGTACAGGTGTGTTCTATACAGGTGTGTTCATTATTAGTTTCTCTTTACTAACTTATCTTATTTTCTCTTTAAGCTCTCTTAAGGCGTTAGAGAGGCGTAATATTTAGTCTGCTAAAATAGTAGTATTTTATTTATTCACTCTGCTATTTTCTGTATAGTCTCTAAAGATCTCTACTAGGTCTAGTAGGCTAGTTTGCTAAGTAGGGCTGTTTTTAGCTAGATTAGCAGCTTAAATTACTAAGTCTCTAGCAATTTTAAGTGCCTTATTAACTAAGAAGGCTTTTATTGTTTAGTTCCTTATTAGGATTTGGGGTATAGCTCTAATAAAAGGAGAGAAATTACTCCTAGTTTAATTGTAGGTAGTCCTTTGTAGTTCCTCCTCTAGGGTTTGCCTTTCTAGGCGTGGCGTAGTAGTTTGGCCGCTTTCTACTATTATATTGTTGTCCTCTATCTCTATTTGTTTCTTATTTGTTCCTCCTAAGTCTCTAGAGGCAATTCGTTTTTTATTTTTTTTTGTTGTTATTGTTATTTCTTAGTAGATTTAAGCTTTAATAAGCTTCTCAACTTCTATCAGCTTTAGATGCCTTGGCACATAGTCTCAGCTTTTGAAGAAGTTTTTCTCCTAGCAGGAGGGGTAGGGCGACTCTTTCACCCTCTCTAGCGCGCTAGCGCCTTTGCTGCAGGCTTTAAAAAGTGTTGCTATCGATTCCTTGTGGTCGTTTCCCTTAGATCTAGTTGTTTCTAAGCAGTTTCTAGAAAAGTAGACGTTGTTCTTGCGTTTCTAACTCTATTATTTTGCTATGTTTAATAGTATTCTGTCCTAGCACCTTGCTCTCTCTCAATAGCAGGCTTGACTCAAAATATAACTTTATTAAAGTTTATATCTTTAAGGTTTTTAAATAATTGCTTATTATAAACATAATAATTGTAGGCTTTTTTAGTATCTAAAAGCGTCTTTTTTGAAGAAATGTCAACAAAATAGTTCTCCTCTTTTACAAAACGTTGTTAGCTTCTAATTAAAAGATCTAGACTTTTTTTTTTAAAAAAGACATGAATTTGTGTTCTTAGGGCTTTTAATAAGGTCTCTATTAGGCACTCTTTTTGCTTTTCTTAAGACTCAAGAGATACGACCTCGTTAAGGCTCAAAAATAGAAAAAAAAACATTATTTTTTTGTTGAATTTAACCAAGAGTATTGTAAATACTTTTAGAAAACGTTTCTAGTATATTACCTATAGAGCGAATTAGGTTACTGTGCAAATATAAAATATAAACTTATTGTTCAAATGAAGAGAGATTGCAAGTTATAGAGGAAAGAATACAAAAAAAGCAATTGAAGATAAACAAGAGAATTTAATATACTATATATTAACTAAGTGAATACGTACTTAGTGCTTACCTAAGTAACCACTATTTTTTACCCTTCAATCAAACTATAAGGAGTTAAGAAAATACTACTCTAAAATTTGTTCCCGTCATGCTTACGTGAGCTAATTAAACTTCGTTTTTTATAAACAGATTTCATACGTTTACAAAAAAGATATGCTAAAATCCATATTGACTTTTTTAAATCTTAGTCCAAGCGAGATTACAGGGGCAAACAAGCTGACTAAGCAGCCTACTAAGCCGCCCATCTTAAACAGAAAGCTCATGGCTTTTCAAATCACTAACTTTTTTCAGCCTAGCTTTTCTAGTCATAGAAATATTTAGCTTTAGAACAATAACTTTTTTGATTTCTGTTTTGTTTTTGTCACCCATCTGTAGTGGCTTACTACTTAAGAAGCAACGCGTGAATTGTAATATAGTAATAGTAATAAGCTATATACACTTATTAAGCTGTCTAATAGGCACAACACACTTCTATTTACCTGGGAAAATGCGCCTACTAGTTCTTTAAAGATCACTATTAGTCTATTACATTCTTATGTTCCGCCTTGTAAGCACTGCATAAAAAAATGCTAGATAGTTTATATGTTAAGCATTATTTTAATTGTGTATAGACTAGTAGCTAGAGCAGCTTATGCTATAGCAGCTACTCATCTTACGCCTGCTATAGTGTTAATACTAATCTTGCTAATTATTTTATAGCTATGTATATATAGAGATAAAGAGGTAAGTTTCTCATCTTTCAAGCTATTTACATAGCCTACTAATTAGTCCTTAAGAATAAAATACTAATAAAATGTACTATGCTTCAGAGTTATAATTACTTAAGAATACTATCATTTGATGTAAATAGATTAATAGCAGCGTTGTATTTACTAGAAAGCATTCTGTAAAGAAGCCTCTTGTTTATAATTACTACGCTTAAAAAAATATTATCTTGTAGTCTTACTGCTTAGCTCCTGCTACATGCTCCTGCTCTAGTTAGTGTCTTTAATCTAGAATATAATGCTAAGAATTATTTGCGCTACATATAGCCTGCTTAGCAGGCTACAAATCTCAATTAAGATTGTCTTTTTAGACAAGAGTCTTACTATCCGCAGCCCTATACTGCTTATGCTTCTGGTTAATTTATATAGTAGCCTGTTTAACAGCGAGCTTATAACTAACGATAGCTACAGCAACAGCAGCTTTAGTAATAACAGTAGTAGTAGTATTAGCAGCAACAGTAAAGGCCTCCACGTTAATCCACTATTTGAAAACAGCATGCTCGCAGAACACTACCCCCTTTGAGTCAATATAATTGCTCTTACATGCACCGTCCTGATTACTATATAAATTATTAGGCATATAGTCGCAAGGCGTCTACTAAAGTAAGCAGGGAATTATCTTGCAACTTAATATATGGAAGTAATAAATTTAACTCTTGCCTTTGTACTGCTCGCCTCTACACCCTTGCTATTTGGAATAAAATAGCTAATAATACACTTTAGCTTGCTAAAGCTTAAATGGCTAAACAAAATCTGCTAATAAAGTCTAGCAAGTATAATAACTCTAATACTTACTAGTAAGCTTATTCTTAGTTCTAGTTTTTCTACTTGTGAAGCCTTTAATTTCCTGCTTATTCTAGGCAATCAACATTGGACTTAGCTTAGTATAAAAAATTTATTACTTAATATAATTTTAATTTATTCATCATGATTACTTGTAACTAAGTACTTAACTTACTAAAAGTGAAGTAGCTACTAAAACATCTTAAAAAGTTATTAAATAAGCAACTTAGGTAGTCTATTAGCTAGCGTAACTACTATTTCTTAGTACTTAACCTAAAACAATCTTTTAACATATTCCTGCTGCAGCTACATATTCGATACATTTATATATCTTAATTAATTGCTAATCTACGTACTCTTCTTTACTACAAGCCTAATTATTTGTTAGTTATTACACTAGACTGTTTAAACGTCTCCTAGATTAAGAGATAGCTTACAAAAGAAGCGCTTAAAAGCTATAGCTTTGTTAGTAGTATACTTAAAGGCAAGCAGCTTAGCCTTAGTAGTTAACGTAGTTACTATAGACTGCTAAGCTACCTTCTAAAATATTAGACTACTATATAAAATAGCTATATATCTATACAACGATTAATATGTTTTCTAATTTTTTACAAAGAAAGCGTTGCCTACAATAGTTTAGTCTAGGCTATTATAGTTTCTATATTAGATCACATCCTATCTTGTCTTATAAGAATACATAGGTACCTGTTAAATCGCTTTTATATACTTATTCCAAGAGTTTGTAGAGAAGCATAAAAGCTTTGAAATTAAGTAAGTAAAGTCTAATTGTAGCATAATAGCTGTGTACAGCACTAATCTAATTTTTTCTTAGTAAGCTTTAATCTCGTACTTAGTTGCTTTGCTAGTATACTTAATTAGCTCCTCTAATAGCATTAGAGTTTCAAGAAAACCTCCGTATTTTTAGCTTAAGCCTTTTTGCGATCTTTTCAATATACGTATTTTACACAAGCGTAATTATCTGCTTCTTATAATATCTAACTACTTAAATACTAAAAAACTATTTTACTAATTCTTGTTCCTACATCTTGTACTTATCTATAATCTTTAGTTAAAGATATATTGCTTTCTACTTATAATCTTTCGCAAAGAGCAGTAGGGTATCATTTATATAAAATCTGTAATTGATGCGTTAATACTACCTGTGCTTCGAATCTTTAGTTAATTATCAAGATTTTAAGTTACATTCTTACGCTTACGCCTGCTACCTAGCTTACGCAGTACAAGATAACAATTCATACACTAATTCAGTCTTTTACTTGTAATTTAAGCACCATATTTTATAAGTAAAAGCTTAGCTTATAATTGCTTACTCTGTTTGCTGTTTAAGGCTTGATATTTTAACCTATAAGATAATTTACGCCCTGAAACTTACCTACTAAAAACATAGATTTATTTTGATTAGCTAGCGCGTTATAGTCTCTAAGCGTAGACTATTAGACTAGTAACAAGTCATGAAGCTGATTTTGAAAAGGGTCTCTTCCTCTAGGTATTAATACATTAGCTCTTTTTAGCAAATGTACTGCTGTATAACTATTAATAACTTTTTAATTAATCAAGTTGTTGCTCCCTAAAGTCTCTAGTTTATAAGTCATTTCTAAGGTAGTAAGACGAGTATTTTGCTGTTAATTTAAGTAAACTCCTAATAGTACACTAGCTTAAAACTCTATTTACTTAGCATCTTTTACTTCAATCTTATTCTTAGTAGACATGCCTTCCTTACTACTTAAAATAAGTAAACAGAATACTTTAAGGCTTTTAGTAGTTAGCTGCGTATTGTAATTTGCCCTTCTTTTAAGACGCAAAAAGACTATAAAGTTATCCGTAGAATTAACTAGCTCGCCTTTGGAGAAGATTTCTACAATCTTCATTACTTAATTTCTTAGTAGCTCTTTCTTGTAACATCTTTTTTTGAGCGTTTATTTATCAAAGGTTATATTACAGGTAGTAATTACTTAGTTAAGAGTTATTACCTTTATTTAGTATATATATGAGAGGCTTAAAAACTAGCTAAATAATTAATATAGCCGCAAGGATTAACTTTGAATCTTTAAAAACTACATCTGGATGCTTTTTTCTTTTTTAAAGGGTAGACTTGACAGCTATAAGCATAGATTCTACTTTAGTTTAGGCGTAAATTAGCAGTCTATCGCCTAATCTTAAGTAGATAATAGTATTAGATATATTTCCTAAACTATTCTTTAAGCACCTAGTAAGGAGATTAGTAACTATAGATCTTAGTTGAGCTTATTCTATATAGGTAAGCCGCCGCATTTATAATTACTAGTAAAGCTTAGCTATTAAGTTAACGCTTATACGCAATGTAATGGCTTTTGTAACTAGCTTTTAGCTAGCTCTCTCTACTAAGCTATTAGGCTTATATATATAGCAGTAGCGTTTTAATTATAATCTTTTCTTTATTGCTTGTTTTTATATCTTAATTGCCCTCTCTAAAGTTTTTTAGCAGTGATGTTGCTCTAATAAATTTCTAAATCCATTTATTATCATTTCTTCTTTATTCTTTTAGTGAAGCTTTTAATTAATAGTAGAATATCAATTAATGTCTTAGATAAGGTATTGTAATTGTATAGCTTGCCTGAGTAGATATATTTTAGTAATTAGTGCCTATTTATTAAGCGACTTAGTGGTTAAGAAATTAAATAGATCCTATAAACTTTTATAAAAAGGTTATATTAATCTCTCCCTTAGTTATTATAAGTTTACCCACAAGGTAAAAGCTGTTGCGTAGTAATTATATCCTAATTACTTCTTGCTAGAAATCCAAACGTTTTGTGCTAAGTAAGCTATAGCTTTAACAGTTTGTTGTCCTCAATAGCCTAGTTATTAATGCTATATGTAAGGGGTGGCTTCAGGCAATAGTACTTGCTTTACACTACAGAAGATAGTAAGAGATAACTCTAGAATAATAACGTGTGTATTTTAAGTAATAATACCTGCTAGTATTCTTAAAGGCGAGGAGCCCCTTATAAGCACAATTGCAAGTAGGCGAGCTAACAATAAGCAAGCTTAGCAGGACTAGCCAACACGCAACCATCCGTAACAGAGCCTCCCCCTCTAGTCTAGCGTCCTAATAGCCTTAAATTAACTCTTAGGATTGTATAAGAATAGTTTAGTAAGGAGCACGTCTTACGCGCGGCTTATGTGCTCTTAAGATACGTATTACCTGTAGTTTAAGCGCGTAACAAGCTCTAGGCTTAAGTCTTTATAGCATTATTATAGTAACCCGTAAGTTAGTTGTTTATTTCTTAAAAATTTTAGAGGTAAAAGTAAGAGTATATAATTATTATAAGTAGTCTATACAAGATAATGTTTACTAAAGTAATGAATTTTTTTTTAGTATATTCTTTGTAATTCTTATCTTACTTAATACACTTCTTACGTAATATTAGCGCACTTACTAGATAACTAAATAACAAGCTTTAATTTTTACTATAGTTTACTGCTTAAATTCTAAGTACATTAAAAAGTTTTACTTATAAGATACTTAGCTATATAAGTTTAACATACTAAAAAAAGCTATTAATTTTATTACTTTATATATAATATGCCTACGCTGCGCATAAAATATTACTAAATAAAAAAAAATTTATAAAAAGACTAAGCATTAATATTAAACTATTATGCTAAGGGCAACTATAGTAGTTATACTAAAGAAAGTCTTTTTATTTTATTAACTACGCTTTAGCTAAGGTAAATAAATTCTTAAAGCACTTAATAAGTATTTAACTTATTTATACTAACTTTGTGCTTATTTTAATGCTATAGTTACTAATACTAATATTCTAAGAACTAACTTTACTATTATTACTGCTAGCGTTAAGCTTACGCAATGCTAGCGCTAATTTAACTTTAAGCTTTCTAACTACTACTACATTACTATGTATACAAGTACTTTTTTAAAAGTTCTTACTTAAGTGCTAATAACTTTACCTTACTACTTAAGCTTAATCTTAGTAGAGCAGTACTATATAGCAGCTACTCTAGAATTAATTACTAGGTATATAGCTAGAATTACTAGTCCTACTAGTGCTAATAAAGATAATAATAAAAGCTTAGGCAACAACAACGTGCTGCTTCTTAGGCGTAGTCTAGGCGCAAGTAGCGCGCATAATAGTAGTGCTAGAAGTAGTAGTAATAATATAGGAAGTAGTAATAATAAAACTTATACTATTAGTAAAAAGATTCTAAATAATAAGTAGAGGTAAATTATTTTAATACTTATAGTTTTATTTACTTAAATACTTAAATTCTGCTCTAAGTAAGCAACAATAATATTTAGTATACTCTTTTTGCGCGCTTAAAACGTAATAATTTTTATTTATACTTATTTTTTTTAATTAGTTCTTTTATATTTTTAAACTATAACGCTAAAGTCTAAGTATTTTGTAATTTGTTATAACCTTTCTAATGCAACTAATACTCTAGCTAGCTATTCTTAAATTATTTTCTTAATATCTTTTTAACTTCTTAAATCTCTTTAATCTTAGAGCTAATTTCTAGTGCTTAAGTATTATCTTCTTAACTACTACGCGATTTCTATTATTCTAGTAAAAAAACATAAAAAACATTATAAATATAATAGTAAAGTAGAAGTTATAAATAGTAAGCTTATATTCTAACTGCTTCTTGTACTTTAAATAGTCCTATAAACTTGCCAAAAAGCTTTCTACTAAGTTAGTAGGCTAAGTTAATATTTTTTATACTAAAGTAAACTAAGTCTTTTTAGCAAAAAATCTTTAGTTTGTGTTTTTTATTATAGTATTAGCGTTAGTATTTTTGTGCTATTAAGAGGTATTTTTTTACTATTACACGTGCGCTATGCATGCGCTGCACTTTGTTTACAGCGTCTAGTACTTCCCCTTCTAGCCTACTATCCTTAGAAGGCAACGTAAGCAATAAATGCTTACTTTATACTAAGTAAAAAACTATCGTTTTTGTTAATTTATAGATAAAGTTATTATATACAAATCATGCAGTTAGTAAAAGTAATACTTAATTTTTTTTTAAAGTAAACATCTTTAAGTATTACTTTATTATTTAGTTTTAGTGTTTAGTTTGCTTATTTATCTACAGGTAAAAGGCTATGCTTAGCCTACGCTTTACTTGTAATTAGTAGCATATTTCTATCTAAAATATAAAGGTACAAATTAAACTGCAATTAAATATAATACCCTTCTAGATTTTATATTTTAAAATAATATATTTAAAGTAGGATTCTACAAACTATTTTATATTTTAAGTTTTTAATACAAGTATATAAATTGCTGTTTTTAAAAAGTGGTAGATAATTATAAGAATTATATTAAACATGTAACTTAAACTATTGTTTTCTGCTAGTAGTAGCTTTATAACAAAATTAAAGCTTACTTACTTAAACATTTTATTAAAAACTAGTAATAGTAATAACTAACTATATTTGCTATATTTTAAAGCCTTTTTTTTTAGTATACTATATAAGTTTTTACATAATCTTAAATATTATAGCTTAGCTCTAGCTAGTAATATAGCCTGCTAATAAGCTTATAAGTTTTACGTGTACTAAAATAACCTACTATACGCGTGTTATAATCTTGTAATAAAATTTCCTACCTAATAGCTTATTTTAGTAGAATATAAATTTTGCCTTTATATCTTAAAACTTTTTTATTATTAACGCGCTATACTTACGCGCTGCTGCTATATTAAGTACGTGCTACTTATATAGAGTTTATAACATGCTATAAAGTAAAAGCATCTCTTTATTACAACTAGTGCAGTTTATTTATTAAAGCTTTTAACTCTACTATTGCAAGTTTACTACTAACTAATACTCTAGCTAGAGAGTATAGTACGCATAGTGTGCACTTTATAGCACTAGCAGTCTGAATACCTTCTATTCTATAAATATTAGCTACATACGTTTTATATACGCCTTCTTAGCTATAATAAATTATAGAACTTTCTATTTTACTATGCTCTACCCTTGCTAGAAGTTTATTCTGCAGTATAAGTAATAGTTAAGTTAATAATAAGATTTTTTATTTATATTTTGCTTTTTTTAAAGGTTTGTCTACAAGGTTTATACGCCCTAGGCAGTATTAAACTTTAAAATTAAAAGCCCCTATATATAGAGCTAAGCGTGCTTAATACTAGCTTAGCTTTTAAACAGCGTGTAAAGAGCATAAGTTATTATAATTAGTTAATACTTAAATAGTGTGTTCAGCGCCTTTTAAGTAGTATTGCTATTTTTTAGAACTCTATCTAATACCTAAAAGTTTAAAGTTATATGCTTTATAGTTTAGCTTAGCGTTTTACAGTTTTTATAAGTAAAACGTAACAAGATACTACATTTTATCCTTAAATAATTAAGATAATATACTTAATATAGTAAATGTTAAAGTATTTATCTTAATATAAATTATATATGTATCTTTAAAGTAACACAAGATTAGCGTATATATAAAGTGTTACTTTAGCTTTATAAAAGCAGCATGTGTATCTTTATTTTAATAAAACCCTTATTTCTCTTTTAAGATATCTATAAGAGGTGCTATTCCTACAGCATAGTTTTTAATAAAACGCTAATAAAAGTTTATAAATTTTAGAAAATATTATAGCCTCCTAATATTAGTAGGTGTAGGTTACTATTTGATAGTAGTAACGCGCGCTAGATCTACGCAAATAATACTTCTTATAATAATAAATTTTAGACAATAAACTTTGCTTAAAGCAAATACGCACTTTTTAAAATTTATATACAACTTTGCTTTTTGTAAAGAATTAAGTACAACGCGTATAGCACGCTAGTATAGTATAATACTATTATTATAGGTGTAAATAAGAACATTATTTAAATAAACTATATATATATAATCTAAGTACTCTCTTAAAGCTTTATTAATATAGGCTTAGAAACTTGCTAAGGCGTTTGTAAGCCTAAAAAGCATAACAAAATATTTAAAATGTCTATATTATATCTTAAAAGCAGTCTTCTACTTATTTTTTGTCTTAAATTTTAAATAATAGTAAGTGTTTTTAAATTTTAATGTTGTGTAGTAGCGTACGCTTAAGAGGCGGTCTAGTATCTTTCTAATTAGAGATAGTAGGCAACAATCTTTTATTATAACAGCGTTAAGGCCCTAATAATCTACGCAAAGGCAAAAAGTTCTATTTTTTTCAAGTATAAATAGTATTAGAGCGCATGCATGGCTAGTAGTATAGTAAATCTATTTTTTTTAGCATTTTTTTAATGTATTTGCAGAGCATTTAAAGCTTATAAGAAAAGAAAGTATAAAAAGGCTTATAAAAAAAAATTTTTTCTTATTAAATAAAAATTGCGTAATTTAAGCTTTTTAGTTAAAAAAAAGTTTTAGCAGCTTTATTAATAAAAATATTAGTATAATTTTATAATATATTAGGTATACGCTATACTTATACTATAAATACGTTTAGTACGTATACTTTAAGTTTAATATATGCGTTATTACTTTAAAGTACTCTTAAGAAGTAAGCTTTTACATTTTGAAGTTTTGCGTTTTTTAAAAATACTTTAGTTACTACTAAGTTAATATTTGCTTTTGTATATCCTTAACGCTACTTTTGCTTTTAGCAGTTAAAATAAATACTCTCCTAACTTAAGAAGAGATTACTAAGTAGTAGTAGTACGCTCTTTTTGTCTACTCTATATATAGTAACCTTTATAATACGCTTTACGCTATTATTAGTTATTAAGTATAGCTAGAGCTTGTATGCTGTATATATGCTCTATCTTTAAGGTCTAATTTAACTTAAGTAAGAAGGTTCTATATTTTAAATAAGTTTTTAATTTATTTCTATAGCAGTTTTTTAACTAGTAAGGCTAATATTTACTTATAAGTCTAAAATAACTTAAAGTTTTTTTTCTACTTTAGTTACTAAATGTGCGTAACACACGCGCTGCATTTCTAGTAAAATACTTATTAGTATATGCTTTACTAACTCTAAGTTTATAGCAAAGCTTAACTTTTTTTTTATTTAGTTTATATTAACTAAGACCTTATTAAGGTTACTGCTTTAGCACTTATTAACGTAGTATTCTTTTTTCTAGTACTTAAAGTATGTAATATTATTACTGTTTTTATACTTTTTAAGTGCGTTTAGTGTAGTAGCTAAAGAAAAGTTTATTTTTTATTTTTTATAAAAGCAGTTTAGTAAAGTAGATTATATATATTAAGTGCTTTGTGTAAAATCTATTTAAGTATAAATCTAAGCTTAATAAGGTCTTTTCTAGTTATAGGAATTTAATAGTAATTAGTAATTACGTACTGTAGTTTAGGCCTTAGTTTTATATATAAGTACTAAACTGTTTATGCCTTAGTATATGTTAAAAGTTAATTTTAAAAGCTATAAAAATAAGTTATAAATAATTAAATAGTTTAGTTTTTTTACTATATAGCGTGTATATGACACGCCTTTGCTCCTCGCGAAGCTACTCCTAAGTCTCTTTGCTAAGGTTGCATTTGCGCAGGAGGAGATTGCCGAAGTAATATACCTTTACTACACCTAGACCATTAACATGCGCAGTGTATATAGTGTACTAGCTGAACTAGCCTTTTACAGTCCTTGTTGTGACCTCAACATCTATAACACTAGACGCATTAAAGATGTCTTAACCACAGTTACATTCTAACTTCTGCACTAACTTGACTACCACAGGGACTATCGCCACTAGCTCCTTTTCGACCGACAGAGGTAGCCGCTTAACGACGGTGAACGCCGGCTTCGTGATCTACCACCATAGCTTCTAGTATAGTAACTTAGTAAGGTCTAACTTTACTTAATGTGAGCTATTAGTCTTTGTGTTAAAGGGGGAGAAGAATAGTCTGAGCATTGTATTGTTTGTATGCGAGTTGTTTGTATGCAGTACTGTGTGGTGTAGGAAACCCTACAGGGAGCTTTTATGAAGAAGTATTGCAGGCTCCTGCTGCGGTAACGTATGTGTCCTTACCCTCCTCCTCTATCTCTATCGCAATCTCGTTGCTAGCTATAGGCTGGCAATCGCCGTTAAACACGTTTTAATTAGTGTTATTTTTTGGTACCTTCAGCAAATTTTTTCAACCCTAATTTTTGCTTAGTGGTCTGAGCTTTTCTGCTCTAGAGGGTAGCTGCTTTTCACTTTTTTTGGAAACCCCATTTTGACTACAACAACAACCACCGCCTTTGACACCTTAAAAATAAATAGCGTGTATATACGTAGTCACTACTTTAAAGCTATAAATAATAAGGTTTAAAAGTAAGTTAAGTATATATTACTTAAAGTAGTTTTAAGTTACTACTTCTCTTTTTACTTTAAAAAAATACTTGTAGTAAGTATACTAAAGTTTTTAAAAGTCTACTATAAAATACTGTATTACTTAAATTACTTTATTATTATCTTTTTTTAATTCTTACAATAGTAGATAAAATATAACTTTATAAAAATAAGTAAACTTATAAAGTTTTTTAAAAGTTTTACCTAAGTATTTAGCTAAGTCTTTAAATTTTAACGCGTGTTGCGTATATATAGTAAGTATTACTTTAAGTATATTCTACGCGCAGGATAATATAGTTAGTAGTATTAGTATATTTAAATTTTTTTTTATTTAACCTTTTTTAGTTGTGCTCCTTTTTTTCTAACTTCTGTAATTATTGCAAAAATTAAAGTTTATTATATTACTTTTTTACAGCGTTAATGCGCTTTTTAAGCATTATAAGTACGTTTTAAGTGTGCTCTTTGGGCTTCTTAGGCGTTGCAGGCCTTAATAGAGTTTAAGAAAGATTAAAGAGTTTAAATACAGCAAGGCTTTAGCTTTTCTAATTACTTTAAGTGTTAGATTGCGTTAAAGGAGCTATCTCTAAACTATTAGCCCGTAAGAGGAGGTATTATTCTATAAGAGGTAGCTTTAGGCAATAGTACTTACTTCACACTACAGAAGATAGTAAGAGATAACTCTAGAATAATAACGTGTATATATTTTTAATAACAATACCTGCTAGTATTCTTGAAGGCGAGGAGCCCCTTATAAGCACAATTGCAAGTGGGCGAGCTAACAATAAGCGAGCTTGGCAGGACCAGCCAACACGCAACTATCCGTGACATATAGATCCTTATTACTAGTGCGAAGCTAAAATTTCCTTAATTATACCACAGTGTTTATAAATAGTAGTTTAGTAGTAAAACAAGTAAGTTGCTTGTATTTAATAAATAAGAGATTAGAGTAACACTATAAGCTTATTAAGACAACGACCTTGTAATAATTCTAAATTCTATAGTATACTTATATTTTAAATACTAGATGTCTGCCTAATTAAGCTGTACTTTTAAGACAGTATTGACATAGAAGCCTAGTACAACCTTAACGTTAGTAAGCAAAAAATTAGCTGTGTTAGAGCTAGCCTTGCTATATAGGACGTTCTTTAGCAGCTTATTTCTTATTTTAGCAACTAGAATAAATTAAGTGCCTGCCTTAATAGTCTTGTCTTTAATACTTTTCCTAAAGATGCCTATTACTAAGTAGTCTATACTATTAACTAAGTAGACTGATTCTCTACTATCTATAATTATACAAAGAGATATAGCATAAGAAGTAAATACTACGCTAAATACGTTTAGCCTAATTTCTTTAATAAAGTCTTTTAGGTTAATGAGTACTAAAACCAATAAGCTAGAGTATAATCTACAAAACTTATTAGTAGCTAATCTGCTAGTGCTAGTTTTTTAGCTATTTTTCTTGATCGAGGTGTAGTGCGGTACCTATTTATTACTAATATATTGATTAAAGATTTTCGTTTTTTGTTGTCTATTAGCTTGATTAGTATATTGCTAGGAGGGCATAATCTAGTAAATATAGTTTAAAGTTAGTAGTAGTTGTATAGTATATAGAAATGCTTACTTATAGGCCCTTTAGTAGGCTTATAAAGGCAAGAGTGTAATCATTTACTACTCATGTTTAACTTTAAATTAATTAAGAAATACTGAGCTATCTCTATTTTAAACCTAGTTTAGAATACTATAAGTCCTTATCTTCTCAAGAAAGTAATGAACTGATTCTATAATAAAACACTAAAAGTCTTTCCTAGATTATAATAAGTTAATTAAGCTTAACTAAGCGCTATTACTTATACTAGCTTATTACACTTTTCTCGCAACTAGTTTAGTGCAATTTTAGTGCCTAGGGCGTCTAAGAAATTAGTAACAGCTAATAGCCTAATAACCTTAGAGAGCGAGTAGATTATTGCTTATTAATATAGAAGCTGCTACGTAGTAAACTATTGCTTAGAGCTTAGTTGTCGTTAGCAAGTCTTATCTAGATGTAATGTATACTGCGCTCTAATTAAATACTAAGTATTCTAATCAGTAGGTGTAAGATCTTCCTTTAGAATCTTTACTAAGTCTTAAAGATTAGTAGGGTTCTAAGTAATTATGCTTATTAAGGCGTTAAACAGCAGGTCTAAATATACAGTCTTACTAATCCAGTTCTTAATATTAGTACTCTTAGCAACCTTCTTTGTTTACTAAGCAGTCTATATGTCATACTTATTAACAAGCTTATTGTAATTATCTTCCTTGTACTTAGGATTAAGTATTTAAGCCTAATATTTACGTTAAGCAATGTTTTAGTCCTCTTGTATTTCTTGTCTTAAAACTTTATATATCTAGAAATAGAAGGATTATACTAAAAGAATGAAGTAATTTGAAAAGCCTGGAACATTTCTTTAAGATAGGCTGCTAAGTAAGCTACCTAGTTGGCACCGTTGCGCCTTCAGTAATGGTTGAGAAAGGTACAAAAAAAATCAAAAATGAATTTTCGTAGAACTTTTTACAAAAGGAGTCGAAGCCACTAAAAGTTAAATATTATCAAATAACATTGGATAATCTCTTTTATGCGTACTTGTAGAAGTCATGGGATAGTAAACTCTCAAGTAATAATGAAAGAATTATTTTAAGGTTTTATTGTAATAATTAACCAATATAGCTTAATAATACTTAGCGAACTAGGCTATCGCTTCTCTAGTAGCTAAATAACACTTTAGCTATTATAAATTATAATAATCAATTTTTTTCTGTTAAAACTTTCTCTTCCACAACATTATCATTTTACTACATAAAATAGCATATGATTTTAGCGCTATTACGTTTCTTACATGTTAATGTAATGTAACGTTATATTTAATTTAAGTCTATAACTTGAAGCTTTCGAAGTTGCTCCTTTAAATATATTCAATAGTTATATCTTATCATTAGAGTTTAAAGACAACCTTTACTTATCAGTATTAACAAAATAGTTTTTTTTTGAAACTAGTATAAAGAGCTTTTATTAAAGAGATATCAAATATTTCATTTTCCGAGTTATGTACTTTTTATTGTAGTTATTCTATAGATGCTTTTATTGATAGTTTCTTTTTCATTCTTTGGAAGACCTCAGTAAACCACTCTTATCTGGAATTAATAGTAAATATATACCCTTTTCTATTGCTTAATTTGAAAAAAAAGTATGAACAAAACTTTTAGAAAAGATTAAAGTATATTCTTACGGAAGGAAATAGGTAAATCTGATCGATATTATTTTTTAGGTGTTAAAGGTAGTGGTTGTTGTTGTAGTCAAAATGGGGTTCTAATAAAGTGAAAAGCAGCTACTCTCTACTAATTCATCGCAAAAGTTGGGAAAAAAAAGATGGTATATAGTTAACAGGATTTAAACAGTAAGTAGATAAGCTCTAGGAGGAAAGCTTAGACTACTAAGCAATGACTAAGGTTAAAAAATTTGTGAAGGTACTAAAAAACAACACTAGTTAAAACGTGTCTAACAGCAATTGCTAGCCTATAGCTAACAACAGGATCATAGTAGGATTGCAATAGAATTGTAATATTATATAATAAAGAAAAGAAACAACACGTCTATACTACAGCAGAAGCCTGAAACACTTTATAAAGTTGCTACTTCTTACTTACTACTTCTTACCTTTTAAACAGCACTGTATATAAACAATTTGCATAAAATATACTGTAACAGCATGCAACTTTTATGATAACTATCTTCTTAACTTTAACTCTTACCTAAAGATAAAAAGCTTTCTTATTATACGCCTAGCCCCTAAACTAGTCTAGCTTAAGCTAATTATGCAGACCCCTAAGTGTATTAAGTATCTTTGAACCTAGCCTCCTTAGGACTTTTTGATAATATTATTTTTATCAGTAACTTTAGAATCTATAATATCTCTATGTATAGAAAGAATGTTAAGCTTTAACTTAGCTAATTGTAGAAGGAACACAAGATCTACAAGGTGTCTACTAATACTAGTAAAGTACTTAACATGCTCTACTTTAGCATCTCTTTCTTCTTATTAATTATGTATAAGCTAAGTAAAGAAACCATAAACTAGTTAGACTAGCTGTTATATAATGTTAAAATAGTAATTAAAAAAAATAGAAAACAAGGAGTAGACGTTCTATTATTGCATGTACCGTGTCTGTGCGCGCAATGCCCGTGTTCGCGTAATGCCCACCCCAACACAACAACCACCTACACAAATCGCGTCATAACTCCACCAATATAGATCTAATTCAGGAAGCAATTGAAGAAATTAAATCGCGCGTACTAGGCGCATCTTTTTTGCATACAAGATTTGCAGCAAAGTATAGTATTAATTGTCAAACGCTCGCTCAAAGACACTAGGGCCAAAGCTTAAGCGAAGCGCCAGAACTAAAAGCTTAGTAGCTTAGGTAATACTAGGCCTAAATAGGCAATAAGTGGCTTAATTTAAAGAACAAACACAGAGCTTTAGATAGACTCTAGAGTTAGCTTAATTACTGCAATACTCGTAGAGATAAACTTAGAGGAAAAATAGGAAGAAAATTCTTAGCCATATACCGGGTTAGCCACGAACCCGGGAAACACGTTACTCCTTTTGTTTATACTAACTTTCTATTTTCATATCATCTGCTCTATAGCTTGCAATCTCTCTCAATTTGAACAACAAGTTTATACTTTATATTTACACAACAAATCTATCTCCTCTATTAGTAATATACTAGAAAAGCTTTCTAAAAGTATTTACAATACTCTTTATCAAATTAAACGAAAAAGAACGCCCCTTTATCTGTTATTAGCTCTAAACGAGGTCGTTCTTCTAAGATCTTAAAAAAAAAAAGTACTTAATAAAGATATTACTAGAAGCCCTAAAAAGACAATTCAACGTCTTTTGAGAGGAAATCGTCTAGATCTTTCTGTTAGAAGCCTATAACGCTTATTAAGAGAAGAGAACTATTCTATTAATATTTCTTAAAAAAAGTCGCCTTTAGACGCTAAAAAAGCTTATAATCGTCACATTTACGCCAAGCAAATTCTCAAAAATATTAAAAGTATGAACTTTAATAAACTCTTATTTTAAGACAAATTTGCTATTAAGCGTGGGCATAGTGCTAGGACAGAATACTATTAAAAAAAGCAAAACAAGAGAGTCGAAAGAAAATTGTTTCTATAACTAATACAAGTAAGTTTTAAAAATCTTTAATTTTTATATAATAGACTACAATACATCTATTATATTTTGGTAATTTTAATTAATTTTTAGAATATTTACTAATCTAGTTATAGGTCAAGATATTTCTATTCAAGTTTAGGGTGCAATTTAGATAGGAAGAAGATCTAAACTAGTAGTAATTAAAAGCCTTTTAATTTCTACTTCTTTTAGGAATTCAAACTATATTAAAAAGATTCTAATTCCTATAGTAAAGCCTGCGGTAAAAAAAGGTAAGTTGTATATACTTTCTTTTTCTATCCAGAGGGTAATTACTTAATATTTCAATAATAGAGTTAGAGTCTTTTTTTTATATATTTTACCACCTTACTAACTTCTATATAGGCTGAAAGTTTCAGCAGGATAACGCTAAGATTCATAAAACTCTAGAAGTTTTATCTTAGTTTTCTAGGAATAGGATATCACTTTTTAAGCATCCCGCCTATAGTCCTGATCTAAATCCTATAGAAAACGTATGGTCCTTGCTGAAAAACGCTTTCGCTAAAAGGCCTATTACTTCTTTAGGTATAGAAATAATAAGAGAAGTATAGCAGCCTCAAAGGCTGCTATAAAGGAGGATTGGGATCAATTACCTCAAAAGGCGATCAATAATTGTATTCTATTATTACCAAGGCGTTACTTGCATGTAAAAAAAAGCTGAGGGCTGGTACACTAAGTATTAATAAGCTTTTGTAGTTATATATTAAGAAAAAATCAAAAAAATAATCTCTTCATTATTACTTGATAAGTTATTTTACAATTACCTTTGAACTCATACACAATTAAGATAAGCTTGGGTTATATCATATATTTAACCTGTAGCGATTTTTACACGTTTAAAGAAAAGTTATATTGTTATATATTTTTGAGTTTTTTAATCTTTATTTTCACTGCGAAGGTTGAAATATTATGCTGACTAAGTAGCTTACTAAGCAGCCTTTCTCGAAGAGAAAGTTCTTGGCTTCTCAAATCACTAAATCTTTTTGGTATAGCACTTTTAGTCACAGAAATATAAAGATTTCAAAATAATAACTTTCTTGAATTTCTTTTTTTTGTCACCCCACTGTACTCAATTGAACTTCACCGCGCTCTTTAGCTAGACTTTAGATTATATTAATACAAAGACCAGCAATGTTAATATTAGTTACTCTTTTGATAAGCTAAATATGAAATAACGTTTGGTATAATTTCAAGTATTTCCTTTTGTCGCTCTGCAATTACTATAAAAAAAAGACAAAGAAGGTCTTATTATAAGAAAAAGACCAAGTAGTACCGTAAGCTACTCTATGCTAGGCAACTTTTAACTATCTTAACAACCTTTAACAACTTAATACCTTTATAAATAATATGTTTTTGCTAATAGGATTAGACGTACGCTAGCTACGACACCACGTAGTCTATACAATAGATTAGATACGCTACCTTATTAAAAAAAAGTTGTAGAAGATAATTTACTAGACTTATAAACTTTCTTGAATACCTACTTTGTATAATCACCCCTAGACCTGCTACTTACTGATTTCCTTCTACTACTTTATTATAAGCTTGCTGGAATAGTATTTATATTTTATTCTACTACTGTTATAACATATAAAAAAGAGTTAAATACATAAATAGAAGCTTAGAACTCAATGGGAGATTTTATTTAAAAAAAAATACAAAATGCAGTAGCAAAGAGCAGACAAGTATAAAGAAACTAACACTTAACTATCTGTAACTGACTTACAGATGTCTAGGATAAGTTACATAAGGCTTAACAAAACGTATTACCAAGTATAAAACAAACTACAGTAGGATGACAAAAAGAAAAAGTAATTTTAAAAGTTATCTTTTTGAAAGATATACAACTAAATGATTGAATTAGCTAGAATTATAGTTCTTGGAGTTCTAAAAAGCACGAAACTTTCACTTTAAGAGGGGCTACTAGGAGACCCGCTTAAAAAGCATGCAAAAGGAGTAAAAAGGCAGTGAAGACAGGTATACAAAATGTTCTATTAAACCTAGTTACAGCTTTTTATTTAAAGTAACCTTTTTGGTAAAAATAATAAATATTATGTTTATTTTCAAGGTATTAAAGGTGGTGGTTTTTGTTACAGTCAAAATGTGTTTTATAAAAAAGTGAAGAGCAGCTGCCCTCTACTAAATAGTCGCAAAAGTTAAAAGAAGATTGTGTGTAGTTAACAAAATTAAAACAGTAAGTAGATAAGGTCTACGCGCTAAGAGCTCGGAGCAGAAAAGCTTAGACTACTTAGCGAAATCAGGGTTAGAAGACCTGCTAAAGGTACTAAAAAACAACACAAATTAAAACGTGTTTAACAGCAATTGCTAGCCTATAGCTGGCAACAAGATTGCGATGGAGGTGGAGGAGGTGGAGGAGGGTACAGACACGTACGTTACCGCAGCGGGAGCCTGCAAAAGTGTTATATATTAACATAATATCTCGGATATATCTCAGTAAGAGGTTAATTTGATTATTATCATTGCAAAAGTTAGAATTGAAGGATTTTGAAAGGATTTTTTAATATTAAAATAACTAAAGCTAGTCACTAGTATTGAGTATGCCAATCTTTAGCTGCTTTAAGAGCTAATTAATGCCTAGGTAAAGAATTAATGTAATTATTAATCGCCTGTTGTAGTATATGGTCCTACTCTTCTCAAATTGCCTTTTAAAACAAATTACTGTTTTAACGCTATTACCTTTGCCTAATGAGGCAATAGATATTTTCCCTAGCGCGTTTCAAAGTAGACTTCAAACGTTTTCTGTAAGATTTTAATTTAGGCTATAGGCAGGATCTTCGAAAAGAGGATCCTTTCTCTAGAAAACTAGGCGATAACTTGTGGCGTTTTACAGATCTTGGAGTTCTCGTACCTAAATCTTGTGCCTACATAGAATTAGCTGTTATCTTCTTAAAAATAAAATAAAATTTAAAAACTGTACAATAATAACTAACCTATAGCCTTTGAAAGCTAAGGATAAAAGAGGTTTTAATTATCTCTTTTAAAGAAAGATATAACAATAGACTATATAACTCACATAAATATTAAGTATTGAAAAAGAATCTAGTATCTTTTAGTGATTAGTTTATGTGTGACTAAGATCTACTACCTAGCCAAATAGCTCCCTAAACAGAGATAGTAATATCGCGAGCCATATCTTAGTTAGTAGGCTAGCAATAAATAATTTTAAATTTTAGAGAGAAAATAAATTTGCTGGAAAAACTTCTAGCTAAGTTAGAATATCTTTAAACTTACTTGTTTATTCTTCTAGGTGTTAAAGGTAGTGGTTGTTGTTGTAGTTAAAATAGGGGTTTTAAAATGTTGAAAGCAGCTACCCTCTACTACTTAATCTCAATATCAAAAAAGAAAATTATGTGTATTTAATAAGATTTAAATAGTAGGAATATAGTTCTAAGAAGAAAGCTTAGACCACTAAGCGATAAGTTCGGTTAAAAAATTTGCTAAGGTACTTAAAAGCAACACTAGATAAAACGTGTCTAATGGCAATTGCTAGCCTATAGCTAACAACAGGTTTACAGTAGGATTGCAATAGGATTATAATATAATATAGTAGAGGAGGGAAAGGACACGTACGTACTGCAGCGGGAGCCTACAATACTTCATAAACCCGTTGCTTCTTACTTACTACTTCTTACTTTTTAAACAGCACTGCATACAAATAATTGGCATATGCTATACTCTACAATAATAAAGCGTGTAGCCTTTATAATAGGTATCGTCATGACTTTAAATTTTATTTAAAGATAAGAATCTTTTCTATTATATACCTAGTCTCTAAACTAGTCTAGCTTAAGCTAATTATGCGGCCAGTTAATTTTATTAAGCAACGTATGCACTTAGTCTCTTTGAGAATTTATATTGATATTTCTTATAAATTACTTTCGAGCCTGCAATATCTCTATAAATAAAAAGAATATTGAGCCTTTACTGAGCTAGTAATAGAAAAAATACAAGATTCATAAAGTTTATACTAATACTAGCAAAGTACCCAAAATACTTTGCTTCAGTATTTTTTAGGCAATAGTACTTGCTTTATACTACAGAAGATAGTAAGAGATAGCTCTAAATAATAACGTGTGTATATTTTAAGCAATAATACCTGCAGGTATCCTTGCAGGTAAGGAGCCCCTTATAAGCCTAATTTTAGGTAGGCAAGCTAACGATAAGTAAGTTTAGCAGATCTAGCTAGCACGCAACTATCTGTGACAAAGCCTCCCTCTCTAGTCTAGCGTCCTAATAGCCTTAACTTAAAACTTCTAAAATTATGTATAAATATAGCCTAACAAGGAGCGTGTTTTACGCGTAAGTTATATGCGCTTAAAATATATATTTTTTATAAGTTAGATATATAGCAAGCTATATAGTTTAAGTTTTATAGTATTATTATAGCAACTTTTAAATTTTGTTGTTAATTTCGTAAAAATTTTTAAAAGTAAAAGTAAAGGTATATAATTATTATAAGTATTTTATATAAAGTAATATTTGCTATAGTAATAGAGAAATTTTCTAGTATATTTTTTATAGTTCTTGTTTTACTTAACATACTTAATATGTAATATTAGTATACTTATTATATACTTTAATATTAAGCTTAAATTTTTATTATAGTCTACTATCTAAATTCTAAGTATATTAAAAAAATTTATTTATAAAATACTTAGCTATATAAGTTTAGCATACATAAAAAAGCTATTAATTTTATTACTTTATATATAACTTGCCTGCGCTGCGTATAAAATATTACTAAGTAAAAAAAAATTTATAAATAAACTAAGTATTATTATTGCAACTATTATGCTAAAGGCAACTATAGTAGTTATACTAAAGTAAGTCTTTTATCTTTTTAACTACACTTTAGCTAATTTAAATAGGTTCTTAAGGCACTTAATAAGCATTTAAATTATTTATATTAACTTTACTTTTATTTTAATACTATAGTTACTAATGCTAATACATTAAAAACTAACTTTACTATTATTACTACTAGCGTTTAGCTTATGTGCTGCTAGTACTAATTTAACTTTAAGCTTTTTAACTACTACTATATTACTACGCATACTAGTACTTTTTTAAAAGTACCTACTTAGGTGCTAATATTTTTACTTTATTTCTTAAGCTTAATTTTAGTAAAGTAGTGCTATATAGCAGCTGCTCTTAAGTTAATTGCTAGTTATGTAGCTAGTATTACTAGTCCCGCTAGTGCTGATAAGAATAATAATAAGAGCTTAGGTAATAACAACGTGCTACTTTTTAGGCGCAGTCTAGGCGCAGGTAGCGCGCATAATAGTAGTGCTAAAAGTAGTAGTAATAATATAAGTAGTAATAATAAGATTTATGCTAGTAGTATGAAAACTCTTAATAATAAATAAAAGTAAAATATTTTTATATTTATAAATTTATTTGCTTAGATACTTAAATTACGCTATAAAGGCGTAATAATAATGTTTAGTATACTTTTTTAGTATACTTAAAACGTAATAATTTCTGTTTGTACTTATATTTTTTAATTAGTTCTTTTATATCTTTAAACTGTAATGCTAGAGTCTAGGTATTTTATAATTTGTTGTAACTTTTCTATTGCAACTAATACTCTAGCTAGTTATTCTTAATTTGTTTTCTTAATATTTTTTTAACTTCCTAAATCTTATTACTTTTAGAGCTAATTTCTTGTGCTTAAGTATTATCTTAATTTCTATTGCTTTAGTAAAAAAACGTAGAAGACATAATAAATATAATAGTAAAGTAGTAGTTATAGTTAGTAAGCCTGTATTTTAACTGCTTTTTATACTTAGAACAGTTTTATAAACTTACTAGAAAGCTTCTTGCTAAGTTAGTAGGCTAGGCTAATACTCTTTCTGCTAAGGCAAACTAAGTCTTTTTAGTAAAAGATCTTTAGTTTATATTTTTTATTATAGTATTAGCGTTAGTATTCTTATACTACTAGAAGGTATTTTTTTGCTATTACACGTGCGCTATACATGCGCTGCACTCTATTTATAGCGTCTAGTACCTCCTTTTCTAGCCTACTATCCTTAGAAGGCAACATAAGCAATAAATGCTTGCTGTGTACTAAATAAAAAAGTGTTATATTTATTAATTTGTAAATAAAGTTGTTGTATGCAAATTATGCAGTTAGTAGAAGTAACACCTAATTATTTTATTTTTCTAAGGCAAATGTCTTTAAGTATTACTTTATTATTTAGTTTTAGTGTTTAGTTTGCTTATTTATTTACAGGTAAAAGACTGTACTTAGCCTACGCTTTACTTATAATTAGTAGCATATTTTTGTCTAAAATATAAAAGTAAAGATTGAACTATAATAAAATACAATACCTTTCTAGATTCTATATTTTAAAATAATATATTGAAAGTAGAATTCTATAAACTGTTTTGCTTTCTATGTTTTTAATGTAAGTATATAGGTTGCTATTTTTAAAAAGCAGTTAATAATTACAAAAACTTTATTAAATATATAACTTAAACAGTTGTTTTTTACTAGTAGTAGCTCTATAATAAATAAAATTAAAGCTTGCTTTCTTGAATATTTTATTAAAAACTAGTAATAGTAATAACTAACTGTATTTACTGTGTCTTAGAGCCTTGCTTTTTTAGTATACTATATTAGTTTTTACGTAATCTTAAATATTATAGCTTAGCTCTAGCTAGTAATATAGCCTACTAATAAGCTTATAAGTCTTATGTGCGCTAAAAGAACCTGCTATACGCATATTATAATATTATTATAAAATCTCCTACCTAATAGCTTGTTCTAGTAAAAATTAAATTCTACTTTTATATTTTAAAACTTTTTTATTATTAACGCGCTACACTTATGTGCTGCTGCTGTTTTAAGTATATACTACTTATATTAAGTCTATAACTTGCTATAAGGCAAAAATGTCTCTTTATTATAACTAGCGTAGTTTACTTATTAAAGCTTCTAACTTTACTATTATAAGTTTTCTACTTACTAATACTTTAGCTAAAGAGTATAGTATGTATAGTGTCACTTTATAGCACTAGTAGTCTAAATACTTTTTATTTTATAAATATTAGCTATATGCGTTTTATATGCGCCTTCTTAGCTGTGCTAAGTTATAAAACTTTTTAATTTTACTATACTCTACCTTTGCTAGAAGTTTATTCTGTAGTGTAGGCAACAGTTGAGTTAATAATAAGTTTTTTTTAATTATAATTTACTTTTTTTAATAGTTGATCTGTAAAGTTTATACGCCTTAAACAGTATTTAACTATAAAATTATAAGCCTTTAAATATAGAGCCTAGCGTGCTTAATGCTAGTTTAGCTTTTATACAGCGCGTAAAGAGCGTAAGTTATTATAATTAGATAACACCTAAATAGTGTGTTAAGCGCTTTCTAAGTAGTATTACTATTTTTTAAAACTTTATATAATAGCTAAAAGTTTAAAGTTATATACTTTATAGTTTAGCTTAGCATTTTATAGTTTTTGTAAGTAAAATATAACAAAATACTACTTTTTATTTTTAAATAATTAAGATAATATAATTAAGATAGTAAAAGTTAAAGCATTTCTTTTAACATAAATTATACGTGTATCTTTAAAGTAACGCAAGATAGGCAATATATAAAGTGTTACTTTAGCTTTATAAAGGCAGCATGTGTATTCTTATTTTAGTAGAACGCTTATTTTCCTTTTAAGATATCTATAAGATGTGCTATTTCTATAGTATAGTTCTTAATAAAATACTAATAAAAGTTTATAAATCTTAGAAAAGACTGTATCTCCTTAATACTAGTAAGTGTAAGCTATTACTTAATAGTAGTAACACGCGCTAGATCTGCATTAATGCTGCTTCTTATAATAATAACTTTTAGGAAATAAACTTTATTTAAAGTAAATGTGCACTTTTTAAAATTTACGTATAACTTTACTTTTTATAAAAAGTTAAGTATAGCATATATAGCACGCTAATATAGCGCAATATTGTTGTTATAAGTATAAATAAGGATATTATTTAAATATACTACGTAGATGTAATTTTAGTGCTCTCTTAAAGCTTTATTAATATAAGCTTAAAAACTTACTAGGGCGTTTGTAAGCTTAAAAAGTATAACAAAATATTTAAAATATTTTTATTATATTTTAAGAGTAGTTTTTTACTTATCTCTTACCTTAATCTTTTGATAATAGTAGGCGTTTTTAAGATCTAGTGTTGTGTATTAGCGTACGCCTAATAGGCAGTCTAGTATCTCTCTAATTAAAGAGAGCAGGTAATAATTTTTTATTATAACAGCGTTAAGACTTTAATAATTTATATAAAAGTAAAAAGTTCTATTTTTTTTAAGTATAAATAATATTAGAGCACCTATAAAGCTAGTGCTGTAGCAAATTTATTTCTTTTTTAGTGCTTTTTTAATATATTTATAGAGCACTTAAAGCTTATAAAAAAAAGAGTATAAAAAATCCTATAAGAGAGTTTTTTTTTATTATATAAAAGTTATGTAATTTAAGCTTTTTAGTTATAACAAAGTTTAAGCAGCTTTATTATTAAAAATATTAGCATAATTCTATAATATATTTATTATACGCTTTACTTGCGCTGTAGATATATTTAGTATATAAACTTTAGGCTTAATATATGCGCTATTACTTTAAAGTACTTTTAGAAAGTAAGTTTTTAAATTTATAAATCTTGCGTTTTTTAAAAATACTTTAGTAGCTACTAAGTTAATATTTGCTTTTATATATCTTTAATACTACTTCTACTTTTTATAGTTAATATAGATGCTTTTTTAACTTAAAAAGAAATTACTAAGTAGTAGTAGTGCGCTTTTTTTATCTACTTTGTATGCAGTAACTTCTGTAATACGCTCTACGCTATTATTATTTATTAAGTATAGCTAAAGCTTATATACTGCGTATATATTCTACTTTTAAAGTTTAATTTAATTAAGTAAAGAAGTTCTGCATTCTAAATAAGTTTTAAATTTATTTTTACAGCTATTTTTTAACTAATAAAGCTAATATGTACTTATAAGTTTAAAATAACTTAAAGTTTTTTTTTTACTTTAGTTGCTAAACATGCGTAATACACGTGCTATATTTTCAGTAAAATATTTATTAGCACGCGCTTAACTAACTTTAAGTTTGTAGTAAGGCTTAATTTTTTTTATTTAGTTTATATTTACTAGGACTATATTAAAGTTACTACTTTAGTACTTATTAGCATAGTATTCTTTTTTAGCACTTAAAGTATATAATATTATTACTATTTTTACAATTTTTAAGTGTATTTAGTATAGTAGCTAAAAAAAAGGGGGTTTTTTTTTATAAAAATGCTCTAGTAAAGTAAATTATACATAATAAGTACTTTACGCAAATTTTATTTAAGTGTAGATTTAAGCGCAATAAATTCTTTTCTTGTTATAAAAATTTAATAGTAGTTAGTAATAACATGCTGTAGTTTAGGCTTTAGTTTTATAAATAAGTACTAGACTTTTTACACTTTAGTATATATTAAAAGTTAATTTTTAAGAATATTAAAATAAGTTATAAATAATTAGATAGTCTAGTTTTTTTACAAAATAGTATATATATATATATAATTACTACTTTAAAGCTGTAGTTAATAAAGTCTAAAAGTAAGTTAAATATATAATACTTAAAGTAGTCTTAAGTTAGCACTTCTTTTTTTACTTTAAAAAAACACTTATAGTAAGTATACTTAAGCTTTTAATAGTTTACTTTAAAATACTTTATTACTTAATCTACTTTATTATTATTTTTTTAAACTTTTAAAGTAGTAGCTAAAACACTACTTTGTAAAAATAAGTAAACATATAATATTTCTTAAAAGTTTTACTTTAGTATTTAGCTAAGTTTTTAAGTTTTAACGCGTGTTGTATATATATAGTAGGTGTTGCTTTAAGTATATTCTACGCGCAAGATATTATAGTTAGTAGTATTAATATATTTAAAATTTCTTCTTATTTAACTTCTTCTAGTTATGCTACTTCTTTTTCTAACTCTTGTAATTATTACAAAAATTTAAGTTGATTATATTACTTTTTTGTAGTATTAATCTGCTTTTTAAGCGTTATAAGTGCGTTTTAAGTATACTTTTTAAGCTTTTTAGGCGTTGCAGGCTTTAATAGAGTATAAAGAGAATTAAAAAGTTTAAATGTAGTAAAGCTCTAGCTTTTTTAATTACTTTAAGTATTAAATTATGTTAAGAGAGCTATCTCTAGACTATTAGCTTGTAGGAGGAGGTATTATTCTATAAAAAGGCAATAGTACTTGCTTTACACTACAGAAGATAGTAAGAGATAGCTCTAAATAATAACGTGTGTATATTTTAAGTAATAATACCTGCAGGTATCCTTGTAGGTAAGGAGCCCCTTATAAGCACAATTGCAGGTAGGCAAGCTAACGATAAGCGAGTTTGGCGGATCTAGCCAGCACGCAACCATCCGTGACATTGTAGGGCGTGCTAATAATACGTGCTAGTCACAGGCTCGCTTAATAGAAGCAGTTCTAAGTTAGTAGGATTGCAGAATATTAGGGAGGAAAAAGCTAGTATAGGAATGCCTCTTTATCTAAACCGACGAAGAAAGCAGTCGCCGCGCAGGTTTACTAACTTCTTTTTGTAAAGCAAGTGCCCTTAGCATACAGGAAAAAACATTTCTTCAATAGTTCTTTTTGTTATTGCGCTCTAACAACTATGCGCTCGTATCTAGATTGCATAGTCAAAAAGCCCAATTATTAGAGTGCATGTTAGACTCCGCTACGTAGCTTGAATGGACCAACCTGAGCGGGATTAATCGCTTGTCAATCCTATAGCCCAGCAAGAAGAAGCGGGGCGAAAGATTAGCTAAATGTCTATTATAGTCTCACTTGTTAACGGACAAAAATCTTTGTCTTAGTTAGATTAAAAAGATTGATTAAAAGCTCAAAGAATGCTGTAGAACCCAATTTAGCTTTGTAGAGAAAGCAAACGAAGTTTCGCAAGAATGCCTACTAGTACGTTAGCATAATAAGCTAGCTAGATTAATAGGATGTTGCCGCCTTGCAACAATAATAGTTTAGCTTATGTTAAGATAGTTCTTAGCAGCTGTAGGATTGTATTACATATAAGCTGCGCGAAGGACCTACACTACCTAGTTTCTTAGAGCTAAAGGCATGTAACCTAAAAAGGACTGTGCTATCGTTTCTATAGCTAACATAATAGAAGAAGACCTGTCATTTTTAATAATGTGTGTGGGCGGAAGAAAGCAGGATAGCGACGTTAACGCGCGAGTGTAAGCTATACCGAGGTGGACAGGCCAACGCGCAGGACGGGCCAACGCGCAGTTTTTGCCATACCGAGGTGAACGGCGTAACGCGCATGACGGCGTAACGCGGTTTTTGCTATAGTAATCTCTAACCTTTTCTACTATTAAAATAGGAATAACCACTTTAACAATTGACATTTTCTTATAAATTGTAAAGATTCATAATCTAGAAACTTAGATCTATAACTCTAGAGTTTTACTTAGGTTGAATATAGCTAAGTTTTAGAAAAACTTGCTTTCTATTCAAATATGAACTTCTTAATTATAAAGATCATACAAATTCTAATTAGGCTTACAGTTTCTATTTTCTATTTAAAGTCTTAAATTTATAATAATAGTAGTAGAAAGTATTGTACTTAAGAAGATATAAAAGCAATCCTAAAATTGTACAATAGAAAAATCTTATTTTTAATACAGCTTTCTTATATGCTACCTTCCTATAAAAATCATTTAAGTTTTAGTATTCAAAAGCTCAGCTTTATAAACTTAGACTATTATTTTAGTTTAATATAGCTTAGTTAAAAAGTTTATGTTTGTATAGAAAGCTAATATGTCTAAACTAAGCTATATTAAACTAAAGTAAAATGTTTAAGTTATAGATCTGAGTTTCTAGATTCTAAATCTCTGCAATTATTAAGGAATAGTTAATTATTAGAAAAGTTATTCTTATTTCAATAGTAGAAAAGATTAGAAATTACTATGGCAAAAACCGCTCGTTACGCCGTCATGCGCGTTACGCCGTCCACCTCGGTAGTAATCTAAGTAAATTTGTAATATTTAAATAGCTATTTATTTTTAAGTTGTCAAAGGTAGTGGTTGTTGTTGTAGTTAAAATAGGATTTCTAAAAAAGTAAAAAGCAGCTACTCTCTACTACTTAGTCGCAAAAGTAAAAAAAAGTTTATGTGTAGTTAACAAGATTCGCACAGTGGGTAGAGAAGTTCTAGGGGGAAAGCTTAGACTACTAAGCAATAATTAGGGTTAAAAAAACTTGCCAAGGTACTGAAAAACGACCCTAGTTAAAACCTGTCCAACGGCGATTGCTAGCCATAAGATTACAGTAGGATTGCAATAGGATTGCAACATAATGCAATAGATGAGGGAAAGGACACGTACGTAATTTAAATAGCTATAAGTACTTTAAATATTGACATTTTTTTAAGATTTTTAATGTTTTAGAGCCGAGAGGTCCTGATCTAAAAGTCTAGAATCTTACTATAGTTTAATCTAGCTTAGTTGAAGAGTTATTGAGTTCTTATAAAAATATAAACTCAACACGCCCCTTGCGAGACTGATATACGTCTGGCGATCTCAGCTCTTAATACAAGCCAGATTCAGACAGAAAGACGCGCTGCAGACACGTTTAAAGTCTCTTGAGCTACCCTCCACTGCCAACGCGCTGGAAAGCCTGCCCGACGCGATTGCCAGCCCAACTCGAAGAAGCTTCGCCAGCTAGAAGAGGAGGTAATTGTTAGCTACATACTTGACCTACACCAACGTGGTTTTGCGCCTACGTACGCCGCTGTACGTGATATGGCTGATAAGCTGCTAGCTGCATGCGGCGCAGGCCAAGCTGGGCAGAAGCGGCCAGCCAACTTGGTCAAGCGTACAGACAGTCACGACGCGTTTAAATCGAACTTACGATAGGCAGAGAGCTCTGTGCGAGAATCTTGTGTTAATTAAGAGCTGGTTCAAGCTTGTAGAAGAGACAAAGACCAAGTATGGCATCTGCGATGAGGACGTCTACAACTTTGACGAAGCTGGCTTCATGATGGGCAAGATCACGACTTAGCTTGTCGTGACGGCGTCAGACAGGAGAGGCAGGCCAAAGGCTGTTCAGCCGGGCAGTCGTGAGTGGATAACTTTGATCGCTGCAATTAACGCAGCTGGCTGGTCAGTCCCACTGTTCCTCATCTTCGCTGGCCAGTATCACCTATCTGCCTGGTACGAGAAGGAGGGCATCCCACGCAACTGGGCGATCGCTATGAGCGACAATGGCTGGACGACTAACGAGATAGATTCCTCGAGCTGGTGGGTAACGGAACCTAGTCCCAGCAATAGTACAACGAGTCCTACGCCGAGCGCTAGCGTTGTACCGCCTGAGTCGACTCTATTCACACTACAGAACCCTAAAAGTTATCCTTCAGTGGGCTCAATCCCTGCGCTGTGCCAATCTTATCCTCGAAAAAGAGCTTCAGCCTCTCCACATTGGCGCGATTAGCCATGAACTTCGTAAAACCTGGTGCATTCGTATGAGGCTGCTCAAGAATATTCTCCGCTCCCGGTGGAGCAGGAATGTCGCGGCGGGTACTCCATCCAATGTTCTTCTGATACTCATCACTGAGCAGGTAGTTGTGCAGAAGCTTGGCACCCTCAGGGTGCGGTGCGTCCTTCAAGATAGCACCGGTCTGGGCCCAGGAGACGAACGTGCCTTCAGTGGGAAGGATGTCGCTGTAGCCAGGCGTAGTTTGGAACAAGTGTGTTGCTGTGAAGGTTGCTACGCTGCTGGTGTTGGCGGCACTGACAAGGGTTCGTGGTGTTACTGTGCCGCGGACCCAGCGAGGATTGTTGGCGAGAAGGGCGTCAAACCATTCCAAGCCGAAGTCGGGGTCTTTCAGGCTGTGGTGGTGTTAGCCAATGGAGAGACTTGAGGGTTCGAACGATAAGACTTACAGGAGGTCGAATTGCCACAGGACCGCATCGTCGTCGCTGGGATACGTGAGTGCCAATTTTTCCTTGAACTCAGGCTTGGTGAAATCCTTAAAAGACTTTGGTAACGAAGTGGTCTTGTTGGTGTTGCTTTGTATGGCCCACGAAAAGACATACAGTCCAGTGTACGCTGCATCTTTGTCTTTGAACACAGAGTAGACCTGATCAAAATTTATAGGTGCATAGTTCAAAAGAGCACCTTCCTTCTTCCAACGTGGGTAATCGTGCAGTGTTTGCAGAACAATACTGTCAACGTAGACGTTTTTGGCCGCGAGCTGCAGATCGAGGTTCGTATCATGGTACTTGGAGAGGTCGACAGTGACATTGAGCGTGATGTTAGGGAAGCGCGTCTCGAAGGCTTGCTTCAGGAAATTCTGTTGATTTTTCTCGTCACCACCATGCCAAAGAGTGACAACACCGCCTTCGGCCAAAGCTGATTTGTAGATTTCATCGATGCTGCGAGTCTCTTGTTCGCAGGTGTTGTTCGATGCGTATTTGTGAGGGCGTGCTAGGGACGATCCGGCAAAGAACGCCAGGCTAAGTCGCATGGAGCGCATGGTGTTTCTGTGAGTCGGCTAGAGATTGAAGGAATGGATAATCGATTGGTTGGTGATATGCTTCAACATGGGAACCACTATGCTTCTCTTATACTCGCGAGCCATACATACAACAGATTGTGTCATTACTGACTCGGACTTTGTGGCTTTACTGATAGCTAAGATATGGCCGAGACTGCTTGCGCAATCACGGGATGTTTATACGGACATCACTAGTTAAAGATTTAGCAAGGATAGTGAATGGTGGCATTGTGTGTTTCCAGCCCGGAAACAAGCATCTTGGTACTGAAGTCATGATCAACCTAGATCTCTTTACACGTGGAAAAGCATTGCATGAATGTCACGAGATGGATATCTGGTGTGATACAAGACGTTGCGTAATAGTGGGGGCCGTGCGCATAGCACTAGGCCCGGCCAGCCAATCAGCATAATCCGGTAGAGCGTTTAGGTGTCAAGGGAACCACGGTGGTTACCGTGACAATGAACTTGCATTGAACAATCTCTTTGTCTTAGGTGGTCCATCGCAGGAACGTGCTGTATCCAACACTGCCTAGATCTCACGAAGCTTTTCGAAGCCAATGATTTTCGTTGCTAGGGCTGTTTCACGTGTTTCTCCTGTTTCTGTACATAGCAATGCGCCGGTTCGCGCAATGCGCGGCCCCAACACAACAACCACCTACACAAATCGCGTCATAACTCCACCAATATAGATCTAATCTAGGAAGCAATTAAAGAAATTAAAATTATGCGCTCTAGGCGCATCTTTCTTGTATACTAAGTTTGTAGAAAATTATAGTGTTGTTTGTAGTACGCTTATTTAAAGGCACTAAGAAGAAATACAGTTACGCTAACTTGCTTACTTTTCTTTCTACTTACACTAAGAAACTAAGCTACTACAGCCACACAACAACAACGTCAACTTTTATAGAAACTGCTTAGAAACAACTAGATTTAAGGGAAACGACTACAAGGAATTAATTGCAACACTTTTTAAAGCCTACAGCGAAGGCGCTAGCGCGCTAGAGAGGGTGAAAGAGTCGCTCTACTACTCCTGCTAGGAGAAAAAACTTCTTAAAAAGCTTAGACTATATACTAAGGCATCTAAAGCTAATAGAAGTTAAGAAGCTTATTAAAGCTTAAATCTACTAAGAAATAACAACAACAACAAAAAATAACAAAAAATAAATTGCTTTTAGAAACTTAGAAGGAACAAATAAAAAACAAATAGAAATAGAAGACAACAATATAACAGTAAAGAACAGCTAAACTACTGCGCCGCGCCTACAAAAGTAAACCCTAGAGGAGGAACTACAAAGGCCTACCTATAATTAAACTAAAAGCAACTTCTCTTTTTTTATTAGAGCTATAACTTAATTCGTAATTAGAAACAAAACACTAAAAGCCTTCTTAGTTGAAAAGGCGCTTAAAATAGCTAGAAACTTAGTAATTTAAGCTACTAATTTAGTTAAAAATAACCCTACTTAGCAAACTAGCCTACTAGACCTAGTATAGATCTTTAGAGACTATACAGAAAATAGTAAAGTAGATTAGAAAAATACTGCTATTTTAGTAGACTAAACATTAAGCCTCTCTAACGCCTTAAAAAAGCTTAGAGAGAAAGTTAGACAAGACAGTATAAAGAAATTAATAATAAACACGCCTACTTAGAACACGGCTATAAAGAACACGCCTATTTAAGCCTTCTACGCTACAATAGCAGGCAACAACAAAGATTAACTTAAGACAAATATAAAAAGAACTTGAAAATTAAGAGCTACTAGTCTAAAAGATTGCTAGCTAGTCGTAGTTGGTAAAACTCTAAAAGACTTTAACGCCTACAAATTTAAAAACGCCTTTAATAATGTATTTACATTAAAAGAAAGAGTATTATTACTTGATGTTGCATTATTTACAATTTTTTTTAAAAGAAAACAAGATTATTACTACTATACTAGTATCTAAGAAAAAATACCATCTTAGAAATTAGGTAATATAGTAGAATGTAACAACTTTTAAGACTGCTTAGCTTATTACGCTTTAGTTTAAAGTTGTTATTTATAGGCTGCCTACAAATTATAGCCTTAAGATTATTTAAGAAGAAATTAAAATTTCTAATAAAGGCCTTAAAGTAATAAGCAATTTTTTTAGCTTGCATTTAAGGATAAAAGAGAATATTAAAACTTTAGCTTAGCCTACGTAGCCTTTGCTATAGAGGACAAGGCCTAGAAAGCTATTAAAAGGAAACTCTATATTTTAGGGAAAAGCCTTACAGCAGAAAAACCTACAAGTTGTTAATATCTTAAGGTAATACACTAATTGCTAGGGATTTAGCTACCTAGAGAATAAATGCTTAAAAATAAACTGCTAAATTTACAGCAAGCCTTACTACACTAACTAGTATAAGTAAAAATCCTACACTAGCAAAGAGAAAGCTTACATTTATACTATATTTAAGTGTACTAACTGTAGCAAACTCTACGCGGCTAATAGACTTAAATGCAATATCTTACAAGCTAGGACAAATAAGACTAATTAAACTAATTAGTATAATTCAAGTCATATAAATACATATTAATAAAAGTAGCTCTACTGTAGAAAGCGCAATTAACTTAGCTATTACAATAAATGCGAAGATAATTGCATTACAAGAGCTGTAGTTAGTAAAAGGGCTATACAAAGATACTAGGTTAATTACCTACTTAGACTTTACTTTAATTTTACTAACCTATAGAAAACTATAACTAAGAACTTTATTCTATATTTAAAAGGATATAGAAGTAGAAGTTAATTCTTATATTAGCAACAACAACAGCTTTGAAGTAATTACATTACTCCTTAGCTTAAAAACAATCTACATCTACAATATTTACAACAAAAAAGGCCGAAAATGAAGCTTAAATACAACAATAATTAGAAGACGCCTTTTAGAAGAGTATTTGAAATCCTATTTAATTATCTTAGAGGATTTTGATTGCTATTTCTCTAGATAAAGCATACAAGAGTGCGAACAGAAATTAATAAGTAGAAGATTTAGTAAAGTAGATAAACAATTACAACCTTACTCTATTAAATACTATAGAAGCTAGAACTTTCTTTAGAAGCTACATGTAAAGAGAAAGCGTACTTAACTTTACTTTCTTAACTAACAATATAGCGCCTACTATAATAGACTAGCAAGCTATACTAGAAATTAAATCTAACTATTACGCTATTTTCTTTAGCATTACTAACTAAGGTTAGCTACGTAGCCAACTAAAGGAATACAATATAAAAAAAATAAACTAGAACCTTTTTAAAACTACTTTATAAAAGGAAAAACTGTAAGTGAAGCTAGAAGATTAATAACTAGCTATGCTGCAAGCGTCTAACAACTTCTTAAAGTAACTTCTTATAGGACTTAATCATTCTTTAAAAGAAAGCTTAGATAAATTAGCAAAGAATCTTACAATAGCTATTAAAAAATTGCTTATAAAATCTACTTAACTTACAAACCAAAAGCTAAAACTAGAGCCTTATTAGTTTAGTAATTTAGATATCTTTAAGGCTAGCATACATAAAGCCTATAAGACTACAAATAAATAGTAAAAAGAGAAGATAGTACTGTATACTTGTAGAAAAGAGAAGATAGTACTCTATACTTGTAGAAAAGAGAAGATAGTACTCTATACTTGTAGAAAAGAGATTACTTGCTTGCAAAGAACAATTATCTTAAAGCTATCAGAAAAGCTAAACTGAACTATTAGAAACAATTCTTTTTAAACAAATTACTTAAAGAGATACTTAAAGCTATAGCCTATATAAGAAACAACTTCTTAATAAGAATTCTATCTATTAGAAGTAAAGAATGTTTTAAGGAGAAATGCTAAATTTTTAAAAAAAAAACTATTTCTACTACCTCCTACTACACTAGCACTAAGGCTTAACAACTACTAAGGAAATAGCAAATAGGAGTAGCTAACATTAACTAGAGAAGAGCTCTATACTACTTATAAAAAGATCAAAGCTACTTCACTAGAACCTAATAGAATTAGCTAAGAAGTTATCTTAATAGCCTATAAATAACAACTAAACACTTTCTATAAAGTCTATTTAATGCTCTTTAACTTAGCATACTAACTTAAGCGTTTAAGAAAAGCTAAAGGAGTAATTTTAAGGAAACTAAATAAGCCTAATTACTTAATCCCTAAGGTATATAGAGTTATTTTTCTTCTGTGCTGTCTAAAAAAGGCTCTAGAAAGACTCTACGCAAAGAGACTAGATGTACTAGCTAAAACAACAGACCTACTTTACCTCTTACAAATAGAAGGCAGGCTTAAAAAACTAGCTACTAACGCTGCACTACTTTTCTATAACAACGTTTAACAACAAAGAGAAAAGAAAAGAGTTACTTTAACAGCCTTTCTAGATATTAGAGGCGCTTTTAACTATTTATCTAGAAATAAGCTGCTAGAGAACATGTGCAACTAACAACTACTAACCTGCCTTTTATTATAAACTAGTTACTTTCTTACTAAAAGGCTATTAGAGCTATTCTTTAATAGACAAATAAAGAAACTATACGAAGTAAATACTTAAACGCTACAAGGAAGCCTAGCATTGCCTATTGAATTTCTCATTTATATAAAACCGCTATTCTGATTAATTTCAGCAAATAATAATATATACTCATTATCCTATATAGACAACTTATAGAACTTTGTATTAACAACATCTATTTACAAGAACATTTAACCACTAGAAAAAGAACTAGAAATCTTTTTAGCTAAGCGGAGGAGTTAGCTATTAAATTTAATAGCTTAAACAAAAATAGCTAATTAGATAAAATTAGAAAGAATACTAGCAGAGTCTTTACGCTACCTACTAAGAAAACCTTCTAACTAAAAAAACTAGTTAGATAGCTAGGCATCTTCTTTAATAATACTTTAAAGTTTAAGGACTACTTCTATATAAAAATATAATAAGCAGCTTAGGCCTTTGCCTGCCTAAGTAGGCTAGCTAATATTAATAAGGGCCTTTTACTTAGAGCAATAAGGCAATTATATCTACAACAACTAGCTAGAGTTAACTAGTTAAGCCTATACAACAAATATAGAAGAAAAGCTATTAGTAAGAACTTAAATATGTACTTAGCAACTTTTAGAAGAAAAGTAAAAAAGTAGTACTAACTTTTATAACTAAGAGAAATATATTTCGCATCTTTTTTTAACTTAAGATAGGTTACTGCTACTTTAAAAGCTATCTTTTTTAGAAAAAGTAAGTAGACTTTAAAGTTTACTTATGCAACTATAAAGCTACATAAAACATAGTCTTTATACTTATTAGATACTTACTATATAAAGATAATAAGGTAATACTTTAAGACTTCTACATAGAGCTGTTCTGTCTACAGTATCTACTCTAAATAAACCTAGGTATTAAAGCTAATATAGCCTTTATTGAAGAAACTCAAGTTAGTACACAGGCTTAGTACAAAGAAACTACTAAAAACTAGATATAATTACCTGTTTAGGCGACCAAGCTCTATATATAGCCTCCCCCTCCTCCTCCTTCTCCTCTACTAATAGGCTAAGAGCCTTACCTGTATTAAGATAACCCCCTCTATGTATATAACTTAGAAGACAAACCTATGTAGATACCTACAGGCCTCGGCCTGCACGTCTTATATAGCCTTAGGCTGAGAAAGGACGTTAAACTGCAATAAAAAAAATAAGCTACTACAGTATATTACTTCGCTTCCTAAGCGACGTATACTACATATATAAGTAATAATACACAACTCTGCTTTATTTTTAGCTAGTAAAGAGAGTTTATAAAGCTAAGTTACTTACTTTATAAATTAGAGTTCTAGCTATCTAATTTTACGCTAGGTGGCAAGAATAGACAATAATCACTATAAGACTAATCTAGAAACTAAGGCTAACGTGTTTCATAAGCGAGTCGGCAACCCAAGCGAGTCGGCAACCCAAGCGAGTCGGCAACTTAAGCGAGTCGGCAACGCAAAATCCCCGCAAAATTTTAAAATAACAGCCGTCTATATCTCAACAACTACTAGGTGAAACTCTCTAAAAATCTCATACAATTGCTGCGCTTATATTAAGAGGGAGCTGTGAAGTTTTGAAGAAATTCTATCCAGAGGTTGTAGAGATAGACTACTTATACCCCTGTAAAACCACCAAACTAAGTATATCTATTTTAATATTGAAGTTAAAGTTGTTATACTTTGACGTCTTACTCTCTAAATAGACACAGCGATGATATTATATTCTTAGAGAATTTTACTCAGTATTTGTTAAGATATAGACCTCTGTTATTTGAAAATTTTGCGGGGATTTTGCGTTGCCCACTCGCTTGGGTTGCCGACTCGCTTGTGAAACACGTTAGCCTTTACTTTAAGCTACTATATAAGAAATCTTAGAAAAGCAATATCAAGCCTTCTTAAATTTTTGATTTAAATAAGTAAACATTTACAATTAAAGTGACTAAAAGGTTAAAAAAAGTGTTTAATATAAAAATATATCACTCAAAAGTAGTTAAAGCTAAAACTTAAGATAGTAATAGAGAGTAGGTGACTATCTTAACCTAAATTTGTTAAGATTGTATAGCTCTATCTCTAGCTCTTATGTTTCAGTTAGCTGTTAAAGCTCTAAAATTAAGCTAGGTTATGGATGTTAATTATAAACAACATTTAGTATTTGTTAGCTTTTCTACTTCTAGCTAGACTAATAATAATACTAGTTTAGCATAGCTTAAGGAGGTTTTTAAGAGAGAGACCAGATAAAAAGCTTATTTAAAATACTAATTACTCCTCCTTAAAAGCTATAGATCTTACTTAACTATACATTATATTGATCACTATAGTAACTAAAACTAAATTATCAGCTGAATTCTCTTCTTATATAATTTATACGCTTTAACTACTTGATGTTAGATTATTTAAGCCTTTCTCAACTACTTGCTATAGGCGCAATATTACCTTACTAAGCAAATATAAGTAGTACAAATTGATTACAATACTATATATACTACAATTCTATAAGTTCTCGCAATACTGGCTATTAGTAGTAGCTCTACAGCCTAATTTTTCTATAATTTATATTTGATGGGGCCGCGCATTGCGCGAACTAGCGTATTGCGCGCACGGGCACGGTATAGTTATAGCCGTGTAGCGCTATTAAAAGACACTAAGGTCTCTTAAGCTTGCGCGCTACCTACTATAGGAACTAGCAAATTATTTACTTATGATAAAACCAAGAGCTCTAATAGTATATATAGAGAATAAGGAGCTGGTAACAGCAGTTTAGAAGAACTAGATAGTTAATTCTATCTTTCTACCTGCGTCTAAGACGCTCTATAAGTACAAAAGAATATACTATAATCTGTACAGATAGTTGTAGAGATTAGAAAGATACCTTTAAGCAGAGTAAGTGTTATATAGAGCTTAGATGCAAGTATTTAAGCTTAGCGTGAAGTTCTTAAGCCTTAGCGCTTAGCGCTGCTCGTACTGCGCAGGTCTCAACGCTTAGGCCTAGAGCCTTATGGTTAGAGCCCCATAGCCAAGGCGCGTAGCTAATATATGCGACACACCTCTTAGGTAACTAAGACTTTAGTTTGCTGTACAAAGCTCTATATAGTTATAGCGCGTCTTATAACGCGCTGTGTACGCGCAGCTTAGCGTCAGACGCTAAAACAATAACAAAGTTTTAAGTCTTCTAGTCTTAGTATCTAACACTACTATAGCTACTATAAGCATTCCTTAGTAAGTTGCCTCAATTCTTTAAAAATAATACTAATTGCTTTTTTTAGTTTTACTAGACTTTTAGATAGCTTTTTAGCCTATTGTGCGCTACTCTATACTTTTATATAGCTTTTAGCTTTATTTTAGCACGTATTTTGCTTAGTTACTAACTTTATACCGTGGCCGTGCGCGTAATGCGCGGCCCTAACAAATAAAGATTTCAGAAAACTAAGGCTATAGAGCTACTACAAATTGCTAGTATCGCATGATTTTGTAGAGTTGTAGTATATATTGTAGAATTACGATTATTTTGTACTACTTAGATTTGCTTATTAAGGTGACGTTGCGCCTACAGCAGGTAGTGCGCGCTAGGGCAGCTAGTGCAGCTACCTTAGCTTTAATATAAGATAAATCAACAATAATATTTTTTTAACATATCTACTCTTAAGTACAGGCTTATAAGGCCTTACACCTACCCTTTTAAAATTGTTAAATAGCTTTTTACGCGTTATAAGCTAATTTTGAATATAATTTTTTGCTACTTTTTTAGCTTTCTCTTTTGAGTTTACTTACTTAACCCTGTTTCTTTTCATCTACTTCTTTATAGCTCATTAAACTATATTTAATGAAGCTTTCTCTCTTAAGCAAAATTCTTTAGCTTTTTAAAGTTATAGTAGTTATTATTTCTATATTTAAACTGCTTTATTAGTTTAAGCCTAATAAACTTTCTTAAGTAACTAGAGAATAGCACAGCTATAGTACTCCGAAAAAATGTTAAGTTAGAAAGTAAAGCTCTTTTTTAAGTATCTCTCTCAACCACAAAAAGTCTTTTTTAAGCTTTAAGTTTCCGCATAAAGGATACTATTTTAAGCTAAAATATAGTAAAAGCTGTAATAAAAAACCATTTTTGAGTACTGTAATCTTGTACTAAACAGCGTTTTAAAGTCTTTACTTTAAGCTTATTATCCCTACTAAGTATAAAAGCTAAAAAATTCTTTAAAGTAAAGGTCTCTTGATTAAAAAATTGAAAAATGACTGTAGAATTCAGTAAGTAGACTCTAGTTACTAAGAAAAAAATTCTAATAATCTTGTTCTTAAAAGTAGTACTTTAGGCCCTCTGAAAAAGGAGAAAGAAGTCTCTTTTTACTACTAGTAGAAGCCCCTAGCTTTTATAAAAGTAGAATAAAGGCTTAGTTAAATAGGCAATTAAGAAAGGCTCGAATAATCTAATTCAAAGTAGTTGTAGCGTATAAATTAAATAAGAAGAAAATGCATCTGAAAAAACTTTTTAGTTACTATAGTTAAGAATAAAACTTATAGTTAAGTAATATCTATTGATTTTCAAAGTGTTAAAGATAGTGGTTGCTGTTGTAGTCAAAATAGGATTGATAAAAAAGTAATAAGCAGCTACCCGCTACCAATTAGTCGCAAAAGTTAAAAAAAATCGTGTGTAGTTAACAAGATTTAAATAGTAAATAGATAAAGTCTACGCGCTAAGCGCTTAGAGCAGAAAAGCTTAGACCACTAAGCAAAAATTAACGTTAGAAAAATTTGCTACATGAACTGAAAAAAAAACACTAATTAAAACGTGTTTAACAGTAATTGCTTGCCTATAGCTAGCAACAAGATTGCGATGGAGGTGGAGGAGGTGGAGGAGGGTACAGACACGTACGTTTCTACAGAAGAAGGCTACAATACTTCTTTATAAAGCTTTTTGCCTACTGCTTTTTACTTTTATAATTTCTTATACTACATAGTATTGTATATAAATAACTTGCATACAAACAAGTTGTACATAAATAATTTAATACCTAGACTATTGTTCTCTTCTTTAAACACGAAGACTGAAAACTTATATTAAGTAAAGTAAGACTTTCCTAAGTTACTAAACTAGAAGCTATAGTAGTAAATTACAAAGCTGGTGTTTAATATTATTAAGCGGCCACCTCTGTTAGTTAAACAGGAGCTAGTGGCGATAATCTTTATAGTAGCAAGTTAGTATAGAAGTTAGAATATAACTATACCTAAGAAATCTTTGAAACGTTTAGTATTATAAATGTTAAGGTTAAAATATGGACTGTAAAAGGCTGGTTTAGCTAGTACACTATATACACTGCGCATGTTAATAGTTTAGATTAAGTAAAAGTGTATTACTTTGGCAATCTCTTCTTGCGCAAATGCAACCTTAGTAAAGAGTGAGCAGGAGGATTTTGTAAGTTGCTTTTCGAAACAGGAGAGCCGTGCATAGATAGTAATGCTATTATTATTTATTTAAATTTAAGAATAGGCACTAAACACCGCGACCGCAAGACTGCTAGGATGGCAACAGGACAATAGAAGTTGCGGTTAGCAGTAAATAGTTATTAGTTAAGATAGTTAGTTGGAGGGATATCGTACACCTTTATTTTTATCTAAACATACGACACACTAATTGCGTGCTGGCCGAACAAGGAAGCGTGAGCCTGGATACCTGTTGTTGGCCATAAATCTTTTTTTTACTAAAAAGGTGTTTACAAAATGTGTGGTCACATTAAAAGGTTGTCTCAAAAGGCCGAAGCGTAGTAAAATCTATGGCTGCTGAAGAGAAGTAATTAGTATTTTAAATAAGCTTTTTATTTAGTCTTTCTCATAAAAACCGCTTTAAGCTAGGCTAGACCTAGATTAGTATTATTCTAGCTAGAAGGGAATAACAAAATAAATACTCAGTGCTTTTCATTATTAATATCCTTAGCCTAGCTTTAATTGAGAGCTTTAATAGCTAACTAAAAGATAAAAGCTAAAGATAAAGCTATACTGTCTATACAAATACAGGCTAGTATAGTTACTTAATTTTAATTTCTTTCCTAAGGTGTAGCTCCTACTCCCTTTTAGTAATATATCTTCTTATTAAACACTCTATTTAATTTTCTAGTTACTCTGATCATAAAGCCTCTTTTATCTATAATAAATACTTAAGCAAGCTCTCTGTTGTATTCCTTGATCTAACTATATAGTAGTTTAAAGTAGAGACTGCACTTAGTCTTTGATTTAGCTTTCTGGTAATTGCAGTTTATTCTCGCCTGCTAGCGCAAGATAAGATAGGTAGAATTCTAGTTGATAAAGTTAGGAACATAGCTTTCTAAAACCTCTTTTCTAGCTAAAGATAAGGCAAAGTTACGTATTATCACTTACATAAATAGTGTACATCGCTTAGTAAATGTAGTAATATATTATAGTACAAAGGGGTGACAAAATAAAAAAGCAATTTTTAAAGGTACTGTACGGGTGTTGGAGTGTATGAAGACATACTGCTACAAGGGAAAATAGCTAGATTATACAAGAACAAGGTTGACAAGATAATAATCTTATTATAAGTTAGGTGTAAAGACTATTAGTAGAAGAAGATGCCTAATCTATAGTAAATTGCAGGAGCTAAGCTGTGGAGTGCACAAATAATAAATAGTGCCCCTTTCTATAAGATACTAAATAAGTTATATACCTTAGGATTAGGTGGTTAAGCACTAACCTAGTGTGCAGTTAGGTATCACCCTGTGCACTAGCACAAACCTCCCCTTTCTACAAGCTTAGCCTTATTAAGCTTTAAATTCTGCAGAAAGAATAGAAGAAAACACAGTAAAAATAAAAAAAATAAACAAAAAAAATATATTTTAATTACTTAAGACGCTGCCTAGTACTAATAAATTACATACCTATGTAGTAGCTACAGAATCTAGGTGTCTAGAGAGCACCTAGATTCTGTAGATTTAGTAGTTTTCTCTCTATACACCTAATAGGGGCACATCTCTACTATCTCTTTATTTTTTACTTCTTTAAGCGTTTACTTTAACAAGGCTCTTAAGCAGCAGCTAAAGTGCTTAGCCTAGGCACAGGTGTAGTAGTAGTAGTAGTAGAAGCTTAAGTCTTAAATATTAACTAAAGGCAGCTATAGCAGGGCTACCTAGTTAGAGTAGAGAGTACTAAAATACTATCTAAAATTACTATTCTTAATTAAAAACAAGCACGCAGAAGATACTGTGTAAAATAAAGTATAATAAGTTTTTTGCTTTTTTAAAAGACTTAATACTTATCTACTTTTAGGCTAAGTTCTTTTTAAAGGCGCTAAAGGGAATTAGCTTAAAAAAAATTAGTATTTTATTTATTTAAGTCTTTTGTTATATATAAAGAGATTTTTTTTATTAGAGAAGTATAATTAGTTAAAGAAACCTTAAACAGGATTAGTACAAAAAGTGCTTTTCTTTAACTTTTATACTATAAGCTATAGGTTAAGAATTTATTATGTAATATAGTTATAATATTCTTTAATATGTTTGTTAATTTATTTTTTAGTAAAGTTTTATAGCATGTTGTTTAGCTTCTTATAAATAAGAAGATTATTTTATTTAGCCTACTCTATAAAGGCCTTCTAGATTTAGAATTTATACTTATTATGCACATTTGTAAAAAATAGCTAGTTGATTTCTTTAAACTTGTTAAGGTAACTAAAAGAAGTGTAAAAGGTAGTAGTAAAGTTATAGTATGCCTTACAAATCTCCTTATAAGTTCCTCTAGTAGGCACCTTTATTATACTATCTTAGACTATAATAAACTAGGGAAGCATAGTATAGTAGTTATAAGTAGTTAGCCTAGTAGATCTATAAAGTAGAAGAGGTAACAAAATTTAAGCTTATTTTTTTTTACAAATTTGCTTTATTTATTTAGCGTTAGAAACTACCTTCTGCGCGTCTTTTAGCTAGTTAGTCTTATTTTTTTATCTTTTAATAAGACTATTTAATAATTTAATACCTATATTTTTACACTACTATAGGTACGCCAGCACATGCTTATAGAACTCTAGTAGCATTTCTGTATAGTTGTTTGTGTCTTTATTATTAAATAAAACACTGCCTTAAATTATTTATATACTAAGGCCTTCTATTATTATATACTTAGGGTTAAGGTTAATATGCTTAAAGTATATCTAATTGCCTTTTTTAGTAAACTTAGTATAGTAAGAGTAGAAAATTAAAGTGTGTTTTTTATAAAGTATTATATATTGTAACTTGTATTCTAGGTCTATACATACAGCTTATTAAATAAGTAAGTAGTATATATTGCGTAACTACTTAAGGTTTAGCTTTTTATCTATGCGTTATAAATAGAACTTATATATCTTAAAAGTTTTTATAATAATGTTTTCTAGATTGCTACGCTGTTGCAGCTACGTACAGGCGTTAGTAACAATACTTTCTGTACGTTAGAATTCCTTTACTTATAGTTAAAACTTTATAGTATTAATAATTTTATTCTAAGTAGAAATAAAGTAGAAGTTAAGTTAAGTTAGTTAATATTAGTAGCTTAGTAGATCCTTATCTTGCTTAGTTAGGCAATATTTGCTAGTAAAGAGCTTAAAGATAATAAGATTAAATTAGAATTTCTATTAATAGCTTTGTTCTATATATAGTAAGAGCAGACACTTATTAAGTATATTAAAAAGTATAGCTCTTTTAAATAGACTTAAAATACTTACAGCAGTGCGCTTATAAATAAAGTATACTTAATTATATAATAAGTTGTTAGAGTTATACAGTTGTTTAATGTTAACCTCTTAATACTATTTTTTAATAACTTTAACATAATTAAGATCTATAATTAGCTTCTTTATGTAGGCACGCTTAAGTAGCTTAAAGAGCGCTAAAGTAAAATTTATGTAGTAGCATCTTGCCTTAAGAATCTTAGTCTCTTAGTCTATTATATTAGGCTTTTTATCTATATAGGTAGTATTATTAAGCTTAGTATCTAGTTATATAGCTGCTTATTAGTATGCTAGTGTTGCCTTTAGAGCATAAGAGCTTAGTAAAAAAAGTAGAGTAGAAACTAGTTAGTTACTAGTTCTAGCTTTTACACGCCTTGCCTAGATGTTAGCAGTATTACGCCTTTATTATATAACAGTCTTTTTACTTATAAGTTTAAATACTTTAACTATTGCATAATTATTAGCTTTACTTCTTGCTAACATTGCTAAAGATTGCTTTAGTTACTTAGTTATAATTAATAGACTGCAACTCCCTAGAGTACAGGTCTTAGATACTATAAAGTTACTATAGTAATTAATAAATTAAGCTTTAAATAGAGTTCTTTTAAGTTCTATAGCTATTAGGATAAGCACGCTATATGTTAAATGCACTTTATACTTCTATTACTTTGTAGAAATTTATCTTTTTAAGAAATTATGTTAAGTAAAGCTAATTAGTTTCTAAGTTCTTAAATATAGCTATATACTTAATGATTTTTTGCTAGAAAGCATAGTAAAAGTTGCTGTTCCCTTTATTATCCTTAACCCTAGCGTTAGGGCGTTGTTTCTGCGCGCTATAAGTTATATTATCCTTCTTAACCTTTGTAGCTGTAGTAATTTTATTTAAGTTTTTTTTTTGCTGTTTACTAATATTTAAGAGCAGCTATTTACTATAAAAGCTGTTTTGTACTATAATAGCACAGATTTCTTTATATAGTAGCTTAACAGTTGCTTAGTCTACTAGTAATATATAGCGTTTTTTTCTTTAGTTTTTTATATTAAGACAGTGTAGTGCTACTACGTTAAAGAAGTAAGTAGTATCCTTAAGATCTATGCGTTGTAGTACAAAAGCTATATTTATAAATTTTTAGTAGTTAAGTAATATATAGAGTATGTAGATACTAATACATCTTTTAACAAATCTTGTTACTAGCTTCTTTACTATTAAGACTATATTACCTAGTTCTTTAGCTCTCTTGTCTCGTGACAAGAATGCTTTACTAATAATTAGATAGTATTTCTAGAAACTTTTAACACTACTATATTTGTTTATAAGTCCTAGAAGTTAAGCATAGAGATCGCCTATTCCTAAAACAACTTTAAAGATAAGATTAAATTAGTATAAAGCACTATTAAACTGTTAATTTATAATAATGCGCTGTTAACGTAAAGCGTTTAAAAAGATCTTATTTACTAAAGTTTAAATATTAGTAACTCTAATACTGTTACTAAGTTTTGTAAGCTCTAGTACCTTGTTTTAATGCTAGATAACTCTAAAAGTTTAGTTTATAATATAGTTTTTTTTTAAACTTACTTCTAAGTCTTTAAAGACTCTTAATAGACCTAGAGTCTAAAGTAGTTACTACTATAGCTGCTTGCCTTAAGCCTTATCTAATAAAGGCTAAAATATTATTTAAGCAGTTTTGTTAATAGTATGTATATTATTCTTAGCTTCTATTAGACTAAAAGAGAAGATATTACTATAATTATTATTTTTAAAATACAATACCTAGGCGTAAAAGTAGTAAAGTTAGTATAGAAAAAGAGTTAGTTAGTTAGTAAAGTTGTAGTTTAACTTTATATACAGTAGCAGTATACTGCTAGTAAGTAAGTAAAAGTAAAAGTAAAAGTAAATAAGGTCTATATTACGCTAAAACAAGCAGGTTCTATAATAGAAATAGTTATTATTATTAGTTGTTACTTTGTAAATGCGAGAAATTAGGTGTAGTATTAGTATAGTAGTAGAGTATTGCAGGTCTATAGAATCTAGGTACTCTTTACACACCTAGAATTTATAGAATAGGTAGCCTATACCTAAATTTTATATAAGAAATTAGTAAATAAGCAGCTAAAAATAAAGGCCGGCACTAGCTATATAGCATCTCTTCCTCTTCCTAAGAATTTAGGCTGTCCTATAGCCTAAATATTACTAGATGTAGTATTGTTTAGAAAAATATGCTTATAATTAGCAATAGCCTACTCTAGTCTAGTGTTAATTTCTTAATTCATTAGAGAGATACTTATTAGCTAACTAATTAGCAATCTTATTAAAAAGAAAACGCTAAAAATCAAGTGTTCTAAAGCAGCGTAAATAGTCTTTAAACATAGTAAACTAAAGAACGCCTTAGTTAATTTTGTCTTTTTCTAGATTTCTTACAACAAAGTATCTATAGCCTAGCATAAATTATTTTTAGTTAAAAACTTCTTTAAGTTCTTTGTGTTAAGATTCTTCTAGTAAATAGTTAAGTTTAGTAAGTATACTAATATCTTAATTAGTAATCTTCCTAATATAAGTAATGCTATAAGTGCTAGAATTAGCAACATCTATTGCTTATAAATATGTATTAATTAGTATGCTAATAGTAACTAGTTATACATAAGTAATAATTTACTTAAAGTTTTATAAGTTGTTTGTTTTAGCAAAGAAAAAGCAAATAAGTTAAAGAAGTTATACTTATTTTAGAAAGCGTTATTTATATTATCTTTATAATAGTAGCTGCTTGTATTAAAACTCTTTAAGAGCTAGAAAGTTAGCGCTAATACTATTGCTATTTATAAGGTGATAAAAGTCTAATATTAAAAGATGTAAAATAATAGTAGCTTTTAGTATTAAGCCTTAAGTAATACGTTCTGCCTATCCTTTATATCTCGCGCTACTAACTATAGAAGTTAGAGCTTGCAAAGCTCTTTGTTTTTAGCAAATTTACTAGCGCTAAGCTAATGTAGCCTTTAGGCTTAGACGCTAATACTGTATACTTATAGCAACTTAGCTAAGCTAACTAGCGCTACTTTCTTTAGTAAAAGAACTTGTAATAGTAGATTCTTGTTTAAGTTTTTATAGTGCTACTAATAATCTAAGGTTGCTAAGCTTAGTATGTTATAGTACGCCTTTCTTTATGTTGTAGAAAATTACTACGCTAAGTTCTTTGTACTTGCGGCCTAGGTAGCGTTTAACAATGCGCTAGAAAGGTAACTTAATATTCTACTAGCAAAAAGGCTAGTAGATATAAGCTAATTTATAAAAAATAAGTAATAATTTAATTATAGTAGTGTGCTTCTAGATGCGTAATTTTAAAGTAGCTAAAAAAGTTTTTAAGCTAATATTACCTTTTAGCTTATTGTTATTGCTATTACACCTACTAGCTAAGAACGCTTATATTTTAGCTTTAACTAAATTATGTAGCTTTTGTAGTGCTATAGTAGTTATAATTCCTATTACTAGTTTTTAGCGCATTAAGCTAGCGCTTAATACTTTTTATATATGTTTTGTTATTATAGAACTATAAAAAGTTATTACTTTAAGAGTTATTAGTTATAGTTAACTAAGTAAGCTAGCTTGCTTAATTATAATATATAAAGCTTAAAATTAGCTAAGGTTAAAAAAAAAAGCAATAGTTTGCTTTACAGGCAATTTGTCTTTAAAGTAACTAGCTTAAAACGTATAACATAGTTTAAATTACGTTTTAATTACTAAAAAAGTTTATAAAAAATTCTTTATTATAGTATAAACGCTAAGTTACGTATTAAGGTATAATAAATTTACAGAATTTAGGTGCTTACTATACACCTAGAATTTATAAGCTAGGTAACTAGTTTTTGCATTTAACATAAGAAATTTGTAAATAAGTAGCTAAAAGTAAAAGTAAATACTAATAGCAAAGTATCTCTTTCTCTTCTTAAAAGAATAGGCTATTTAGTAGCTTATTAGCTGCTAGTTGTAGTATTAAAATTAAAGTTTAAGCTTCTAAAGTCTTACATATATACACAGCGCTTTTTATTTATAAAACGCTTAGTAATAATAACTTGTAAATAAAGATTATCTCTTATTACAAGAGGTAGAGATAATTATAACTTAGTAAGTAGCTTAGTTAAGTCTAGAAAAACAAGAATATTTACTATTGCACTAGTTTGTTTCTAATACTTAAAATTCTATAACTTTATATTTTCTTAATCCTCCTTTATAATATCTAGCACGCGCTATTACTAAAAAGGCTTTAATTGCTAACTAGGTGTTATATGTAGAAAACGTGTGCTATTAAGGTCTTTAAGGCAGTAGGTCCCTCTATTAAGTTTAGCATTATAGATGCAATATAGTCCTAGCTACTTTATATCTAGCTTGTAGTCTTAAGACATATTAATGTCTTAAACTAAATCTTAAAGGAGAACTAAGTCTCCTAGCTTTATATCCTTATACTATTTTTTTTAGTGTTATTCTAGTATTCCTTCTTAGCAGTTCTTATGCAATTAGTACAAGCAATAGCATTTTTAGTAAATTAATTTTTAAAATCTAGCTATATTACTTATATAGTAAGTAATTATACACAGTTTTATACTTTTTTAAATAAAAGAGTTTACTATATAAGTAGTGCAAGTTCAATAGGTAGTACTAAGTTCTACTTTATATCTAGTTAGTACAGTAAGTAACTTGTCTATTCTTATATAGAGATTTTATCTACTAGAAGAACTATTAGCAAGTTCTTAATTTAAAGTCTTAGCAGCTTTATAAGAGTATTTATAATTAGTTTATATTTTTTTTTATTTTTTTTATAGCTTAAAGGTTGTGTCTAAATTATTAAATTTAGTTAATTTTGTATGTTTTTAATAAATAAGAGACTACCTTAGCAAAGTTAGGTTTTCTATTAACTATAAGTTTGCGTGTTGTGCTCTATTCATATATAATATTCTTATATATAAATTTTGCAATTATCTTAGACTAGTTATTTAACAGTACTTTTACTTTTAGCTAGCTGCTAAAGTAGTTTCTTGCAATTACAAGTAGCTTCTTTTTAAAACACTAAAGTATGTATACTACATTAATAGCTATAGTTTTTTAAATAGCAAAACTATAGGTATTAGTAAGCATATTAACTCTTTTCTTATAGGATTGTAGTTAATAGTTTAGGCAAGTTACTAGTTTCTTTTATACTTGCTTATATATTTTTTTCTACTAGTATTACTACGTGAGTATTAAGTAAACTATATTAACTCCTTAGTATTTAATTTAGGTGTATACGTTCTATACTACAGCTGTTCTTAAATTTGTATTATTTACAACTTGTTAAAGTACAATGTTCTTTAATATTTTCTTAAAGAGTATTTTATCTTGCATAAAGAAGTTTAATACTTACTTTTTCTATACATATAGTTCTTATAGTTCTATTCTCTTTAAAGTCTTAAAATTAACTAAAAACTGAGTATATTGCTCTAATTCCTTAGAGAACTTTTAGTAAAGTATTCTAGTTTGCTTTATTAGCACTAGTGCATTTATATTCCTAATTATATAGTTAATAAACTTCTCTAGGTTTTCTTTAGGTTTAAAAGGTAGCTCCTAATTATTAGCTTTTAGATACTTAAATAATGCATCTGCAACAACATTTTTTTTTTCTAGTATATACTTAATGTTAAAATCCTATAGGAGAATAGTTAATATTTATCTATTTATAACTAATTCTAGATTGTTAGTTAATAAACAATTTAATTAAGTAATAAGAGTTGCAGCGTTAGTCTCTATAGTAAAGTAAATACTATAAAGATAAGTTTAAAACTTCTTAAGAGCTTATAGTACAGCTTTATATTCTAACTTAGTTAAGTGCTATTACCTTTCTTAAGTAGACTATAGTGTGCTTTTAAACTATACTAAGTATTGTTTATTGTTTTTCTTAAGTTGCTCTATGCAAGCGCCTGCACTGTCTTAACTAGCATTAGTTATAAAAAATATTTTATAGTCTTTAGTATTAGTATAGTCTAAGTTTACAAGTGCGAGTGTATTACAAATTCCTTATTTTAGTATATATATTGCTGTATCTTATACATCTCTTTATTTAAAAGAAGTATTGTTTTATAAGAGTATAAATAGAGGTTTAGCAATTTTAGTAAAGTCTTTTACTTATATGTAATAGTAGATATAGAGGCTTATAAATAATTATACTTCTTTCTTATTTTTGTATAGTAGCTAGTTTATAATTTTCTTGCCTTTCTTTTAGTTAAGATAGCAACCTTAAAAACTAACTTTATAGCCTACTACCTTAAGTCTTTCTATAAGAAAGTAATACTTTTTTCCTAACATAGTACTTTTAGCTTATTTAATATTAGCTAGCATCTTGTCTAGTTGCATAATATACTTAAGAATATAACGTTGTACTTTTAGCATTAGTTCTTCTTTACTATAGTTAGCTCTAGGACCTCTGCATGTAATATTGTTAATAAAAAGCATTATATTAGGCTAGTAGTCTTTTAAAATCTTTATTATAACTTGTTAAAATACTACTACATAGTTAGTAGCGCCTATAACTATTATACATAAGTGTATAAGTCTTATAAGCGTTTAGAATGCTATTATATCTTAACTTTTTAAATATAGTATAATCTAGTTGTATTCTAAAAATAAGTTTATAAGTAAAATAATTTTATATCTTATAAATTTCTTAAATAACTTGTCTGCTATTTGTAGTAAGTTTACATTTTATATTATAACTGCATTTATTTTTTGTGTATCGCTAATCTATTAAACGCCTTTATCTTTCTTTAGTACTAGGTGCTATAGATTATAATACTAACTATTACATTATTTTTACGTTTCTTATTTTAGGCAGGCATTAATTATATCTACTACTTATAATTTTAATACTTTTAGGACAGCAAAGCCTTGCACTTACTAAGCTTTGTATAGTATTGTTTGTATCTTGTATAGTAGGCATATATTAAGATAAATTCTTCCTAATTCCTTAAATTACTTTAAGAGAGCTCCTTCTCTGTTATAGAGTATATATAGGAACATCTCCTTTTTTTTAAGGTAGAGATAATCTCCTATATACAGTTTATTAATTTATCTTTCAGTAAGCCTTGTTTCTTATAAAAAAGTAGTATATCTTAGTTTAAATAAATTATTACATAGCCTAGTATTAGGATTATAGATGCTTTTTTAAAAGAGCTATTATTGTTTAGCCTTCTCCTTCTAGTTTTTTTATTTAAATTTTATTAGCATCTCTTGCTAAAAGATATTAATAGGTTAAACTTTTTTATTTATAGTTTTGTATATAGTATAAAAATTATATTATTGTTAGAAGTTGTTAAGTTGTCTTTCTTGCAATTAATGTTAGTTAAGCTTATATATAATTAAAAATTTACTAAAACTATAGTTTTTTATAAGGTTTCTAATTGTCTAACTGCGTGTGTAAATACCTAGTTTATTTAAACTTTTTAATTCTACCTACTGTTGTTTATGTACAGCATGTTAAAATTGCTAATTCTAACTATAAAATCTAACTATATAGCTTTTTATATATACTTTACTACAGCTGCTTGTAGCTTATTATATATTATATTTGTAACTACGTATATTTATACATTACCTGCTGTTTCTTTATCTAAGTTGTTGTTAGAGGCTTTATTCTTAATTGTATACGTAAAGTAACTTAGTAATAATTTAAATATTATAAATACTGCGTTTTTAGTACTATCTTTAAAAAGAACTTAGTACGTAATTTATCTAAACGCGTTGTACTATATTGCTATTCTTGCGCACGCATACTAAGGTTCTTCTAAAATTATAAATTTAGTAATATTAGCAATAATTTTAAAGGTAGTTTTAATAGTAACTATCTTTATTTTTATAGGTATGTTAAATACTATCCTAATAAATATATTATAAGTTCTATTAGCTAAAGTAATACTAGGGGATAGCTGCCTAAGTCTCTACTCTATTATTTTACATAGTATCTTTAATGCTTATATAGTATTAAGTTTTAGAATATTTATTTATGCTTTAGTGTTAATTAAGCACTTAAAAAAATTAGTATTAATAATAACTTAGTATTCTAGCAAGTTTGTTTAAGTAAAAACTTATTTATTTCTTTGTTATACTCTACGTACTTTCTTAGTAAGTATATTATTTAACTCATTAATTTAAGAATTACTTTTCTTATACACTTTATGTTAAGTTTAAGTATTTAACTAATACATATTTATTATATTGTAATATAAGCTTATAATTATTAGTATAATTAGTAGAGTTTTATTAGTAGGGTGTTCTTAGCCTATGTGCTAGTTTAGCTAATTAGCAGTTAGAATAAATTCTAAGTACGCTAAATTACACTTAGATTCTGCAATTTCTCTACTAATTATAACGTTAAGCATTCTTAAACTATCTATAACGCTAATATTATTATTTAGAAAGTTGCGTAGTTATTTCTAAATGTTATCTTATACTATATAGTTAAATATAGTAACTTTTTATAATTTCTACTTAAGTAAGGTAGTTGTAATGCAGTTTAGCTAACTTTGTATTATTTTTTTTAGCTTAAAATTAAAAAGCGTATTTATAAACTTTATAGCTTTTTTTTGCGTCCTTGCTATAAGTGCTTTAAATTAGCTAATATGTTATTTTCTTGTTAAAACAGCTGCAGTAGCTTGATAATTAAAAACAGTATATTATAAAGCTAACTTATAAAAAGTATTTTACTTTATATTTTTTCTTATAGAAACTACATATCTATAAGCAGCAAGTTAGAAATTAAAGTATTACTTTAAATTATTTAATTACTTTCTTTAGTACTTGTATTTTTACTTAGCCTTTTTTATTTCTTTATCTCTTTATCTTAGACACAATTAATATTTTAGTAAAAAGAAGAACTTTTTCTTTTTAAGCGCGTAGCAGTATTTAACTTAGAAAGGCTACATAAAGCGTTTTATCTGCCTTTTATTATAATATTAGTAGTATTAATATTATTAAGCTTATTAATATGTTTATTTGTGGAGAGTTGTATAGCTATTCCTAGAGCTATTAGAACTGCTAGAGAACATTATTGTAGTAACTTTAGTTTATTAAACTAGTTGCTACGTTTGTAAAACTAGAGGCTTTACTCATATACTTTAATTCTAGTTAAAAGTCTTTACTTATAAACTTCTTTAGTATTACACTAGAAGTAGGTTAATTAAGTACATTATTAGTAATATTAAAAAATCCTCTAATCTTTGCCTTTAACTATAATAAGACTTAAGTTAATAAAGGCTATTTTAAGATTTTGCCTAGACGTTTATATAGTAGCCTAAAGTAGTAAGTTACTTTCTTAGCTGTAGTATCTTAGTTAAAACTAAATTATTCTATTTAATTTAGGGCGTAGTATAGCTTATAATTCTTAAGTATGTATTTTACTATATTATATATATAATAGAGAGTGTTTATTTCTACGTTCTTTAAGTATGTAGTACTTGTTTTTTTTAATAGCTCTTATCTTACATTAGTAACAAAGAAACTATTATTTCTCTTACTTAGGAATTTAGTATTAGTTATTTATATAATAAAGTACGTATAGTTAGTAAGTTTTTTTAAAAGTTTTTTAGTTGTAAAGTAAGCTATAAGCATATTAATAGTAAATAATCTAAGCTTTAAGTTACTTAAAAACTTAATAAAGTTCTTTACTTCTAAGTTAACTTCTACTAGCGTACTTATTTTTTTATGTGCTTTGCAAATTTTAACTACTACTTTTCTTACTTTCTTTAGAGTAAATATTGCATGCTAGTTAAATAATATAATTTAGCGTATTTTAGTATTTGCGCCTTCTTGCTCTAACTAATAAATTTTATTTAAGCTAGTTATCTTCTTGTAGTAAGATTTTAGAAAAGAATAAATTAAATCTAGTTTATATATATTTTAATTATTACTATTAGGAGTAGTAGGCATATAATATATAACTACCTCTTTATCTAATCTTAGTAAACCTTAAAAGAAGAGAATACTTTTCTTTTCTTAAGGAATTTGCTTGTTCTTAATATATACATCTACAATAGAAGTAAAATAAGTATAGTACTTTACTAGCTCTAGCTAGTTTTATACATATTTATAAATATAAGTTTAAAAGTTAAAGCGTTTACTTATTTTAATAATAGTATCTTTATTTTTCCACTACTTTTTTATATTTGTTTATAACTTAGACTAATCTCTTTTTATATATTTAAGTAAATATTTTAAAATGCAAGAGAGTAATTATTGTTTATTAAAAAAATAGTTTAGCAAAATAGAAACTTATATAGTATTATAAATACCTTTATTACTAGCCTATTTATTAAAGTTTTCTAGGAATTTAGTAATATTTTTTTTAGTAAAAACTAAAGTACTATATTTTAGTTAAACTATAGACAACACTAAGTTGTACATAGATATAGCTATATGATTAATAACTAAGCTTAATAGTATTAATAGTAACTTAGGACTAGCAGTTAAAGGCTTAGCAGAAGAAAGCGTTTTGCCTTCTTATCCTTAACTTAACTTTTAATTCTTTTTTAATATTTATAGTATTATAGAACTCTTAAGAGTTCTTTGTTTAGATAGTTAACAGTAGTTAGTTATTAATATAGCAAATAAAGTTTAGTTTTTAAAAAAAATAAGCTATTTATTCTTAAAATTTTTATAGTAAGTACTTAATTAAAAGTAGTTATATAAATCCTTGCTTTTTTTGTACTCTAATTTTTACTAAGTAGGCTCTAAATTATACTTATACTATTTTAATTATTAGTAATATTTTTATTTCGCTAGATAAATACTTCAGATTAGTATTTTAGATACATTTAGTTATAAGCTTTTAGTTTTAGTTTAATTTTGGCTAAATAAAACTTTTACTTTTTATTATTAATATATATAAGCTTATCTCTATTTTGCTAGATAAGGTACTACCTTTATTTTACTAAGTAGACTTTAGATTAGTATTTAAACATATATAAGACTACTTTTATTTTGCTAAATAGTTTACTGCCTTTATTTCACTAAATAGACTTTAAATTATTATTTAATAACATATTTTATAGTTGTATTAGTAGAGTTTGTTGCTATTCTCTATTATTAGGGCTAACTTAGGTAATAAAGTCCTTAACATAGTCTATAATAGGGGATAGTGCTAACTTTCTAAAAGTATATCTAGTAGTAATCCTAAAAATTCTAGTTTTCTTAAAGTTCCTTTAAATTTTAGTTTTATATAAAATTATTATTTTATTTTTATAATAATTGTGCACTAGTTCCTTTGTGTACTAAGTAGTAAAGTATATTTTTATAAGCTTTGCTATTTATATAAGTGTTAGAGTGTATAAAAACATACTGCTATAAAGGCAAAAGATTACTAGTAGCTAGATTATATAAAAATAAGGTTAATAAGATAATAATCTTATAATAAGTTAGGTGTAAAGACTATTAGTAGAAGAAGATGCCTAATCTATGGTACATTACAGGAGCTGAGCTGTAGAGTGCACGAATAATGAATAGTGCCCCTTTCTGTGGGATACTGAATAAGTTATATACCTTAGGATCAGGTGGTTGAGCACTGACCTAGTGTGCAGTCGGGTATCACCCTGTGCACCGGCACATTACCTTTTTAAAACATATAGAATTCCATAAATAGATTAGCTAGGACTATATTTTTTTGAGTTTTAAAAAGCTCAAGACTTCTACTTTTAGTTAGGATACTAGAAAGTTTGCTTAGTAAATATCTTGTAGGTGGTTAAAGGCACCAAAAAGAGGTTCATATAAAAGTCTAATAAGATCTAGTTACATATTTTTTTTCAACGTGTAAGAATTTCTAAAAAAAAAGTATTATGTAATACTGCTTACATAAGCATTACTTATGCAGACCTCTTAGTTAGACAATAATAACATAATTTTTTAGATTAAGAAATACATAAAAAGACGATTGAAAAATGAGCTAAAGACACGTAAGCTTTTTTTAGCGTTAGTCTATGTTCTGATCTCTATCTAACTTAAGAGTTTCTTTTCTTTATTATCTCTCTATGTCTATTCAAATTCCAAGGTTTGAAAAAGAAGTTTACTCTCTATCTTTACAACAAAAGCCTATTACTGCTATTATTACTATACTAGAAAAGCCTTCTAAGTTAATTTACAATACTATATAACGTATTAAAAGGAAAAGAACATACTATTTACCTCTTTCTAGGCCTAAATTAGGCCTTCCTGCTAATGTCTATAAAAAAGCTATTTAAGTAGTTAATAGAGGCCTAGAAAGAAGCCTTAAGAAAAAAAATAGTCGGGTTTTAAAAGAAAACAGCTTATCTTTATCTACTTGAAGCTTGCAACGCTTATTAAAAGCAGAGAAAAACCTTTTCTATACTAGTATAAAAAACAGCTTTTAGACAAGAAATGAGATTCGAATCAAAAGAAATACGCTGAGAAAACTATTAGAATATTGAAAGATTTGTACTTTAGAACAGCTATATTTTTTAAAAAGTCTTCTATTTAGCGTAGACACGGCGCCAGGCAAGAATACGTCCAAGAAAGGAAAAATAAGCAAGTTGGCAAGGAACAAGTGTCTACTACAAATATCTGTAAGTTCAAAAATATTCTAAATAACCTAGAAGCTTTGCTGTAAAATCTGGTATTCTTCTAGTACTTTACAATATTTATAGATAGCCTGCTGATTAGGATATAGCTCGCGATATTTCTATCTTAGTTCAGAAAGCTATTTGGCTAGGTAGTAGATCCAAGTTACACATAACTAGGACCTTTTAAATGCTTAATATCTAACAGAAGTTTTAAATCTTATTTTCAAACCTCTTTTTACAAGAAGTAAGTTATACCTCTTTTATTTCATATTTTGAAAACTCAAAACTTCGATATTATCTTACTACTTCTTAAATAATTTGAACTTTATAAAAAGCTGAAAGCTAATTATATTTATGCTAAAGATTTTAGCTAGATAATGCCAAGATCTATAAACACCACAAATTATTATCTAGTGTTCTAGAAATGAGATTCCCCTTTTTGAGCATCCTGCTTATAGTGTAAAGGGTGGCTTCAGGCAATAGTACTTGCTTTACACCACAGAAGATAGTAAGAGATAGCTATAAATAATAATGTGTGTATATTTCAAGCAATAATACCTAAAGATATCCATGCAGGTAAGGAGCCCCTTATAAGCACAATTATAGGTGGGCGAGCTAACAAGAAGCGAGCTTAGCAGATCTAGCTAACACGTAACTATCTGTAACAGAGCTTCCCTCTCTAGGCCAACGTTCTAATAGCCTTTAATTAAAACTCTAAACTCGTGCATAGGAGATAGCACAACAAGGAGCGTGTCCTACGCGCGACTTATATACGCCTAAAACGCGTGTTACCTGTAGATTAGACGCGTTGTGAGCTATTATATATACAAAGTTTAAATTTCTATAGCGTTATTATAGTAATACTTAAATTCTGTTGTTGTTTCTTAAGACTTTTTAAGGTAAAAGTAAGAGTATATATTTTTTTATTTTAAGTAGTTTATAAAAGCTAATGTTTGCTGTAGTAATAAAGGAATTTTTTAATATATCCTTTTGAATTCTCTTCTTGCTTAACACACTTAACACACAACTCTAGCGCTCTTATTAAGCACTTTAATAATAAGCTTCAATTTTTATTATAGTCTACTATGTAAACTCTAAGTATTTCAAAAGCTATACTTGCAAAATACTTAGCTGTACATGTTTAGCGTGCTTAAAAAAGCTATTAATCTTATTGCCTTGCATATAACCTGCCTGCGCTGTACAAAAAACATTAGTGGAAGCTGAGAAGAGGCACCTGAGATTGATCAGGTGGAGTGAAATAAGTGTATTGATTACTAAGACCACAACAAAGTGTCCAATAACTACTAAAGAGACATAAGACGATCTGGCCCGTTTATATAGACGCTAGCAGGGCCGTCACGTGAGCAGCTTACCAGGATCACCTAATCAACAGAGTAATCCGCATGTCAATACTCTAACACACCCCCTAGATTAGTTAGAAACTATTAATCTAAGCTGTAAGCAAGGAGTTAATCCTTACTAAATCAACGTCATTAACTAAAAAGTCTTCTTATAATCTTAGTTCTACTGCCTAATCTTTTATCTTTGTTGTAATATTGTCATGTTGTTCTAATTAAGCAAGCAGCTTAGTCCTATTATAGTAATAAAATATTAGATAGACTCTAAAAATTGTGTAATTTGTCTGTACACTATTACAACAAATACTAATTACGTCTAGTGCCTCTCTAAAACTTTTAGCCTTACTACAATATTAGTTACTAAGCCTTCTTAATCTTTAACACACCCTTACTACTATCTAATATAGTAAGTCTTGTTGCCTTACTATTCCCTTACTAATCTGCTGCTAATCTTTCTAGTGTAGTCTCTTCTTAATAGTATTAAGCGTAAGCGTTGCTTAGAAAGTTGCTGTTAACAACGTAAGAATAGTGCTAAGCATAAGTATTATGTGCGCAAAAGCCTACTTAGCAATAAGATTTAAAAAGCAGCTAATCTTTAAAATTATAAAAGTTAGTTGCTGCTTTGTTTTAATTTATATGCTAATTGTAAGACTTCTAGTGGCTCTAATTAGAAATTAGTTTGGTTTTTTATTAAGTTAAGTCTGCTGTTAAGCCTCTATTTAATTTTTAATTAAGATAAGAGCCTAACTAAAAGATTAAGCTACCGTAAGAATAAGACTGCTTAAAAGCTAAAGTAAAGGTTAGAGTAGCTTAATGCTTAAGCAGCGTTGCGTAAATAGCAATATAACAACAATAATAGGCTACAAACACCTATTAGACAATTAACTAAGCGCAACGCGCTTTTATCTACTTAAAACAAAGCGCTTATAAGCTCTTTAAAGATTACTAATCATTTATTATGTTTTTGCGTTTTTTTGTATAAGCGCTATAAAAAGAAGTTGCTTAATAGTTTATACGCTAAGCGCTACTTTAACTAAGTTTAAACTAGTAGTTAGAATAGCACTTACAAGAGTAGTTGTTTATCTTATATATACTATACTGTTAACAATAATCTTGCTAAATGTTTTAAAGCTATATATAAGGATAAAGAGATAAGTCTTTAATTATTTAAGCTTTCTGCTTTAACTACTAACTAGTTTTTAAAGATAGAATAATAATAACTACTAAGTTAATAAGTATAAGCTACTTAGCAATATTATTGCTTGCTGTAAAGAAATTAATAGTAGTGTTACTTTTACTAGAAAGCCTTCTGCGTAGGAGCCTCTAGTTTAAAATTACTGCACTTAAGAAATGTTATTTTACAGTTTTGCTACCTAGCTTTTGCTACCTACTCCTGCTCTAGTAAGCACTTTTAATTAAAAATATAAGCCTTATAATACTATATATAATTTTAGTTAACTTGTAGTACAGCCTGCTTAATAGCTAGCTTATAATTTACAACAGCTGCAGCAACAACAGCTTTAGCTATAGTAGTATTAGTAGCATTTTCTGCATTAATTAGGTTTTTAAAAATCGCCCACTTTAAAATATAGCTTTTATTTATTTTATATTATTGCATTTTGAATTATTATTTTAATTGCTATACAACTTAAGTGTATAGGCATAAGTAAACTAAAGTAAGCTAATAATTATCTTACAATTCTTTGTATAGAAGTAATAAATTAAATTTAGGCTTTTATGCTACTTGCCTGCAAACTTTAGCTATCTAAGCTAAAATAGCTAATAATGTGCTTAAGCTTGCTAAAGCTTAGAAAGCTAAGCAAGACTTACTAACAAAGTCTAGCAAGTATAATAATTCTAATATTTACTAGTAAGCTTGTTCTTAGTTTACGTTTTTAGTTTTTAGTTAGTTTAGTTTTAAATCTCCTACTTTTTCTAAGCAATTAAGAGAAGACTTAGCCTATTATATAATTATTGCTACTTAATATAAATTCTTTGCTTGTTAATTATTATTGCTTTTAATTATATACTTAACTTACTAAAAGTTAAGTAACTACTTAAACTTCTTAAACAATTATTAAGTAGGCAACTTAGTTAGTTTATTAGCTAGCAACATTGCTGTTTCTAGGTACTTAACTTAAAATAATCTTTTAGCAAATTCTTGCTATAGCTATATATTCTATATATTTAGATGTCTTAAAAAAGTGCTTATTTACTTATTTTTTTTTACTTTAAGCCTAACTATTTATTAGTTGTTATACTAAATTATCTAAACTTCTTATAATTTATAAGATAGCTTATAAACAAAATGTTTAAGGGCTATAGCCTTTTTAGTAGTTTACTTAAAGGCGAGCAGCTTAGCCTTAGTAGTTAATGCAGTTACTATAGTCTACTAAGCTGCTTTCTAAAATATTAGACTACTGTATAGGATAGCTATGTATCTATAAAATAATAAATAAGTTTTCTAATTAATTACAAAAGAAGCATTGCCTGCAATTATAAAGTCTAGGCTATTGTAGTTTCTATATTAGATTTCATCTTATCTTGTCTAATAGAGGTACATAATTACCTATTTAATAACTTTTATATACTAATTACTAGAGTTTGTAAGAAAGTGTAAGAGCTTTGAAATTAAGTAAGCAATATTTAGTCAAAGTATAATAGCTATGTTTAGCACTAATTTAAGTTTTTTTTAGTAGACTTTAATCTCTTGTGTAGTGGCTTTGCTAGTGTTCTTAATTAGCTTTTTTAATATTAGGAAAGTCTTTAGAAAGCTGCTATTCTCTAACTTAAACTTCTTTATAATTTTGTTAATATATAATATATACAAGTGTAATTATTTGCTTCTTACAATCTTTAAGTATCTAGATACTAAGAAACTACCTAACTGTTTTTGTTTCTATTTCTTATACTTGTCTATAATCTTTAACTAAAGATCTAATGCCCTCTGCTTACAATCTTTTATAAGGAGTAGTAGGATATTATTTATATAAAATAAAACTAGAATCCTTCTTTCTTAAATAAAGAATTGGTAGGGCTTCTCTAGTAAGGCAATTAGTTTAATCTATTTTAGTAATCCTAAGAACTCTTTATACTATAATAGTGGCGAGTCTTATAATCTATAAAGTGCGCAGTTTAGCCTTATGCACTTTCTAAGCTTCTTAAAGTTATTTAGCATTTTATAAATTTTTAAGTTGTCTGCTATAATTAATACATAAAGGAATACTCCTACAAGTTTATATTATTTAATTTTTAAATTATTCTTAGCAGCAATTAACATTGCTGCTTCAAAAGACTTAGCTACTAACGTAGCAGCATATGTTAGGGTAATTAAGTTTTTTTTCTAGAAATTGCTGTTTACAATAATCTATGCCTTGTATTTAAGAAAAAAACTGTCTTAATTAAACTTATAAGTCTAGACCTACTTTATAAGTATTAAATAATTATCTACTTTCTTTTTAATATCTTACTCTAAGTCTTATTCTTACTTAACTAATTAATTCTTTTCTTGTAGGACTCTTTAAACAATGCCTTTATAGAATGCTAGAATAACTACTTTAATAATTTTAGTAGTTTAGGTAGATTGTTGTAAGATAGTTAAGTGTTTTTTATATTTTGTTTATACTTAGTAAGCAAAGCTACTATAACTATATAATTAAGAGTTTTATAGCTTACTTAGTCTCTCTAAGTTGCTTGCAATCTTAGCAAGTAGGTATTATAAAAATTAATTTATAATAAATTTTTACAATTTGTAACTAATATGTTAATACTACTTATGTTTTTACTTTTAAGTTAATTATTAGGATCTTAAGTTACATCTCTACGCTTACGCCCACTGCCTAGCTTATAGAGTAAAAGATAACAACTTATAAACTAATTTAGGCTTTTACTAGCAATTTTAGTACTATTCTTAGTAAGCAGAGGTTAAGCTTATAATTACTTACCATATTTACTATCTAAGACTTAGGATCTTAAACTACAAAATAATTTACAGTCTATGACTTGCTTTTTTTTGAAATAAGAGTCTTATTTTAATTAGCTAGCGTGTTAAAGTCTATAGATATAGACTATTAGACTAGGAATAAGTTATTAGGCTTATATAAAAAAGGCTTCTTATTTTTAGATATTAATAGGTTAGCTCTTCTAGGCAAGCGCACTGCTATTTAACTGTTAAATACTCTGCGATTAATTGCGTTGTTGCTCCCTAAAGTCTTTACTTTAGGATTTAGTTCTAAGGTAGTAAGACTAGTATCTTACTACTAATTGAATTAAACTTTTAATAGTGGACTAGCCTTGTGCTTTATTTACTTAGCGTCCTCTAATCTACTTTTATACTTAGTAGGCAGGCCTTCTTTACTGCTTAAGATAGTAAATATATTACTTTTCAAGTTTTTAGTAGTTAGCTGCATTTCTTAATTTACTCTACTTTAAAAGGCTTAGAGAGCTCGCAAGTTGTCTTTTAGACTAACTAGCTTACTATTATAAAAGATTTCTCTTCTTTTAACTACCTAATTCTTTAGTAGCTTTTTTTAAATTTTTTTTTTAAAAACAACTTTTTATTAAAAGTTACATTACAGATAGTAATTACTTAATTAAGAGTTAGTACCTATGTATAATATATGTTAGAGGCTTAATAACTAACCAATAAACTAATATAGCCTTAAGAACTAACTTTTAATCCTTAATAATTACGTCTAGCGGCTCTTTCTCTGTTTAATAGATAGGCTCGGCAGCTATATGCGTAAATTCTACTCTAGTCTACGCGTAGATTAGCAGTCCTATGTTTAATATCAAGTAGTCAATAGTTTAAGAAATATTTTCTAAACTATTCTTTAAGCACCTAGTTAGAGAATTAGTAGCTATAAATTTTTGTAGAGCTTATTGTATGCAAGTAAGCTGCTATATTTATAATTATTAACTAAAGCTTAGCTAGTAGATTTGCATTTATGCGCATTTTAATAGCTTTTATAATTAGCTCTTAGCTAGCTTTCTTTACTAAGCTATTAGGCTTATAAGTATATAGCAGTGGCGTCTTAATTATAATTTCTTTTTTTTTCCTATTTCTTATATCTTAATTGCCCTCTCTAAGGCAGTGTAGCAGTGTTGTTATTTTAATAGATTTCTATAATCTTCTTCTAATATTTTCTCTTAATCCTTGCAGTAAAGCCTTTAATTCTAAGTATTATATTTTTTAGAGTTTTTAACTAGATATTATAATTATACAGCTTACCTAAGTAGTTTTTCTTAATAATTAATGCCTATTTCTTAAGTAGTTAACTAGTTAGGAAATTAAAAAGATATTATAAGATTCTGTAAAAAAAAAATTAATTTTTCTTTTAGTTGCTATAAAATTACTTGTAAAACATAAGCTGTTGCGTAGTAATTATACTCTAATAGCTTTTTTCTAGTAATCTTAACATTGTACGCTAAGTAGACTAGAGCTTTAATAGCTTGTTGTCCTAGGTGTTTTAATTATTAATGCTATAGATCTTTATTACTAGTACGCACTTAAGGTTTCCTTAATTATGCTATAGTGTTTACTAGCGGTAGTTAAGCAATGTAGTATAGGAGTTGCTTATATTTAATAAATAAGAAATTAAAGTAATACTTTAGGTTACTTTAGACAACGTTCTTCTAAAATATTCGAAACTTTCTAGTATAATTATATCATAAGTACTAAATACTTACTTGCCTAAGATGTGCTTTCAAGACAATATTAACGTAAAGGCCTAGTACAAATTTAACTTTAGTAAGTTAAAAATGAGCGGTCTTAGGGATAGCCTTACTCTGCAAGACGTTCTTAAGCAGCCTATTTTCTATTCTAGCAACTAGAATAAATTAAGTGCCTACTTTAACAGTCTTGTCCTTGTTGCATTCCCAATAGGTGCCTAGTACTAGGTAATCTATGCTATCAACTAAGTAGACTGCTACTTTACTATCTATAAATATTGAACTATTGCGTAAGTACAGATCTTTCTAGAATGCAAGTAACAGGTATATATAGACTGTAGTTTGGCTTGTAGTTAGAAACTAAGAGAGTAAAAAGAAAAAACTCTTAAGAAAATTACAATATTTAATTAAGCAGTTGTACAATACAATAATAAGACTTAATTACTCTCTTCCCCTAGTCTCTATATTTATTTCTCTTATTCTTATCGTTCTACTTCCGCTCAGGCTATAAGCCTAGATTAGGCTGCCTCTGAGTCTACTACAAACAAGTAGAAGGCAGAGACCTCTACCTCTGAGTTGATAGTAGAATAAGCAACTATACTTGGAGATTGAATCCACAACAAAAAGAACAACGCATAAGGAGTAAAAGCTGCGCTAAATACATATAAACTAATTTCCTTGATTAAGTTTTTTAAGTTTACTAGTGCTAAAACTAATAAGCTAGAGTATACTCCACTCAGTTTATTAGTAGCTTATCTGCTAATACTAGCCTTCTAGTTCTTCTTCTTAATTTAAGTCTAAATAGTTGCTTATCTATTGCTATTCTATTGCTTAATAATTCTTTTTAATTATTGTTTAATATTTTAATTAGTATCCTGCTTAGAAAGTAAAATCTAGTAACTGTTGTTTAAAGTTAAAAGCAGTTGCGTAGTGTCTAGAAGTGCTTATTCTTTAATCTTTTACTTGGCTTACAGAACCAAAGATACAATTGCTAACTACCTTTATTTAACTTCTAGTTATTTAATAATTATAAAGATATTTTTAATCTAGATCGAGTTTAGAACACTGCATGTCCTTTTTCTTCTAAGAAAGTAATTAACTAATTTTGTAATAAAACACTTAAAATCTTTCTTAGATTGTTTAAGGTTGGTTAAGCTTTACTAAGCACTATTACTTATAATAGCTTATTGCGCTTCTTACGTAACTAGTCTAGTGCAATCTTAGTGCCTAAGGCGTTTAAAAAATTAGTAACTGCTAACAATCAAATAACTTTAGAAGGTAAGTAGATTATTACTTATTAATATAGAAGCTGCTACTTAGTAAATTAACACTTAAGGCCTATTTATCTTTAGTAAGCCTTATTTAGGTAAAACTTATATTATGCCCTAATTAAATACTAAGTATTCTAATCTGTAGGAGCAAGATCCTCTTTTAAAATCTTTACTAAGACTTAAAGAATAGTAAGGTTTTAGGTAATTATACTTATTAAGGCGTATAATAGTAAGTCTAGATGTACAGTCTTGCTAATCTAGTCCCTAACATTAGTAATCTTAGGAACTTTTCTTATTTATTAAGCAGTGTGTACTTAATACCTATCAACTAGCTTATTATTATTATTCTTTTTATAATTAGTATTAATTATATAAGCTTTATATTTGTATTAAGTAATTTTGTAGTTCTGTTATTTTTAAGCGCTTGCGCTAAGTAGTAGAGCAATAAGCTCTTTAATATTCTTAAGTAACTTAAAATACTAGAGCTCCTGGTAATCTATTAAGCGCACGTCTAGGAGATTAGGATTAACCTAATTCTAGATGCTTTTCTCTAAGCAATGCAGTCTTAATAGAGCAAAATAAGTTAGCTAGTCTAATTAAGCCTTAAGAATTACTTCTAAGGCAATAAGTAGTGTTTTAAAAAGGTCTATTTTAGTAAAATGCTTTGTAAAATTACAAGGTAAGTTATTATTAAAGTAAGCGCAGGATTAGTTAGTTAGTAGCTATGTTTATAATAACAGTAGCCTGTAGGTAATAGGATAAATTAGTAGGAGGTTAATTGTATAATTAAGTAGGTAAGAAGTACAGCAGCCACAGCAATCTACTAGCTGTGCTGTAGGAAAAAACAAAAGAGAGTAAAGTAATAATTAAATAGTTAACCTTCTAGCTTGCTAATTGCGCAGTAAGAATTAATACTACAATTAAGCGGCCGGGCTTATAACTGTAGGAGCTAAGAAGAGGCAACTAAGATTAATTAGGTGGAGTAAAATAAGTGTATTGATTACTAAGACCACAACAAAGTGTCCAATAACTACTAAAAAGACATAAGACGATCTGGCCCGTTTATATAGACGCTAGCAGGGCCGTCACGTGAGCAGCTTACCAGGATCACCTGATCAACAGGGTGATCCGCATGTTAATACTCTAACAACATTACTAAGTAAAAAAATTTATAAAAAAACTAGGCTTTATTTTTACAATTATTGTGCTAAAGGCAACTATAGTAGTTATACTGAAGTAAGTCTTTTATCTTATTAACTGCGCCTTGTCTAATTTAAACAGGTGCTTATAGCACTTCATAGGCGTTTAAAATATCTATATGAACTCGATATTTATTAAAGTACTAGAGTTACTATTGCTGCTATTTCCTAAACTAATACTACTACTATTACTGTAGGCGTTAAGCTTGCGCATTGTTAGCGCTAATTTAACTTTAAGCTTGCTAACTACTACTGCGTTGTAGCGTATACTAGTACTTCTTTAGAAGTCTTTACACAGGTGCTAATAACTTTGCCTTATTTCCTAAGCTTTATCTTAGTAGTGTAGTCTAACATAGTAACTACTTTTAAGTATCTTATTAGCTATATAGCTAGGATAGCTAGTGCTATTAAAAATAATAATACCAATAATAAAAGCTTAGGTAACAATAACAAGTTGCTGCTTTAGCGCGCTCTAGGCGCAGGTAACGCTTATAAAAGTAGTGCTAGGAGTAGAGGTAGTAGCAAGATAAGTAGTACTAGTCAAGAGATTTATAATAATAAGTCATAGTTAATATAGTTCTCCTATTTGTAATCTACTCTTTTTGATAGTCTATCTACAGGGTTTGTATGCCCTAGGCAGTACTTAACTTTAAAATTAAAAGCCTTTAAATACAAAGCCTAGCGTGCTTAGTGCTAGTTTAGCTTCTATATAGCGCGTATAGAGCGTAAGTTGTTATAGTTAGTTAACAACTAAATTATGTGCTAAGTGCCTTCTAAAAAGTATTACTATTTTTTAAAACTTTATATAATAGCTAAAAGCTCTAAGTTGTACACTTTATAGTTTAGCTTAGCGTTTTGGAGTTTTTATAAGTAGAACGTAAAAGAATACTACTTTTTATCTTTAAATAGTTAAGACAATATACTCAAAATAGCAAAATTAAAAGTGTCCCTCTTAATATAAATTACACGTGTATTAATATAGTAACGTAGGATAGGCGTATATATAAACGTTGCTTTAGCCTTGTAAAGGCAGTATGTGTGTCCTTATTCTAATAGAACGCCTATTTCCTTTTTAAGATATCTATAAGAGGTGCTGTTTCTATAGCTTAGTTCTTAATAGAATACTAATAGAAGTTTACAAATTCTAGAAAGGACTGCAGCTTTTTAATACCAGTATGTATAGGCTACTACTTAATAGTAGCAACACGCGCTAGATCTGCGCAAGTACCGCTCCTTATAATAATAAATTCTAAGAAATAAACTTTACATAAAGCAAACGTACACTTCTTAAAATTTACTTAAAATTTAGCTCTATGCAATAAGTTAAATACAGCGTGTACAGCACGCTAGTGTAGCGTAATATTATTATTGTAAGTATAAACAAAAGTATTATTAAGATAAACTACATATATATAATCTAAGTGCCCTCTTAAAGCCTTATTAATATAGGTTTACAAACTTGCTAAGGCATTTGTAAGTCTAAAAGGCATAATAAGATATTTAAAATGTTTATATTATGTTCTAAAAGCTGTCTTCTACTTATCTCCTGCTTTAATCTTTAGAAAATAATAGGCGTCCTTAAAATCCTATGTAGTGTAGTAGCATGCGCCTAACAGGCGGTCTAGTGTCTCTCTAATTAGAAAGAGCAAGCAATAATCTTCTATTATAATAGCGTTAAGACCTTAATAATCTACGCAAAGGTGAAGGGTCCTATCTTTCTTTAGTATAAATAGTATTAGAACGCTAGCAGGGCTAGTGCTTTAGTGAATTAATTCTTTCTTTAGTGCCTTCTTAATATATTCTTAAAACACCTAAAGCTTACAAAAAAAGAGTATAAAAAGGCTTATAAAGAGGTTTCTTTTCTTGTTAAATAGGAATTGCGTAATCTAAGCTTTTAAGTTATTAAAAGGTCTTAGCAGCATTATTATTACAGATATTAGCGTAGTCTTATAACGCATTAAGTATGCGCTGCACTTACGCTGTAAATATATTTAGTATATTTGCTTTTAGCTTAATGCTTGTACTATTATTTTAAAACACTCCTAGAAAGTAAGTTGTTAATTCTATAAGTTTTGCATCTTTTAAGAATACTTTAGTAGCTACTAAGTTAATACTTGCTTTTATATATCCTTAGCGCTATATTTGCTGCGTATAGTTAACAAAGATACTCTTCTAGCTTAAAAAGAAGCTTCTAAGCAGTACTAGTGCGCGTTCTTTATTTACTTTATACGCAGTAACTTTTATAATGCGCTTTACGCTATTATTATTTATTAAGCATAAGTAAGAATTATATAATGCGTATATGTTCTGCCTCTAAAGTTTAATCTAACTTAAGCAAAGAAGTTCTGCATCTTAAATAAGTTTTAATTTTATTTTTATAGCTATTTTTTAACTAATAAAGCTAACATCTGCTTATAAGTCTAAAATAACCTAGAGTTTCTTTTTTACTCTTATTACTAAACGTGCGTAACACATTTGCTGCATTCCTAGTTAAATATTTCTTAACACGCGCTTTACTAATCTTTAATTTACAGCAATGCTTAGATTTCTCTTATCAAGTTTATATTAACTAGGACCTTATTATAGTTGCTGCTTTAGCACTTATTTACGTAGTGTCTCTTCTTCTAGCACTTAAAATAAGTAATATTATTATTATTTTTATACTTTTTAGCTACGCTTAGTGTAGTAGTAGTAAAGAAGTGTTCTTTTTTTTTAATAAAAGTGTTCTAGTTAGGCTATTTATGCGCTATAGGTGCTTTTCACAAATTCTACATAAGTATAGATCTAAGTATAATAAAGTTTTTTTAGTTGCTAAAATCTAATAATAGTTAGTAATAGCGCACTACAATTTAGGCCTTAGTTTTACAAATAAGTGCTAGGCTCTTTATACCTTAGTATATGTTGTAAGTTAGTTCTTTAAGACATTAAAATAAGCTATAAATAATTATATAGTTTAGTTCTTTTACTGTATAGCATACGCGTGCGCGGTTGCTACTTTAACGCTGCAGTTAATAAAGTCTAAAAGTAAGTTAAGTATATATTACTTAAAGTAATTTTAAGTTAGCAATTTTCTTTTACTTTAAAAAAACACTTATAGTAGGCATACTAAAGTTCTTTAAAGTCTTTTCTAAAATACTGCATTGCCTAAATTACTTTATTGTTATGCTTCTTAAATTCTTGTAGTAGTAGCTAAAACGCTACTTTGCAAGAGTAGATAAACTTGCAATGTTCTTTTAAAGTTTTGCCTTAGTATTTAGCTAGGTCTTTAAGTTTTAACGCGCGTTTTACATGTAAAGTTAGTATTACTTTAAGTACGTTCTGCGCGTAGAGTGTTATAATTAGTACTATTAGTATATTTAGAATTTCTCCCTGTTTAGCCCCTTCTAGTTATGCTACCTTTTCTTCTAGTTTCTGCAATTATTATAAGAATAAAAGTTTACGTTACTTCTCTGCAGCTTTAATACGCTTTTTAAGCGTTGCAGGTGCGTTTTTAGTGCGCTTTATAAGCTTTTTAGGTGTAACAAGCCTTAATATTGTTTAAGAAAGATTAAAGAGTTTAAATACAGCAGGGCTTTAGCTTCTCTAATTGCCTTAAGTGTTAGATCTCGTTAAAGGAGCTATCTCTAAACTATTAGCCTAAAGGAGAGGTATTATTTTGTAAGGGGTGGCTTTAGGCAATAGTACTTACTTTACACCACAGAAGATAGTAAGAGATAGTTGTAAATAATAACGTATATATATTTTAAGCAATAATACCTACAGATATCCTTACAGGCGAGGAGCCCCTTATAAGCACAATTACAGGTAGGCGAGCTAACAAGAAGCGAGCTTGGCAGATCCAGCTAACACGCAACCATCCGTGACAGTTTGTTCGTAACAACGCAAGGTTTAGTAGAGAAGTGGCCGGTACACTAGTAAAACACGTTATATAGTTTAGTAACTTTAGTAATATATATGTTTTGAAATGTTAATTAGCTAATAATTGAACAGCCTTGATATACTTAAGTATGTTAGTAGTTTTAGTGTTCAGAGCAATCGTACGGCCGTCCTAATCGCACGGCCGTCATCCTCGGTACCGTGTCCGTGCGCGTTTTGCGCGTGGTCGAGTTTTGCGCACCCTAACAACATAAAGATTTTAGAAATATAAGGCTGTAGAGTCACCACTAATAGCTAGTATCGCGAGATTTTGTGGAGTTGTACAGAGGGGTGACAAAAAGAAAAACGAATGAAAAAAGTCTTAGTTTTCAATTGCAAATAACTAATGAACAAGATAAGCTAGTCTGAAAAGAGCTAGTGATTTGGAAAGCCAAGAGCTTCTTCTTGAAGTTCGACTACTTAGCAAGCATATTAGTCAGCACTAGTACGCACGCTAATTAACTTTACAATAGAGAAAGAAAAGCATGAAAATAGAACTTATTGTTTCTAATTAGTGAGAGAATTAAAATTACTAAAAATAGATTAAGTTTGATTAGATAATGTAACGTGGTTCACAAGCGAGCGAGCGTATCCTCACCAACGCGTCAACGTTGACACAAAAACGCGAGATGCCTTAACAACACAACGCCTAATCTACTTATACTTAAGCAGATCTATAGCTTGCTCTTTTTAATATTCATTCTTAACGCGTTTAAAGTAGCTATTATGCTGCCTAAATCTATAGTCTTCCTAAATCTACTCTAAAGTATTAACGCGCTAGAAGATGCCTTTAACGCAACTGTAAACTAAACTTAAAGCGCCTAAACAAGTTAAAAGAGGAAGCTATAGTAGAGCGTATTTCTAAAAAGTCTACGCAAGAATTTGCGCCTACAAAGCTTAATATTTAAGTAATAGCTAATAAACTACTAAATAAGCGCGCTAGTAACCTTATTAGTAAGAACTAAGTTAATAACTTTGTTAAGCAGACTTTTAAGCTCTATACGCGCTAGAGCTATCTTTATAATTACTAGCAAGCCGCCTGCAAGGACCTAGTGGCTATCTAGCGCTAGGTTAACTTAGTCTAGGCAATAAAGTAGAAGTAGGGTATTATAAATAATAATACTTACAACTTTAACAAAACTAGCTTTATAATAAGCTAAATTTTATTACAGTTATTTATTACAAGCTTAAAAAAATATAGTAAAAAGAAGTAAATATAGCTAGGTAATTGTAAGTTAGTTACTGTAATCTAAGGCGTAGGCACGTTAGGTTACTAGATACTACTTTTTATTATCTTTGCAGGCAAGGTGCTTATTAACATTTAGTTTAAAAATCTGCCTACTAACTAAGTTCTTTAATTTAGTTCTGATAGCTAGACAAATAATTAGCTTACTTTTGCCTAGTTAAAGCACTTGAATACTTATACAAAGAGCTATACTATAAGTAATGGCTTTGGCCTTTTAAGACAACCTTTTGATGTGACCACACATTTTGTAGACACCTTTTTGGTAAAAAAAGATCTATTGCTAACAACAGATATCTAGGCTTATGCCCCCTTGTTTAGCATTACTAGCACGCAATTAGTGTGTCGCATGTTTAAATAGAAACAAAGATGCGTAATATCTATCTAAGTAACCCTCTTAACTAATAACTATTTACTGCTAACTATTTACTGCTAACTGCAACTTTTATTATCTTATTGCTATTCTAGTAGTGTTGCAGTTGCAGCATTTAATGCCTATTCTTAAATATAAATAAACAACAACTGCATTACTATTTATATATAGCTTTTCTATTCTTAAAAGCAACTTATAAAAACCTCTTACTTATTAGTTTATTTTAGCTACTTAATAGCTATTTTAACACGCCTTTGCTTCTTATAAAGCTACTTTTAAGTCTTTTTACTAAAGTTATATTTACGTAAGAAAAGATTACTAAAGTAATATACTTTTACTATACTTAGACTATTAATATACGTAGTATATATAGTATACTAGCTAAACTAGCCTTTTACAGTTCTAATTATAACTTTAATATTTATAACACTAAACGTATTAAAATTGTTTTAACTATAGTTATATTCTAACTTCTGCTTAACTACTATAAAGACTATTACTACTAGCTCTTTTTTAACTAATAAAAGTAGCTACTTAATAATAGTAAACGCTAGCTTTGTAATTTACTACTATAGCTTCTAGTATAGTAACTTTGTAAGGTCTAACTATACTTAATATAAGCTATTAGTCTTTATATTAAAGAGGAAAAAAATAGTTTAAGTATTATATTATTTATAGGCAAGTTGTTTATATGTAGTACTATATAATGTAAGAGATTCTAAAAGTAAGAAGCAGCAGCTAAAAAGCTTTTATAAAAAAGTATTATAGACTTCTACTGCAGTAACGTATATGTTCTTACTTTTCTTCTCTATCTTTATTACAATCTTGTTGCTAGCTATAGGGTAGCAATTGCAAATTTTTTTAACCTTAATTTTTACTTAGTAGTCTAAGCTTTTCTGCTCTAAGCGCTTAGCGCGTAGACCTTATCCACCTACTATTCGAATCTTGTTAACTACACACAACCTTTTTTTTTGACTTTTGCGACTAATTAGTAGAGGGTAGCTGCTTTTCACTATTTTTTGGAAACCACATTTTGACTACAACAACAACCACCACCTTTAACAACTTAAAAATAAACTATAAGTAAGTATTAACTACTTATTATTAATAGGTATGAAAGCTACTGCTTTATTAATTTTTAAAATCTTTGCAAAAAAAAAGAATATTATTCTTCTCTATATACCTGCGCACTTGTCTTACTTATTACAGCCTTTTAATATTACCTGCTTCTCGCTACTAAAGCGCAAGTATAGCAACGCTGTTTTAGGCTTAGCACCTAACTGCACTAACTATATTAGTAAAAAAACCTTCCTGCTAGCCTTTAAGGCTGCTATTAAGCAGTCTATTACAAAAAAGAATATTTAAGCTAGCTTTAAAAGCGCTAGTCTAGTCCTATATAACTTATAGGTAGTGCTATTAAAGCTTAATATAGTAGTGCAGATACTTAAATAATTACTGCAATAACTAGCTGCCTAAAAAGCACAGAGACTACAAAACGCGCGTAAAGTTAAGGCTTAAAGTACTCTTATTTAATAAAAAGTAAAAAACTACTGTAAGTTTTCTACAAATTTACTTAATAAGCAAGTTGCATAGCTAAGTAAGAAAGCTTAGCAAATAGCACATAAAATAATGCTTATAATAAAAAAAATAAACAGCCTTTAAGAGGCTTTAAATAAAGTAAATAAGTAAAAAAGCTGTAAGCAGTAATATATATAAATAGAGGAGACTCTTACTGTTAGCAAGGTATAAGAAGTATTAGCTAAACAGGCAGGTAGCAGTTGTAGTAAGTAGTAAGAGTGCGTCTAAAAGGGTATAAGGAGAGAGGCGGTGCAGGCGTTGCAAGTAGACTAGACACAACGCTCGTACCTGCGCAGTTAATATAGATAGTGCAAGTAATAATAGCGCTTCTAATAGTTAATTTAGTATATTACAATAGTTTATTAACTGTGATAAAAGTGCGTGATATCGTGTTGACGTTGACGCGTTAGTGAGGATACGCTCGCTCGCTTGGTACGCTCGCTCGCTTGTGAACCACTTTATGTATTAAATAAGCTAATTTGAAGCTATAGTTTCTTACTCTGTTAAAGTTTAATAAACAATTTGAAAAAAAAAGCGGTTGCTTAGGTAAGCAGTTAGTCTAAAACAGATTCCTAATCCTTTTCTATACAGTTTTCTGTTTCTATTCCTAAATTTCTTTTTTTAAATTATTACTACAATGTCTCCTCAACTTTTGAAGTTAGGAGAAAACGTTTATATATTAATTACACAAAACCAATTACTCTCCTCTATTAGTACTATACTAGAAAAGCCTTCCAGTGGTATTTATAATACTATTCAACGTATTAGAGAAAAAAAACAACAATATTTTACCTACCTTGACGCCTACTATAGGCCGCCCTACAAAGATTACAAAAAGAGTAACACGAGCTGTTACTAAAGACTTAACTAGAAGTCCTAAAGAAACAAATCAGCGTATATTAGACGAAAATAGTTTAAGTCTTTCTACTAGAAGCGTACAACGCTTACTAAGAGAGAAGAATTACTCTGTTAATACTTCTAAGAAAAAACAGCTTTTAAACAAGAAAAAACCTCAAAATCTTCTAATATACGCTAAAGAGAGGCGTACTAATATTAAAGATATAAACTTTAATAAAGTTATATCTTCTGATAAGTCAGCTCTTAAGCGTGGGCATAGTGCTGGGACAGAACATTGCTAGAAATGTTAAAATAAGCGTCTTAGCAAGGAATGTGTCTTTATAACTAATAAAAATAAGTTTGAAAATATTTTAAATTACATCAAAATTACTTTGCTATCTAAAACATATATCCGGTATGAAATCCTAGTGTCAAAAAGCTTACTAATTTATATATAGACTAAAATATTTTTTTCTTAGTTTAGTCTGCAATTTAGAGAGAAGAAAGATTAAGATTAGTAGTTATTAGAACGCCTACAACTGCTACAACCTTTAGGAATATAAACTATATTAGTAGGATTCTAATCCTAATAGTAAAACCTAGAGTTAAAAAAGTAAGTTAAATATACTATTATTTCTTATTTTAAGTGCTATAACTTGATAGTTTGTTAATATATTTAATATCTTTTGAATAGTTTTATAAGCTTTACTAACTATTATATTAATTTTGAAAGTATAAAAAAGGGTGGTTGTTGTTGTAGTCAAGATGGGTTTTCAAAAAAAAGTGAAAAGCAGCTGCCCTCTACTAATTAGTCGCAAAAGTCAGAAAAAGATTATATGTAGTTAACAAAATTCAAACAGTAAGTAGATACGGTCTACGCACTAAAGGCTTAGAGCAGAAAAGCTTAAACTACTAAGCAAAATTAAAGTTAAAAAACTTGCTAAAAGTACTAAAAAATAACATTAATTAAAACGTGTTTAACAGCAATTGCGAGCTTATAGCTAGAAATAAGATTGTAATAGAGGTAGAAAACATAGAGGAGAGAATAAACACGTACGTTACTACAGTAGGAGCCTATAATACTTTATAAAAGCTTTCTGCTTACTACTTTTTACCTTTAGTATTTTTTATACTATACAGTACTGCATATAAACAACTTATATATAAGTAATATAATACATTAACTATTCTTCTTTTTTTTAAACACAAAGACTAATAGCTTATATTAAAAAAAGGTAGACTTTACTAAGTTACTATATATAAAGCTTTAATAGTATATTATAAAGCTTGCGTTTACCTTTATTAAGCAGCCTTTCTAGTTAGTTAAAAAGGTGCTGTTAGTAGTAGCTCTAATAGTAATTAAGTAAACGCAGAAGTTAAATTCTATTACATATTAATACTTTATTAATACGTTTAGTATTATATATGTTTAAGTTATAATAAAAGTTATAAAAGGCTTATTTAGTAGCAAGTGTATTAAATACGTTACGTATACTAATAGTTTAAGTATAGTAATAGTGTATTATTTTACTAATCTCCTCTTATATAAATATAACTTTAGTAGAAAGACCTTGCAGTAGCTCTATAAGGAGCAAGAGCATTTTAAAACAGCTATTAAGTAGCTAGAATAAACTAAAGAACAAGAGGATTATATAAGTTGCCTCTAGAAATAAGAGAGCTGTACTTAAATAGTAAACCTATTATTATATGTTTACATGTAAGTATAAGTATATAGTAGAAACACTGCAACTGCAACTCTGCTAGGATAGCAATAGAGATAACAGAAGTTGCAGTTATTAGTCAATAATTATTAGTTAAGATAGTTAGTTAAAGAGATATTATGCATCTTTGTTTTTGTCTAAACATGCTAGAGCGACACACTAATTGCGTGCTGGCAATGCTAGTTGTTAGCAATAAATCTTTTTTTACCAAAAAGGTGTCTACAAAATGTGTGGTCACATCAAAAGGTTGTCTCAAAAGGCCGAAGCTAACAGGCTAATTTATAAAAGATAAGTAAAAATTTAATTGTAGTAGTATACTTCTGAGTACGTAGTCTTAAGGTAGCTAAAGGAGTCATTAAGTTAATGTTACTTTCTAGCTTGATCTTGATTTCCTTGTCTAAAAAGGTCTTTTTTAAAGGAGGCACTTGTTCTAACTTACTATTGTTATTACTATTACTTTTACTAGGTAAGAACGCTTGCATCTTAGCTTTTACTAGATTATACAGCTCTTGTAGTGCTGTAGTGGTTGTAGTTTCTGTTGCTAGTTCTTAGCGCATTACGCTAGCGCCTGCTGCCTTCTATATGTGTCTTGCTATTATAGAATTATAAATGGTTGCTGCTTTAAGAGTTGTTAGTTATGATTAACTAATTAAGCTTGCTTGTTTAATTGCAATGTACAAGGCTTAAAATTAGCTAAAGTTAAAAGAGGGAAAGCAATAGTCCGCTTAAAGAGCTTTTGTCTTTAAAGAAACTAGTTTAAGACACACAAGACTATTAAGGTTATATTTAATTCCTAACGAAGCTTATAAGAGAGCGTTAATTGTAATATAAATGTAGTGTTGCGTATTAAGGTGTAACAGATCTATAGAATCTAGGTGCTCCTAGCATACCTAGAATCTATAGAATAATTAGCTAATATCCGCATTTAACATAAGAAATCTATAAATAAGTAGCTAAAGTTAAGAGTAGACACTAATGGCATAGTATTTTCTTTTCTTCCTCAGAGTATAGGCCGTTTAGTAGCCTGTTAGTTGCTAGTTGCAGTAGTATTAGAATTAAAGTCTAAGCTTCTAAAGTCTTACATATATGTACAGCGCTTTTCTTTTATAAAACGCTTAGTATTAATAACTTAAGAATAAAGATGATTTCTTGTTATAAGAGGTAGGGATAGCTGTAACTTAGTAAGTAGCTTAGGTAAATTAAAAGAGACAGGAACATTTACAGTTAGGCTAGTTTGTTCTTTATACTTTAAATTTTATAGCTTTATGTTTTTTTAATTCTCTTTTATAATATCCTGCACCTATTGTTGCTAGAAAAACTTTAATTGCTAACTAAGTGTTGGGTGTAGAAAGCGTGTGCTATTAAGATCTTTAAGGTAGTAAGTCCCTCTATTAGGTTTAGTATTATAAATACAATATAGTTCTAACTACCTTATATCTAGCTTACAGTTTTAAGACATATTAATTTCTAAAACTAAGTTCTAAAAAAGAACTAAGTCTCCTAGCTATGTATCCTTATATTATATTTTCTTTAGTATTATTTTAGTATTCCTTTTTAGCGGCTCTTATGCAATTAGTATAAGTAATAGCATTCTTAGTAAACTAATTTCTAAAATCTAACTATATTACTTATATAGCAAGTAATTATACATAGTTTTTAACGTCTCTAAATAAAAGCGTTTACTATATAAGTAGCGTAAGCTTAATAAGAAGCACTAAGTTCTGCTTTGTAACTAGTTAGTACGGCAAGTAACCTATCTACTCCTATATAGAGATCTTGTCTGTAAAAAGAACTATAAGCAAGTTCTTAACTTAAGGTCCTAGTAGCTTTGCAAGAGCATTTACAATTAGTTTATATTTTTTTTAATCTTTTTTATAGCTTAAGGAATATATCTAGTTAATTAGACTTAGTTATTGTTATACATTTTTAATAAATGTATAACTACCTTAGCAAAGTTAGGTTCTCTATTAATTATAAGTTTACGTGCTATAATCTATCTGCATATAATATGCTTATCTATAAATTCTATGATTATCTTAGACTAGTTGTTTAATAGCGCTTTTGCTTCAGGCTAGCTACTAAAGTAGTCTCTTGCAATTATAAGAAACTTCTTTCTAAAGCCCTAAGGCATGTATACTACATTAATAGCAACAGTTTCCTAGATAGCAAAACTATAGATATTAGTAAGCATATTGTTACAAGTAACAGGAAGGATTGTCTCCTTGACGTACGAGCGAGGGTTGAAGGTTAACCAGCCACGACGTTAGAAGGTAATGATCCGCGCGGGGCGCCGATCATGTGATGACCATCCCGCTAAGAAGGACTATCCCGCTAAGGGAGGGAGGTTATAAAGATAAGAGATAGCCGCTATTATAACTATCCTACAGAAGGTAGTATCTAAGAGATAGTAGTAATAGCACAAGATAAAAGCAATAAGTATAAGAATGTAATAGATCTTATTATTATACTTGTTATAGTTAACTTAAATAGTTTATCTCTTACATAGATTTTTCACTAGTTATTTTATTATTTATAGAATTAGTATTTTTTACTTTAAGTTAACATTAATAACTCTTTTCTACTTTAAACTACCTCTACAATACCTTATAGACTACCGCATATATTAGCCTCGCCCTAATATAGACTAAGTCTAGAAAAGTGTAGACCTACTTTATATAACACTTTAACTACTAAGGATTTTAGTAGATAATTTAACTAACAGGCTGCCTAATTAAAATTTATAATAGTATTCTAAAAAATTACCAAAAATTATATAGCTTAAGGTCTAGAACTCTTTATACTAAATAAACTAATATTAAAGAATAATAAGATGCTTAACACATATAACTCTAATACTAAAGATAACCTTAGTACCTAGGAAATTAGAAATCTTAGGTAATAGACCTATATCTAGGTATAGTAAGTAGCTTTTATAATAAATATAATTAATTAGCTTTTAAGTTAGCTAACAGCTACTTTAAATAAATAATTTATTGCTATAAAGAAATTTAAGATAGAACTACTTAAAAAGTAAAAAAAAAAGTAAAAGAAATTATAAATATTTCTTACTTATACTAACTTGTACTGTAAGTATAATAAAGTCTTTACTAATTAAGAAAAAATCTTTATAGTAAGCATATATATAAAAAATAAAGCTTTTAACTAGATATAACTTTGTATAGCTAATTACCTACTTAATATAAAATATAAAAAGATTAAGGCTAAAATATAAGCTTGGTTTATAAGTTAGATAGAGTTTAAATAAGAAATAAACCGCATTTTTAGAGAAGTAGATGCTGAGAACTAAGCTAAAAAAAAGATTACTTGCCTAAAGCTAACTACGTTAGTATTAGTATACACTATAGGACTTAAGGAACTGTAAGTATAAATAAGTTAGAATAATAAAGTACTTTAAATAGTATTTAAAGCAGGCCTAAAAGGGAACATTAAGAATAGCTTTATATACTATAATAACTCTGACATACTGTATATACTAGTTAAGCTAGCTATATACATTAATAATAGGCTCTAGAGATAACATAATTAAAAAAATACTTGTAACTTAGTATAGCTAATATAAAAAGGCAACACAGCAAGTATAATAGAGATAGCAACGCGGTTATAACTAGTAAGGTGCAAGAGAGAGCTAAAGACAAAAATATTTAAAAAATAAAGTAAAATAGCCTTTCTAAGAAAGAATGCTAAAAGCGTTATAATAATAAAGTATATCTTTAATAAAGCAAAGTTAGACACTTAGCCTAAAACTACAAGAAAGAATAAGTTAAACAAGTAGCTGTTAAGATTAAGATAATTAGGCAAAGAACACTATACTTAGTTTAAATTAAACTAAATTACAACTTAAGTAACTTAAACTTTTATAAAAAGGCACGCTTAATAAATAGCTATAAGATTATACTATAACTAAGACTAAATAATAATGTTCTTACTTTAAGCAAACTTAAGCTAACAGATTAGAAGGTTAAAAATAAAGTTATGCTAAAATAATTAGCTAACAACTAATATTAAGTATATAAAGCAACAACGTACTACGCTAATAAATATATAGTTTTAGAAAGAATTATAATTACTTGCAAGAACACTAAAGAAGTTAGTTATTAAGTAATATACTAACAGCTTTCCTTTAATAATCTAGTAGCTAAGGTTAAAAACTAAAACGCTTAAAAAATAGAAAGTACTAAGAAGTATAAAAAGTTATATTAGTACAACTGTAAGCTTAATTGCAAGTTTTATAAAAAAAAATAGAGAAGAGTATAAGGTAGACTAAGACTAGTACTGCTACTTAAACTTGTAGGTAGATAAATACCTAGCAGGCAAGTGTTACTTTTATAAACTTAAAAAAGTAGAGATTTACTACTAACTCCAATAGACGTAATGCAGGGATAGATGTTACTTCTATTAGTAATAACTTAAGAAGGCATAATAAGTAGACAACTACTACTATACTACTTTATTATTAAATATTTATAAGGCAGCGGACTGCCTAGTTTATAAAGCAATAAAGCTAGAGCTAAGAAAACAAGCTTTAAAGCAAGAGATACTTTACTAAAACCTTTATTAAAGCTTTTATTATAATAATAGTTGCTAAATATACTATAGCACTAAGTATAGTGTAGGCTACTTTTCTAGAAAAAGAAAAAGTAAGTAGGCAGAAAACTAAGATGCTGCTAAAGATAGAGTTATACTAGTAAGGGCATACTTAAGACAACTGTAAAAAAAGTACAAGATACTAATAGTTAAGTAAAGTAGTTACTTATAACTATGTCTATATAAAGTTAAAATATATAGGCACTTGTAGATAGTAGGGCTGTATAAACAATAATCTCTCTATAAGTAGTAAAGAAACATAATATACTATACTATGTTAATAGAGAACTAACTCTAATAATACTAGCTAATAAGAAACTTATAAAATATAGAGACAGTATAATATAGTTAAAGATTAAATTAACAAAGCTATAGATAGCAGGCATAAAGTGCTAGATAAATATTAATATTCAAAATTTAGGAGGACTAGAGATGTTAATTAGTTATAACTAGCTAGATGCCTATAACCCTGCTATTAACTAGCAAAGGAAAATAATACTTAAAAGACAACTTATATATAAGGTTGCTAGAGTACGCAAAGAAATATGCTTAGCAAATTAAAGCTTAACTTAAAATAAAAGATTTAGCAAGATTTTACTGTATAAAATTAAAAGAATTTATTTAAAAGACTATTAGAAAATGAGCGTTATTTAAATAAGGTAAGTTGCAACTATAAAGAAAGAAATTTTACTACTAGAAATACTAAAAGAGTATTATACTAACAAGTTAATAGAATTTTTTAGGAAAAATAAGGCTATAGAGCTAGTAGACTATAAAAATTAGAATTATAAAATTATTTTAGATAAAAGAGCAAAGCTAAGCCTAGAACTAATATACTTATTATTACTTAAGCACAACGCTAAGCTAAAAAATTACATCTAGAAGAATCTAAAAAAGAGATTTATTTAACTAGAATTAGGCCTAATAGCCTTACTTATTTTATTTGTAAAAAATTCTAATATAAAGTAGTAACTATATATTAACTTTAAAAGGTTAAATAGCGTAATATAGAAAACCTAGTATCTTTTACTACTAATAACAAAGCTTATAAATTAATTTTAAAGAGCTAAGTAGTTTATTAAATTTAATGTTTAGAAAGAATTTTACTAAATTAGAATTGAAAAAAGTTATAAGTGAATAACAGTGTTTAAGATAAATTAGAAAAGATTTAAATATATAGTTTTACTTTTTAGATTAATAAACGCACTAGCAACTTTTAAATTAGTTATTAATAACATACTTTATAAATACTTTAGAATCTTTATTACAGAAGGGTGACTACCTAGTTATAATTAAAGGCCTATTTTTGAGATTTATGTAGATAATATTATAAAATAGCTTACTAACACTTAGTAAGCTAGCCTATGGCTTCCCTAGTAGCTTAGTATTACCTTAGCTAGTGTAAAGTATAACTATTAAATACTATTAGTAGAATCTAACTCTCTTTTAGTATTGTTATTTTGTTATGTTAAATATCCTATTACTTTAGCATTAGAACAGTACTTAATAGTTAACTTATATTAATATAGAACTAATTCTAAGTCTGAATTTTAAAGTTATTTAAGTTTCTACTTAGTATAATTATAATAATTTTAAGGTCTCTTGTATGTTTAAAGGGAGCTTTTTCTTTAAATTTTTTCTAATATAGATATCTTGTTTTAGCAAGTTCTATAAGATTTTTATAAGAAATATATATTTATTTTACGTTTTTAAGTTTTTGTTTTATTTTCTAGTAATTTTAATAAGGTTTATATTAAGTAGTTTTCAAACATTATAAAAGATCTTAGTATAACAGCCTATTTTAAGCGCAAAAGAAAATAAAAAAGCTTCTTTTTTTATGTAATTTAATTTAAATGCTTACGTAACCTTATTAAACATAGTTTTTTATTAGCAATTTTTACACGTTCCAAAAAAAGTTATACAAAAATTCATTTTAACTTTCTTTTTCCTCTTAATTTGAGCGGAGTTGCAGGGTGAACTGTGCTGACTAAGCAGCTTACTAAGCATTGTATCTTAAAGAGGAAGCTCTTGGCTTTTCAAATCACTAACCCTTTTTAGTATAGCTCTTCTACTCATAGAATTATAAAGCTTTAAAAATAATAACTTTTTTGATTTCTTTTTTTGTCACCCCTCTGTATAGCTCACCTAGACAATATACTAGTATACTCTAGGAGAACGCTTAAAGAATATGTAGAGCATGTTAGAAAAGTGCTAAAGAAGCTTAAGAATTATAAGCTATACCTACAGCTTAAGAAGTGTAAATTCTATATTATAGAGATAGAATTCCTAGGCTTTATAATATTTATACAAGAAGTAAAAATAAATATAAAGAAAATCGCGGCTGTATAAAAATAGCTAAAACTTAAAGTAGTTAAAACGTATAAATCTTTTTAAAATTTATTAACTACTATTAGAAGTTTATTAATAATTATTTAAATATTACTAAACCCCTCTTAGAAAATATAAGAAAAGAAATAAAATATACTTAGAAAAATAAATAATAGAAAGTGTTTAATAAAATTAAATAAATATTTTTCAAAGCACTTATACTAGAGATGTATAAACTAAAATAAAAAACGCAAGTTAAGACTAACGCGTTAGATTATGCACTTAGAGCTATATTATAATAGCAGTGCCTAGATAAAAAATAGAGACTAGTGTTCTACTATTTAAGAAGTTCTCTAAAGTAGAACTTTATTACAATATTTATAATAAAAAGCTACTAGAAGTAGTTAATTTCTTTAAATAGTAAGAAATTTATTTATTAAAACTACTAAACTAAATTAAGGTTTTTACTAACTACAAGAACTTAGCAGGGTTAATAATAATAGGAAAACTTAACTAATAATAAGTTTAATATGATAAAATATTAGCTTAGTTTAACTTTAAAATAATTTACTGCGCTAGAATACTTAATAAAGTAATAATTACTTTAAGCAGAAAATTTAACTTATGTAAAAAGAGTTATAGGGAACTACATAACACTATATTTAGAAAAATATTAGGTAGTAGTTTATATTATAACTAGCTAAAGCTAGCTGAAGTAGCTAAGGTAGCTAAGTAAGTAGAAACACTACAATAGTAGTAGCAGTAAAGAGCAGCTAGCTAGCAGTTTAAGCTTAAAAAAAACAGCTTTAATAAACTACTATCAGATAAGAAAGAGTACTAAGATATAGTTAAAGAAAATTTAATATATATACTTCTACATATGTAATTAAGTCTTATTAGGGAACTACATAAGCCTCTAGAATACAGACATACAGTAATTAAAGAAGTAGTCAAGTAACTAGCTAAAGTATTTATAATACTACGCTTATAAGTAAAAGTATAAAATATACTAAGTAACTATTTAGCGTGTTACTAAAATAAGCCTAAGAGACATAAGCTATATAGCTTATTACAACCTTTATAGCTACTAATAGAACTATAAAGTAGTATAATAATAAACTTTATAGTAAAGCTTTGAAAATTATTAAAACTAAGATTAGCTTAACTTTGTAATACTATTTTAGTAATTATTTATAATTAACTAAAGCAGCAAAGTTTATACTTATAAAAAAGGCTATTACAGCAGAAAGCTACGCGTATAAAGTTATAAAAGTGCTAGTGTTAGAGTATAAAGTACTCAAAGAGTTTATTACTAATTATAATATATTCTTTACGTCTAAGTATTAAAATCTATTCTTAGCAAAATTAGGCGTAAAAAAGAAGCTATTAACTAGCTTTTACTCTAAGACAGATAGCTAGACAAAATAAATAAACTAGACACTAGAATAGTCTCTAAAAATATATGTTAACAAGCTACAAAACAACTAAGTTAAACTTTTACTAACAGCACAATTAGTTTATAATAGTATAAGGTTAGTAACTACAAAGCACTCACTATACTATATAAACTATAAATATAAGCTAGCTTCTTATTAGGATTTAAAGGATATTAAGAGTATTGTAGTAGACGTAGATAACAAAGCCTGCTTTATATAAAAGCTACATAAAGAATTAAGTAAAAATTTATCTTATGAAAACTTTATAATAGCTAAAGCAGCTAATAAGTAAAGAATTAAAGAACTAACTTTTAAAAAAGGGGATAGAGTTTTTCTATTACAACAGAACTAAAAAACTAAGCAACTAAGTAAAAAACTAGATAACTCTTAAGTAAAACTATTTAAAATTATAAAGTAATAAGGCAATATAAACTATAAACTTTAATTGCTACTAAGTATGTGCGTTTACTTAGTCTTTTATAAAAAACTTCTAAAAAGAGCACTTTTAGATACTAAGCTAGCTACTAATATAGAGCTTAAGGACGATAAGTATAAGGCTTAAAAGATTAAGAACCTGTAAAAATTTAGTTGTTAGTAGAAATACTTAGTTATGTAGCAAAAATAGCTAGCAAGCTAGAACACTTAAATACTAAAGGAAAATTTAATAAATTACAAGTTACAGGTACTTAAGTACTATTAGAGATACTTAAAGAAGAAAGAACTAAGTCTTTAAGAAAAGGAAAGTAATTAAAAAAAGAATTAAAAGAAGTTTTAGCTTATAACTAGCCTAAGTTAGTTAATAGTCTAAGTAGCAATAGTTAAGTTGTTAAAAAGTCTATACTAGAGGCAGAGTTCTCCTTAGCTTACTCCTTTACACAATTTTAAAGATTTAGTATTACAAGATTAAAATTAGTAAATAATTACTTTTACGCCTTAGTCTCTAGGAGCTCTAGCTTGCTTTAAGCTAACTAAGCCTCTAGACATACAACTTTAAGGCGCTTCTTACGCTTTTTACGCTAAACTTTCTCCTACTCTTCTTTAGAAATAAACAAACTACACTCTGCCTTTATAAAAATACAACTAGCGCAATAGCTAGTTGCAGTGTTTATAAAATAGTAATAGTTCTTCTTTTTATAGTGCTTATAGCAAAATTTTATTTTAAGACCCTATTTTCTTACATAATTAGCGTAAGCATAACACTTAATAGTTAAGTTCTATAGACAGTTGCAAAAAGACAATTAGACTTTAGGCATAGGTAGGAAGGCGAAGAGGGAAACAAGCGTATAATATAATAAGTATACTAAGACCTTATATGCAGCTAGCAATTTAACAGGCGGTATAAAAAAATAATACTATAGGGTATTAAGACAATACGTCTAAGAGAGGGGATAATATTATAAGTAATAGAAAGGATTCTCTCCTTAACGTTTAAGTAAGGGTTAAAGGTTGACTAGCTATAACGTTAGAAAGTAATAATCTGCGCAGGGCGCTGATTACGTAATAACTATTCTGCTCAGAAGGACTATTCTGCTAAAGGAAAGATATTATAAGAATAAGGGATAGCCGCTATTACAACTATCCTACAGAAGGCAGTATCTAAGGGATAGCATCAATAGCACAGGACAAAGGCAATAGGTATAAGAATATAATAGATCTTATTATTATACTTGTTGTAGTTAACTTAAATAGTTATCTCTTACATAGATTGTTAACTAGTTATTCTATTGTTTATAAAATTAGTATTGTTTACCTTAAGTTAACATTGATAACTCTTTTCTACTTAAAACCACCCCTATAATACCTCACGGACTACCGCATACATCAGCCTCGCCCTAACACAAACCGAGTCTAGATAAGTGTAGACCTACCCCGTGTAACACATGTTAACTTTCCTCTTAGAAGATTACAGTTAACAGTCTAGGCTAGTTGCTTGTCTCTTTTGTACCTGCTTATACATTCTTTTCTACTAGTCTTGCTGTGCAAGTATAGAGTATACTACATTAACTCCTTAGTGTCTAATCTAGGCGTACACGTTCTATGCTATAGCTATTTTTAAATCTAAATTATCTATAACTTGTTTAATCGCGATGTTCTTAGATGTCTTTTTAAAGAGTATACTATCTTATATAAAGAAGTTTAATGTTTACTTTTTCTATGCTTGTAGTTCGTGTAGTTGTATTCCCTTAAGAGTCTTAAAGTTAACTAAAAACTAAGCATGTTGCTCTAATTTCTTGGAGAACTTCTATCAAAGCATCCTAGCTTGTCTTATTAGTACTAGTGCATTTACATTTCCTATTATACAGTTTATAAACTCCTTTAGGTCCTCCTTACGTTCTAGAAATAGTTTTAATTATTAGATTTTAGATACCTAAATAATGCATCTACAACAATATTATTTTTTTCTAGCATAAACTTAATGTTAAAATTCTATAGGAGGATTATTAATATATACTTATGTATAACTAATCTACGATTTTTAATTAATAAACAATTTAATTAAGTTACAAGAATTACAGCATTAGTTTTTACAGTAAAGTAAACACTATAGAGATAAGTACAAAACGTTTTAAGAGCCTATAGTATAGCTTTGTATTTTAACTTAGTAGAGTGCAATTATTTTTTTTACACTAACTATAGTGTGCTTTTAAACTGTACTAGGTGTTGTTTATTTATTTTTTAAGTTGCTCTATGCAAGCTCCTGCACTGTTTTAACTAGCATTAGTTATTAAGAATGTTTTATAGTCCTTAGTATTAGTGTATTCTAGGTTTATAAGTGCAAGTGTATTATATATAGCTTATTTTAGTATGTACCTTACTATGTCTTATGCATCTCTTTATTTAAAAGAAGTGTTGTCTTGTAGGAGTATAAATAGAGGTTTAGTAATCTTAGTAAAGTCCTTTATCTATGTACAATAGTAGATACATATACTTGTAAACAACTACACTTTTCTTTTCTTTTTATATAGTAGCTAGTTTATAATTTTCTTAACTTTTTCCTAGTAAGGATAGTAACTTTAAAAACTAACTTTATAGCCTACTACCTTAAGTCTTTGTATAAGATAGCAACACTTCTTTTCTAAAACAGTGCCTTTAGCTTATTTAATATTAGCTGGCACTCTGTCTAGTTGTATAATATACTTAAGAATATAATGTTGTACTTTTAGTATTAATTTTTCTCTACTATAATTAGTCTTCAGCCCTTTGCATGTAGTATTATTAATAAAGGTCATAGTATCAGGCTAGTAGTCACTTAAAAATTTTATTATAACTTGTTAGAATACTACTATAGAGTTAGTAGCGCCTGTAACTATTGTATATAACTATATAAGGCCTACAGTTGTTTCGAATTCTATTATATCTCTACTTTCTAAATATAATGTAATCTAGTTATATTCTAAGAATAAGTTTATAAGTAAGATAATTTTGCATCTCGCAAATCTTTTAAAGAACTTATTTACTATTCATAGTAAATTTATATTTTATATAGTAACTGCATTTATTCTTTGCGCATTACTTATCTATTAGACTTCTTTATTCTTCTTTAGCACTAGGTGCTTTAAATTTTAATACTAACTATTATATGGTTCCTATGTTCCTTAATTTAGGTAGACATTAACTATATCTACTACTTGCAATTCTTATGCCTTTAAAACAGCAAAGCTTTATACTTACTAAGCTTTATATAGTATTGTCTGTATCTTATATAGTAGGCATACATCTAGAAATATTCTTTCTATTTCCTTAAATTACTACAAGAGAGCTTCTTCTTTATTAAGGAGCATACGTATAAATATTTCCCTTTTTATAGGATAAGGTAATCTCCTACATACAGCTTATGTATTTGTTCTTTAGTAAGTCTTATTTCTTGTAGAAAAGCAGCATATCTTAGTTTAAATGGATAATTATATAGTTTAGTATTAGAATTACAAACGCTTCCCTAAAAGAGCTAATATTTTTTAGCTTTTTCTTTCTAGTCTTCTTGTCTAAATTCTATTAGCATTTCTTTTTAGGAAATGTTAATAGGTCAAACTTTCTTATTTATAGTTTTGTATATAGTGTAAAGATTATAGTACTATTAGAAGTTGTTTAGCAGTCTTTCTTGCAATATTACTAGTCAAGCTTACACATAATCAAAAATTTGCTAAAACTATAGTTTTTTATAAAGTTTTCTTTTTTTCTAGCCGCGCATATAAATACTTAGTCTATTTAAACTATATAATTATGCTTATTGTTTTTTGTGTATTGCATTTTAAAATTGCTTAATCTAGCTATTAGATTTAACTATGCAGCTTTCTGTATATACTTTACTATAGCTGCTCGCAGCTTACTATTTAGCGTGTTAGTAATTACGTACACTTATATATTACCTGCCGTCTCTCTATCAAAATTATTATTAGAAGCTTGATTTCTAATTATCTGCGTAAGGTAGCTTAGTAATAGATTAAATACAACAAAGACCGCGTTCCTAGTGCTATTCTTAAAGACAACTTAGTATATAATTTGTTTAAACGCATTATACTATATTACTATCCTTACGCATGTGCACTAAGGTCTTTCTAGAATTATAGATTTAGTAACATTAGTAATAATTCTAAATATAGTTTTAATAGTAACTGACTTTATTTGTATAAGTATATTGAATGCTGTCCTAATGAATAGATTATAAGGTCTATTAGCTAAAGTAATACTAGGAGATAGCTGTCCTAGTCTGTGTTTTATTATTTTATATAGTATCTTTAATGCCTGTGAAGCACTAATTCTAAGGATATTTATTTTAGCTTTAGTGTTAATTAAGCGCTTTAAAGAGTTGCTGTTAATAATAACTTAGCATTTTAGCAAGCTTATTTTGGGAAAAACTTGTTTATTTCTTTGCTAGACTTTACAAATTTCTTTAGTAAGTACATTGTCTTATTTATTAATTTGAAAATTACCTTTTTTATATACTTTATATTAAGTTTTAGCATTTGCTTAGTACATATTGATTATAATATAATATAAGCGTATAATAGTTAGTGCAGTTAGTAAAATTCTATTAGTAAAGTGTTCTTAGCCTGTACGCTAGTTTAGCTAATTAGCAGCTAGAACAGATTCTAGGCGCGCTAAATTATACTTAAATTCTATAATCTATCTACTAGTTATAACGTTAAGCATTTATAAGCTATCTAAAATACTAATATTATTATCTAGAAGCTTACGCAGTTATTTCTAAATGTTGTTTTATTTTATAAAGTTAGATATAGTAACTGCTTGTACTTCTTGTCTAAGCAAGGTAGTTGTAATACAGTATAGCTAATTTTATATTTTCTTTTTAACTTAAAAATAAGAAGTATATTTATAAACTTTACAGCCTTTTTCTTTTGTCCTTACTCTAGGTGCGTTAAATTAGCTAACATGTTGTTATCTTGCTAAGATAGCTGTGGCAGCCTGATAATTAAAAATAGTAACGTGGTTCACAAGTGAGCGCCCCACCTAAGTGAGCGCCCCATCAAACACCAGCGCAGCGCACCCGCAGCGACAACACGCAATGTTACAACAATACCAAGCTCTAAGACTTTATACTAAAGGCGACGTACAGATTGCTATCTTTAATGTTTAAAGTAACTAAGTAAAAAGCCTACAACGCGCTAAGGCAATCTACAGCGTTCTCTAAAGGACGATACAGCGGCGCCGTAATAGGAAGCGCCCTTAACGCAACTGTGAGCTAAAATTAAAGCACCTTACAAAGCTAAAGGAGGAGACAATTATACAGTGTATACTTAAAGAGAGTTTACGTAGTTTACCGCTCTTAAAGGCACACGTACAAAATATAGCTAATAGACTACTAAGAGAGCGTAGTAGAAACTTTACAGGCAAGAACTAAGTTAATAACTTTATTAAGCGTACACTTAAAGTGCAAACATAATAAAGCTGTCTATATAATGGCTAGCAAGCTGCCTACAAAGATCTAGCGGTTATCTAGCTCTAGTTTAGCCTAATTTCATTAATAAAGGCAAAATATAGTATTATCGATAAGAACACCTAGAACTTTAATAAGTCTAGCTTTATAATAGGCAACATATTCTTTTAGCTTGTTGTTACAGGCTTAAAGAAACCTAAGAAATAGAAGAAACTATAGCCTAGTAATTGCACTATTTACTGCTAACTATTTACTGCTAACTATTTACTGCTAACTATTTACTGCTAACTATTTACTGCTAACTGCAACTTCTGTTGTCTTGTTGCTATTCTAGCAGTGTTGGAGTTGCAGTATTTAGTGTCTATTTTTAAATGTAAATAAATAATAATAGCATTACTATTTATATACAGCTCTCTTATCTCTAGAAGTAACTTACAAAATCCTCCTATTTATTAGTTTATTCTAGCTACTTAATAGCTATTTTAACACGCCTTTGCTTCTTATAAAGCTACTTCTCTGTTTTTTCACTAAAGTTATATTTGCGTAGGAAGAGATTACTAAAGTAATATACTTAGACTATACTTAGACTATTAATATACGCAGTGTATATAGTGTACTAGCTAAACTAGCCTTTTATAGTTCTTATTGTAACTTTAATATTTATAATACTAGACGTATTAAAAATATCTTAACTATAGTTATATTTTAACTTCTATACTAACTTAACTACTATAAAGACTATTACTACTAGCTCCTTTTTAACTAATAGAAGTAGCTGCTTTATAATTTACTACTATAGCTTCTAGTATAGTAACTTAGTAAAGTCTAACTTTACTTAATATAAGCTATTAGTTTTTATATTAAAGAGGGAGAAGAATAGTTTAAGTATTATATTACTTATATACAAGTTATTTGTATATAGTACTTTATAGTATAAGAAATTTTAAAAGTAAGAAGTAGTAGGCAAGGAGCTTTTATAAAAAAGTATTATAGGCTTTTACTGTAGTAACGTATATGTCCTTACCCTTCTTCTCTATCTCTATCGCAATCTTGTTGCTAGCTATAAGCTAGTAATTGCTATTAAATACGTTTTAATTAGTGTTATTTTTAGTGCTTTTAGTAAATTTTTTTAACTCTAATTTTTGCTTAGTAGTCTAAGCTTTTCTACTCTAAGCGCTTAGCGTATAGACCTTATTTACCTACTGTTTAAATCTTGTTAATTACACATAATCTTTTTTTTAACTTTTGCAACTAATTAGTAGAAAGTAGCTGCTTTTTACTTTTTTTAGAAACCCTATTTTGACTACAACAACAACCACCATCTTTGATACCTTAAAAATAAAAAAAGTAATTGCAAGTAGGTAACTCTAGTACAAAGCGTTTTTATAATAGAACGTGTTATTTTGCCCTTCTTTATCTTTGCAGAGAAGGTTTTTGTTACCTTCTAGTTTATTAATATACTTTGTAATTTAATTATTACTGTTATTTTTACTAGCTAGATTAACAACAACTGCGCGCTTGCGTAGCTTAAGCACTTTAATACTTATATAAAGGCGTCTTTTGCTAGGGCGTATAGGCTACTTATAATTAACAGCTATAAGAGCTACTGCTTAATAAAATTTTAGGATTACTATAAGAAAAATACTATTATTACTTTTTATATGCTACCTTACTTATTGCACCTCTTATAGCCTCTTAACATTGTCCCCTACTTACTATTTAAGCGCTACTATAGTAATAGAATTTTGCTCTTAGCACGCAGCTATATCTACTATATTAATAAAGAAACCTTTTTACTAGCCTTTAAAGTAGCTTAGAAAAAGACGTTTATAATAAAGAATATTTAAGTAGAGTTTTAAGGTGCTAGGCTAGTTTTATACAACTTAAAGGCTGTGCTATTAAAGCTAGATATACAGCTACGTACGCTAATACTACTTATACTAAATACTATTGCCTAAAAAGCGTAAACACTGCGCAACGCTTATAAAATAGAAGCGCAATTTATGCTAAATTAAAATTATATTAAAAATTACTAAAGGTTACTAGTAAGCTTATTAAATAAGTAAGTTAAGTAGCTAAGTAAAAGCGCTTAGTAAATAGCTTATAATATAGTGTTAATATAAGAAGAAGTAAGTAGCTTTTAAGATACTATTAACACGCTTATAAAGCGTAAGACTTATAAAAGGCAGTACGTACATGTAAAGAAAACTCTAACTATTAGTAAAATATTTAACTTAATTGCTAAAAAAGAGAGTAGTAGGTATAAGGACAGCAAGACACCTGCAAAGAGGGTGCGCGCAGAGAGGCGCTGCGGCCGTTGCAGCAAGACTAGGCACAACTCCCGCACCTACAAGGCAGAAATAGAGGATGTAGATAATAGCGACGCTTTTAAATAATTCTATAGTATTGCGTATAGTATAGTCATTAATTGTGGTGTTGTGCTGCGTCGCTGCGGGTGCGCTGCGCTGGTGTTTAGTGGGGCGCTCACTTAGGTGGGGCGCTCACTTGTGAACCATGTTATATTATAAGGCTAACTTATAAAAAGTATTCTACTTTATGTTTTCTCTTGTAGAAACTGTATATCTTTAAGCTGCAAGTTCGGGATTAAAGTATTACTTTAAATTATTTAATTGCTTTTTAAAGTGCTTATATCCTTCCTTAGCCTTCTTTATTTCTTTATTTCTCCTTCCTAGAAATAATCAATATCCTAGTAAAGGGAAAGGCTCTTTCTCTTTTAGCGTATAGCAGCATCTAACTTAAAAATATCATGTAATGCGTTTTGCCCGCCTCCTAATATAATATTAGCGGCATTAATATTATTAAGCCTATTAAGATATTTGTCTGTAGCAAGATTATATAGCTATTCTTAAAACTATTAGAGCTACTAGAAAACATTATTATAGTAACTTTAGTTTATTAAGCTAGTTACTATATGTCGCAGTATATGTATCCTCTAGCCGGAGCACGATCTATCGATCGGTCGGTATTTTGTTTCCGACACTATATTTGCTAAACTAGAGGCTTTACTTCTATACTTTAAGCCTAGTTAAGAGTCTTTACTTATAAACTTCTTAAGTATTATACTAAAGGCTAGCTAATTAAGCACGTTGTTAGTAACGTTGTAAGATTTTTAGATCTTTTCCTTTAACTATAACAGGACTTAAGTTAATAGTAGCTGTTCTAGGATTTCCCCTAGATGTTTATATAGTAGCCTGAAGTAGTATGTTCCTTTCTTAGCCGCAATATCTTAGTTAAAACTAACTTATTTTATCTGCTTTAATGCGTAGTATAGCTTACAATCTTTAAGCTTACACCTTACAACATTATATATATAATAAAAGATATTTATTTTTACATTATTCAAGGATACTGTACTTGTTCTATTTAAAAGTCTTCTTTTTATATTAGTAACAGAAGAGCTATAATTTCTCTTGTTTAAGAGTTTAGCATTCGTTACTTATGCAATAAAGTACACATAATTAGCAAGTTTCCTTAAGAGTTTCTTAGTTATAGAGTAAGCTATAAGTATGCTAATAGTAAATAATCTAAGCTTTAAATTACCTAAAAACTTAATAAGGTTCTCTACTTCTAAGTTAACATCTACTAGCGTGCTTATTTTCTTGTGTGCTTTGCTAAACTTAACTGCTGCTTCTCTTACTTTCTTAGGAGTAAAAGTCGCACGCTAGTTAGATAGTATAATCTACCGTATCTCTACATCTATGCCTCCTTGTTCTATCTCATAAATCATATTTAAGTTAGTTATTTTCTTGTAGAAGAATTTAGGGAAAGAATAAATTAAATCTAACTTATACTTATTCTAATCATTACTATTAGAGGCAGTAGGCATATAATATAAAACTGCCTCTTTGTCTATTTGTGGTAAACTTTAGAAAAAGAAAATACCTTCCTCTTCTTAAGAGATTTGCTTATTCTTAATACACGCATTAGCAACAGAATGTTACACAGGGTTAGGCTATACTTCTCTAGGCTCAGTCCGTACTAAGGCGAGTTAGACTAAAGCGGTAGTCCGTAAGGTATTGTGGAAAATGTTTAAGTAGAAAAAAAACTTATTAATGTTAACTAAAGGTAAACAATACTAATTCTAGAAATAATAAAATAACTAGTTAAAAATCTATGTAAGAGATAAACTATTTAAGTTAACTACAACAAGTGTAATAATAAAATCTAACACATTCTTATACTTATTGCATTTGTCTTGTGTTCTCCCGTGCCTCCTATTTAAGAGGGAGGTTAGAGAGAACGCTAGCCTCCCTTTAAGCAGTAACCTCCTAGAGGTCCTGCCTTGGCAGGATGCTAATTACGTGATCCCTGCGCCCTACGCAGATTATTACCTTCTGGCGTGTATGTGGTTGACCTTCAACCTACCTTCTACGTTAAGGAGAGAATTCTCTAACACAGAAGTAAAATAAGTATAGTACTTTACTAGCCTTAGCTAGTTTTGTACACATTTATAGATATAAGCTTAAAGGTAAAAGCGTTTACTTACTTCAACAGCAGTGTCTTTATCTTTCTACTGTTTCTTTATGCTTCCTTGTAACTTAAACTGGTTTTTTTTTTACATATCTAGGTAAGCGTTTTAAAATGCAAAAGAGTAATTAATCTTTAATAGAGAAATAGTCTAGTAGAATAAAAACACTTATATTATTACAAAATCCTTTCTAATTAGCTTGTCTGTTCAAGACTTCTAGAAATTAAGTAGCATCTTTTCTAGTAAAAACTATTATACTGTATTTTAGTTAAACTATAGACAACACTAAGTTGTGCATAGGTATATTTATAGTATTAATTACTAAGCTTAATAATGTTAGTAGTAACTTAGGACTAGCAGCTGTAGGCCTAGCAGAAGAAAGCGTTTTGCTTTTCTGTCTTTAACCTAACTTCTAATTCTTTTTTAATATTTATAGTATAGTAGAACTTATAAAAGTCTTCTATCTAGATAGTTGTTAGTAGTTAGTAAGTAATATAGCAGACAAAGTTTAGTTCTTAAAAGAAATAAGATATTTATTCTTAAAACTTTTATAGTGTTTACTTAGTAGGAGTAGTTGTATAAATTCTTATCTCTTTAGCACTTAAAATCTTGCTAAGTAAGCTCCAATTTATAGTTATGCTATCTTAATTATTAGTAACTTTTTTATTTTGCTAGACAGATACCTTAAATTAGTGTTTTTAGATACATTTAGTTGTAAGCTTCTAGTCTTATTCTGATTTTTGCTTAATAAAACCTTTACTCCTTATAATTAATATACATAAGCCTTTGTCTTTTTTGCTTAATAGGTTGCTACCTTTATTTGCTAGATAGACTTTAAGTTAGCGTTTTAAATATATAAAAGACTGCCTTTATTTTACTAAATAGTTTGCTACCTTTATTTTGCTTGAAAAACTTTAAGTTAGCATTTATTTATTTTTAAGGTGTCAAAGGTGGTGGTTGTTGTTGTAGTTAAAATAGGGTTTCTAAAAAAAGTGAAAAGTAGCTACCCTCTACTAATTAGTCGCAAAAGTCAAAAAAAAATTATGTGTAGTTAACAAGATTTAAATAGTAGGTAAATAAGGTCTATACGCTAAGCGCTTAGAGCAGAAAAGCTTAAACTACTAAGCAAAAATTAGAGTTAAAAAAATTTGCTAAAGGTACTAAAAAACAACACTGATTAAAACGTGTTTAACAGCAATTGCTAGCCTATAGCTAGCAACAAGATTGCGATAGAGATAAAAGAAGAAAGTAAGAACACATACGTTACTGCAGCAGGAGCTTGCAATACTTTTTTATAAAAGCTCTCTACCTACTACTTTTTACTTTTAAAATTTCTTATACTACACAGTACTACATACAAATAACTTGTATATAAATAATATAATACTTAAACAATTTTTTTTTAAAGTTAGACCTTACTAAGTTACTATACTAGAAGCTATAGTAGTAGATTATAAAGCTAGCGTTTACTATTATTAAGTAGCTACCTCTGTTAGTTAAAAAGGAGCTAGTAGTAATAGTCTTTATAGTAGTTAAGTTAGTACAAAGGTTAAAATATAATAATAGTTAAGATATCTTTAATACGTCTAGTATTATAAATATTAAGGTTACAACAAGAACTATAAAAGGCTAGTTTAGCTAGTATACTATAAATACTGCGTATATTAATAGTCTAAGTATAGTAAAGATATATTACTTTAGCAATCTCTTCCTGCGTAAATACAACCTTAGTAAAAAGACTTAAAAGTAGCTTTATAAGAAGCAAAGGCGTGTTAAAATAGCTATTAAGTAGCTAAAATAAACTAATAAGTAAAAGAATTTTATAAGTTGTTTTTAGAAATAAGAGAGTTATATATAGATAGTAATGCTGTTATTATTTATTTACATCTAAGAATAGACACTAAACGCTGTAACTACAACACTGCTAGAATAGCAACAAGACAACAAAAGTTATAGTTAGCAGTAAATAGTTAGCAGTAAATAGTTATTAGTTAAGAGGATTAGTTAAAGGGATATTGCATATCTTTGTTTCTGTTTAAACATGCAACACACTAATTGCGTGCTAGTAATACTAAACAAGAGGGCATAAGCGTAGATACCTATTATTAGCAATAAATCTTTTTTTACTAAAAAGGTATCTACAAAATGTGTGGTCACATCAAAAGGTTGTCTTAAAAGGCCAAAGCCAAAGTTAGCATTTATAAACGCATGTTTATTTTATTAGTAGATTTTTTTTTTAGTTGTTGTTAGTGCTAACTTAAGTAATATAGTCCTTAACGTAGTCTGTAGCAGGGGATAGTGTTAACCCCCTAAAAGTATATCTAGTAAAATTCCTTAAGAATCTAGCTTTTTTAGTGTTCTTCTAGGTTCCGTGCTTATGTAAGATTGTAAAATTCTTGCAATAATTGTGCACTAGTTCCTTTGTGCACTAAGTAGTAAAGTATGTCTTTATAGGCTTTGCTATTTGTACAGGTGTTAGAATGTATAAAGACATACTACTACGAGGGCAAGAGATTACTAGGGACTAGATTATGCAAGAACAAGGTTAGTAAGATAATAATCTTATCGTGGGTTAAGTATTGTAAGGCAGACTTCACGCACAGAAGGAAGGCTGGTTAAAAGATAGCTTGTATTTGGAGTAGAGAATAGCAGACACAGACCTAGAAGAGGCTAAGTATGCGAGCAGCTATATAGTAGAGAAAGAGGAGCTAGTGCTAGCTTGGTGGGTGCCAAGCCTGGTGCTACGCCCTGCTAAGTAGTAAGGCAGGCCTCTATCTCTAGCTATATACTTTAAAGCTAGCTATAAGGTATGTAGTAGTACGTAGATAGAGGCTATGTACTTACATATGCCCCTTCTCTAAAAAAAAGAGCTAGGTAGTCCTCTAGCTACAGTTGCTAGTACAAAGAAAACAAAAATAAAATTATAATTTGAAGAAAAAAAAAGGAGAAAGCTGTGTATAAACTACCAAACCTTGCAATTTTTAAATCTGCTAATAGTTTATATAAGGCTACGCGTGTTTATACAGTTTTCTATATAAAAAAGCGCATCTCTAAGCTATTTTCTGCTACTTTAAACCTACAGCGCACAATTTAAGTTCAATGGTATTCCTACACTATATAAAGAAAAATTTAGTTACTAACTCTAAGGAGGTTTGCTATTGTAAGTATAACTTATATACTTAGTAAATATCTAACTATAGTACTTATTAATAATTATAGTAAAGCAAGTATTAACAGCGTAGAGCTTAGCAGTTTAAGTATTTCTTTTAGTAGCTTTTGTTATTGCGTACGTAGGCTTTTTAAGTTTTTACGCTAGTATCTTATTAGCGCTAGCGTATTTATTTTGTTTATTGCCTGCTTCCTTAGGGAGAGAGGTCTAATTAGGGGTTATAGCAAGATCTAGGGGAGTAAGCTTATCAAAATATTTTTAGTAAAAAGGTTTAGCATTATAATAATTAAGGTAGCTCTTAGTGTCATACTAAGTAAGCTTTAAAGAAGTTATTTATTTAATTTTATTTGCTTAGCGTTTTTTAATTTTGCTTGTTTCTAGAGAAGCAACGTTAATAAATTTATCTATAAGCAATTTTGTGTAGGCGTTACTATTACTATCTATAACTTCTACTAGCACTAGTTAAGCTAGTGCTTAATTAGGTAGGGTTTTAGTTGCTGCTAGTTATAAAAGTTAAAGATAAAATACTTAAAATATGCTGTTGCAGATCATTTTTTTAGGTAAGTCTAGTTTATAGGCACGTTCTTTATACAAAACTTTTATTGCTAAGTAAAGGCTAGCCTAGCAGTTTATAAGCTTTTTTAATTATAATAAAATACTTTAGTTTATTATTAAAATGTAAACTTAATTCTTAATATTATATAGTAGTATAGCATATTATATTATATTAGCTTAAGTTACTTACTTTTACTAGGCTTATTAAAGTAAGTTTTTTAAATATGTAACTAAATCTGTTTATAAGTTTATAATTTTTTTTTTGCCTAAATAGCCTAGTTGTAGGCTAGATGTAGTAAATTAGAGTTTTTATTATTATAAAGTAAAATCAGCTGAAGAGGTAATACTTAAAATTAGTAAAGAATATAGTTATTTCTGTGCTAGAGTAAATAGTATTATTAACTTAAAATTTAGTAATATACAGCATTAAAGCCTAGTTATTCTACGTGTAGTTAATGTATTAGCGCAAGCATATTCTAGTAACTAATTTGCTTATTTTATTTATTTATTTATTTTTAGGTATTAGGCTATAAATAAGATACGCTTAGTATTTAGCTGCTAGCAAATATTCTCCTATAATAGGGCGAAAAGATTAGTGCTATAATTAGTTTTTATACTAATAAGTAAGCTATAATACTTAAATATGTTAACAAAAGATCTAGAGGCTTTTACTACAGTACGTCTATAAGTTATGTAAAAATAGCGTCTCTTAGTAAGATAATTAACAATAACAAAGATACTACAAAACTCTTTACTATTTATTTTAAAAAAGAGAAAATCTTGTAAAAAATCTACAGTAAGGTCTAACTACTATTAGTGTAAAAAAGGCACCAGTTATAAATAGCTGTACTTGCTATTCTATATTAACTTTGTCTATGTACATATACTATAGGCGTTGCAGTATTTTGTAATAAACTAACTTATTTTAGGCTAGTAGTAACAATTATACATTAGATAGAGAGTAGATTAAGGTATTTTATAACTTATAATCTTGTAGTTGTAACAGAAATTAAAGATCTAGCGTTAGAGTTATGTATCTACAAAAATAGAGAGTCTAGTCTTGTTAATGAATAATTAATAGCTTAGTTCTATTCCTGGAAAACTAATATTAGTAGCACTAAAATAGTATCTATGCTTGTAAAACTATTTAGATAGCTTAGTTTTATAAGTGTTAATAGCTAAAAAAGCCTTTTTAGCTATCTTATTATTAGCCTAAGCTTTATCTAATAACTTTTTTGTAAGTTAAAAGTTTTGTTTATAAGTAGGCAAAGTAAAATTAGCGTTGCTTTCTAGTAGAGATAATTCTTTAGAGTTAGCATTGTTATTATTATAAGTAAACGTAGTTCTTAGTACATGTTATTATTCTAGTATAATAGCGTTTATTTTTTTACTAGCTAAGGTAAAAGCTCGTAAGGCTGTAGTATTAGGAGGTTTTATACAAGAAGATAAAACCTTTAAACTTCAGATAACTGTGTTTAGCACGTGTTAAAAGTTATCTAGATCTAATAAAGCGTTCTATAGTTCTTAGCGAAAGGCATTAGCTTTGCTATTCTTAGTTCTAAAGTTATAAACAATTTTTAATTTAACTAAAACAGGAAAAGTAACTATTAAGCTTAATATCTAGTAAACGTTTAATTTAAAAGATATGTTTTTAGGTTTTTATAGTTTAAACTAATATAAATAATATACTGAAATCTTTTAATTGTAAGTTTTTTTTTTAAATAAATAAATAATTCACATAAGTTTAAATTATAATTGTTGTAGTTGCATTCTGCAGTAGAGTACTTTTAAAAAAATGTAATTAGCTAAAGAACATTTTGCGCATTAAGTTATTTTAAAATACTACTAGAAGCCTAGGATAAGGCGTTTATAAAAGTGTAAATTAGTTTAGTAAAGTTAAAGTGCGTTTGTATAAAGCTCTTATAAAAGTAGTTTCTAGTGTATTAAAAGCTTTCTACCATTTACTATTCTACTATAGGTCTTTATAAATAGTATGTCCTTTTTTATCTTGCTTTTCATCAGAAAGGACTTTAGCCTTAATTTCTTTTGTAAAAAGAAGGACAATAAATAAGTAGCCTTTAATAAATTGTTAATAGAATGTTATATAGTCTAAGAAAGTAAGCAGTTCTTTTGCATGTTAAGGTGTTTTTTATTTATACATTATATAGACCTTAGCTTAGTCTATTTTCATAGTTTTATTGGTAAGAATTATAGTTAAAAACTTAACACTAGTTTTGTAAAATGTACACTTTCTAGAATTTACGTAGAATTTTTTAACCTTTAGCTAAGCTTAAACTAGCTTAACTTACTTGATATGTTCATTTTTTATTTATAAGAAAACTAGAATGTTATATGAACTTGTAGTGTAGAACTAATTAAGGTATTTAAAAAGTACGCTGTTAATAGCACGCTAGAAAGAAGCTAGAGCATTGTACAATTTAAATAGCATAACTTTATACTTATCACTCCTGCTGCGGTAACGTATGTGTCCTTACCCTCCTCCTCCATCTCCATCGCAATCTTGTTGCCAGCCATAGGCTGGCAATTGCCGTTAAACACGTTCTAATTAGTGTCGTTTTTTAGTACCTTTAGCAAATATTTTTAACCCTAATTTTCGCTTAGTAGTCTAAGCTTTTCTGCTCCGAGCGCTTAGCGCGTAGACCTTATCCACCTAATGTTCGAATCTCATTAACTACACACAATCTTTTTTTGACTTTTGCGACTAATCTATAGAGGGTAGCTGCTTTTTACTTTTTTAGAAGCCCTATTTTGACTACAACAACAACCACCACCTTTGACACCTTAAAAATAAATACCCATATGTGCCTTGCTAAGTAGTAAATGTAGTAAGCTATTTAGAGCCTGGCTTTATACAAATTTAATAGAACGCGTAAATAATATTAAACTAAAAAAAATTAGTAGCTTTATTAAGTTTACCTAGTCTTTTGTAAAAGAAAGAAAGAAAATAGTAATTTTTATTTATAGCTTTATAAAGGTTATAGAAGTCTACGCAGACATAAATACCTTGATTCAGCTTCGCGATAATTAAAAGTAAGTTTTGCGCTAGTAAGTTACACTATTTAATCAATCCGCGTTTTTTCATTTTATAAATATAGGTAGTAATAGCCTCTTCTTCTTAGCTTAAGAATAGTTAAGGACAATAATTTAGAAATTTTGTGTTAAGACTTAGTTTAACTTTATAGTTATATTCTACATAGTTTAGCAATTTAAACGCTACTTTTTTATTAAATACTAGAAGGTAACTAACGTATTTTTTAAATGGTTTTAGCCGGAGGATATTTTTAAGAGAAACTTCTTTACGTTTATTTATAAACTTTGCAAAGTTCTCATTTATAGCTACTTATTAAAACTAGGCAGCTCATTTGCTACGTGTAGTAATAAAGTAAGAATTAGATTTTTATCTTTTTGCGTACATGTAAATAGCGCAAAACAAGACTATTTTAATTTTAACTACTAGTTTGTTAATAGGCTTAAGCAAGAGAGTAGGCACTTTTTTTTTTTAACTTTATTACAAGGAACTTGCCTAGTTTAAGAATTATAGCAAGGAAGTATAAATTCCTTGCACAAGACGCTTATTTATATAAGCTTTAGTTTAGAATTCTGTCTATCAGTACTACTTAAGTAGAAGTTAGTAGAAGTCTATACTTCTAAACTTTAATTATTAGTGTAGTTGTATTTAGAAGGTTTATTCTTTATTTATTTACGCTTACTGTAGACCACTTTTCGCACAGTGTCTTTAAGCTAATAATTTAGTTAATACTACTAATTAAAGAACCTAATTATGCTTTTATAGTAATTAAGCTTAGGCTAGTAGAGTTTGCGCTACCTAAATTTAAGTATAAGATTAAAATCTGTGCAAGTCTTTACTTCGTTAGCTATTTTTTCTTTAATATAAGTATCTATTTTAAGCAGAGACTTAAAATAGTAAGTTATTAGTTTTATAGTTTCTCTATTATAGCCTTTGCAAAAAAATAGTTTAATAAGTAAAATTAGTTTAAGAGCGTAAGTTTAATTTAAAAATTATTATAACATAGAGTTACTATTCACACTGATATTACTTAGTATTTTACAGCTATATAGAACTATATAGTTATCATTAACGTTCGTGTAAAAAGAATATTACACGAAATCTTTTTCTTATAAAAATAGGTTTTTCTTTTAATTTTAAACTTTCTAAAGTAATGTATTAGACATAAACTTTTTATACTTATAAAAGAATTAGCTAGGTATTTTTGCTAAAGCTGTTAATATTATTTACAGAGTAGCTTATTCTTTAAAGTCTTTAGTTTGTTATTTTATTACAGTTAAAAAACTCTTAAGCCTAGCATTTTTGCTTAAGTTTTAAGTTAAATTTATCTTCTTTATATGTATAAACGTAACGTTAATAAATAACTTTTACCTTAAGAGAAGCTAGCTTCTAAAGGTAGTTATAGGCAATATATTTAAGTTTGTTATAATAAAAATAGTTTAAGTTATTAAATAAAGGCTTAAGAGATTAATGCTTTTTAAATAATGTCTTGTCTACTTAAAGCAGCCTATACTGTAAAGTGTTAACGTATTCTTAGACTTAGTATCTGCTAAAGAAGTAATATTTAAACGAGTATTAAGTCTATTACAGTTGCATTAAGCTTATTAAGCTCAATCGCTATTTAGCTAAGTTACGTTGTAGTTGTTAATATATAATAAGATGTTAAGTAGAAGTTTAAAGAATGCAATTGCGGTTTATAAAGAATAGTTTAGTATGATTAAGCTAGCTATATATTGTTTAAGAAGCTTTTGTATAAGCTTAATGCTACGTAAAAAGTACAGAATTTTAAGCATATTAGTAATAAGGTTAATCTTAACTCTAAAGGATACTTAAGCTTCTTAATTAGACTTTGCGTTTTTTAGAACACAAAATTATACTAGTGTGTTAATAGTTACATTATTTATAGTATAGATATTTAAGTTACTCTAACTTTTAAAAAGTGCTATAGAGTATTCTATCTCTGTTTTATATTAGTAACTAAAGACAGTATTCCTTCTAGACAAGGGGTCTCTAGCGTCTTGAAAAGTATAGGCAAAGAGAGACTAAACGCGCTAGGCTAAGTACTAAAAATACTTACCTTTAGCACGCTAGTAGCTAAAAAGAATTAGACAAATTTATAAAGTACTTTCATATCTTTTTCAAAAGTACGTAGGGTGGTGGTTGTTGTTGTAGTCAAAATGGGTTTTCTAAAAAAGTGAAAAGCAGCTGCCCTCTACTAATTAGTCGCAAAAGTCAAAAAGAATTGTGTGTATTTAATAAATTTTGAAAAGTAAGTAGATAAAGTCTACGCTCTAGGCGCTTAGAGCAGAAAAGCTTAGACTACTAAGCAAAATTAGGGTTAAAAGATTTGCTGTAAGTACTAAAAAACAACACTAATTAAAACATGTTTAACAGCAATTGCTAGCTTATAGCTAGCAACAAGATTGCGATAGAGGTAGAGGAGGTAGAGGAGGGTAAGGACACGTACGTTACCGCAGCAGGAGCCTACAATACTTTATAAAAGCTCTCTACCTGCTGCTTTTTACCTTTAGGATTTCCTACACTATACAGTACTGTATACAAATAACTTACATACTAACAATACAATACTTAGACTATTCTTCTCCCTGTTTAATATAAAGACTAATAGCTTATATTAAGTAAAGTTAGACCTTACTAAGTTACTATATAAGAAGCTATAGTAGTAAATCACAAAGCCCGCGTTCACCTTCGTTAAGCGGCCTCCCTGGTTGGTCGAAGAGGAGCTGTCGGCGGTAGCTCCTATAGTAATCAGGTAGACGCAGAGGTCGAATTCTATCATTCGTACGTAGCTTTATAGTGTTATAATTATTAGCATTTTTAAATTGTAGCATTATATTAAGTATACGCTTAAGTTTCTAAAGCTTATATAAAATCAAAACTGCGTTGCCTTTAACTATAATAAAAAAATTATTCTTAGTAGTATGTTACAGAAGGTAGCATAACTAGTAACTCAAGTTATTTAAGCGTGCTTACAATTAAGAGTTGTTGTATTTAAAAATAGTAATAAGCTTTTTTATAGTAACTAAGTTTAAAAACATAAAAACTATAGAGCGTAGAAGTAGAATATATAGTTTTTTAGCTTATTTTTTGTTTAGCAGTACATTATATTAAGTTATATATAACTAATTCAAAACGTCTATAAGTTAATTGCAGATAGCTAAAATCTAGTTTTTTTATTCTTTTTTATTATTTGGTGACTTATTTTATGTAAGTTATTTATTTATAAAGTACTTACGTTAAACTTCAGTATCTTTTTATACGTTTAGCTTGTCCCTTACAATAGCAAATATAGTAATGTAAAATCTAGCTAATATACTCGTAAGTTTATTATAGAGACGTTTAAAAAAGTTAGTTAGTATTATAGTTATAAGTAGTTCAGTAAAGTAAGCATTATAGAAAATTTTAAATCTATTAACATGTTTTGTTTTACTTACTTAATAACTTAACGCATATAATCAATATTTTAGCATTTCTAGTGCAGTAGCTAGAGCGCGTTTAGTTTTTCTAGTAGTTATACATTATTTAGTTTAAGAAAGTTAGTAGCGCTTATAACTAGATTGTTTATGCGCTTAAAAGTGCCTAGCAAAAAAAGGAACGTATTAAAATTCAATCTCTTTAATATAGCCTGATATTAATTATTGTTGTCTATAGTAGCTACCTAGTAAGAAGAAAGAAGATTTACAGAGGGGTGACAAAAAAAAAGAAATCCAAAGAGTTATTATTTTCAAAGCTTTATATTTCCATGACTACAAGGGCTAAACTAGAAAGATTTAGTGATTTGAAAAGCCAAGAACCTCTTCTTTAGGATAGGCTGCTTAGTAAGTTGTTTAGTCAGCAGGATTGCTCTTAATCTTAGCAGTGAAAATACTGGTTTAAAAACTTAAGAATATATTACAATATAACTTTTTATTGAATGTGTAAAAATCGCTACTATTTACATATAATAGATAACACAAGCTAATTTTAGTCTGGTTTAAGTTTAAAGGTAATTGCAAAATTAACTATTAAGTAATAATAGACAGCTTTTTTTTAAAGTTTTTTCTTAAGAAATAACTACAATAGCGTACAAATACTTAGTGTACTAGCCCTTAGCTTCTTTTACTTGCAAATAACGCCTTAGTAATAATAAAATACAATTATTAATTGCCTTTTAAAGTAATTAATTCTATTCCTCCTTTATAGCAGCCTTTAAGGCTGCTATACTTTTTATATTATTTCTTATACTTAAAGAAGCAATAGGCCTCTTAGCTAAAGCGTTTTTTAGCAAAGCCTACACGTTCTCTATAGAATTTAGATTAAGACTATAGGCAGGATGCTTAAAAAGTAATATCCTATTCCTAGAAAACTAAGATAAAACTTCTGCAGTTTTATAAATCTTGGCGTTATTCTGCTAAAACTTCCAGCTTATATAGAAGTTAGTAAGATGCTTAATTATATAGAAAAAGACTTTGACTTTATAATTTAAATGTAGAGTAATAAGCCTCTAAATAGAAAAATAATGTATATATAACTTACCTTTTTTTATTGCAGGTTTTACTATAGGAAGTAGGATCTTTTTAATATAGTCTAAATTCCTAAAAGGAGTAGTAATTAAAGGGCTTTTAACTACTACTAGTTTGTCTGTCCTAGCACTGTGCCTACGCTTAATAGCAGACTTGTCTAAAAATATAACTTTATAAAAGTTTATATTTTTAATGTTTTTAAGTGTTTGCTTGACGTAAATATAACAATTATAAGCTTTTTTAGTATCTAAAGGCGTCTTTTTTTGAGAAATATAAGTAGAATAGTTCTCCTTTTTTAGAAAGCGTTGTACGCTTCTAATTAAAAGATCTATACTATTTTCTTCTAAAAGACGTTGAATTGTCTTTTTAGGGCTTCTTGTAAGGTCTCTATTAAGTACTTTTTTTTGCTTTTTATGAGATCTTAGAAAGACGACCTTGTTTAGAGCTAATAATAGATAAAAAAGCGTTCTTTTTTTGTTTAATTTAATAAAGAGTATTGTATATACTTTTCGAAAGCTTTTCTAGTATAATACTAATAGAGGAGATAGATTTATGTGTAAATATAAAGTATAAACTTGTTGTTTAAATTGAGAGATATTGCAAGCCATAGAGGAGATAATATAAAAATAGAAAGTTAGGGTAAACAAAAGGAGTAAATACACTATATTTTTATTAAGTAACTACATAATTAGTACTTACGTAAGCAACCCCTATTTTTTCATCCTTTTATTAAACTATAAGGAAGTTAGAAATATTACTCCAAAATTTGCTCACATCATGCTTACGTAAGCTAATTAAATCTATTTTTTTTCAGCCCTTTTCATACGTTCACAAAAAAGATATGCAGAAATCTATTTTTCCTTTTTTTTAACATATTTTAAGCGAGATTACAGGCGCGATGGTGCAGACTAAGCAGCTTACTAAGCAACCTATCTTGAAGAGGAGGTTCTTGGCTTTCCAAATCACTTACTCCTCTTACTATAGCCCTTCTAATTATTGAAATATAAAGCTTTGAAAACTAGAACTTTTTTGATTTCTTTTTTTTTGTCACCCCACTGTATATTTTGTTTAACTAAGCTACTAGAGTAATCTTTTTCTTTTGTAGCTCTTTACATAAGTTTTTGAAGCTAGTGTATTTATTAAATATTTTACTATAAGGTTTAGTAGAATATCTATTAAGTTATCTGAGTTATTCTAGCAGGGTGTTAATTTTCTCTTGTAAACTTTAGTTTATTAAAGGTGTTTGCTTTCTATTAATTAGGGTAGAAAACTAATGGCTTTCTTAAAACCTAGCTATCTTGCTATACTTAGTCTAGTTCTCTAGAGTTACTTCCTCCTTAAGTAGTATCATAGAGACGTTTTTATTTAAAGTTTCCTCTAGTGTAATTTTAGTTAAGTTATTTGGTTCTTTAATAATTTCCTTGACTTGTCTATACACTATAACAGTAAGTAGAGTAATTACATTCTATTTCTCTTCTAGATCGTTATTAAGTGCTGTACAGTAAATAACATTTAACTATTAAGTTACTTTACTTTAACTTTAGAGGTCTTATGTTATATAACCCTCTTTACTATATACACAGTAGTTAATTTTTTTCTTACTATTTTTATTGTACTAAAGCTTATTCTTCCTTAGTCCCTTGTTAAAGTTTTTAAGATATATAGGCTTATAGCTGCTAGTTATATAATATATTAGATTTTAAGATTATTACTTTACTATTAACCCTAGTTAGGGTATAGACATTAGAATATTAAATAAAGTTAAGCATTTATATTTATAAGTATGTAATTTCTATGTGTAAACAGTTATTCTTTTAACGTAAGCTTGTAGAAGTTATTATTTACTTCAACAGCTTTAGCTATAAGTTTATTAAGCGTGTTAAGAGTAGCTCCGCTTTAACTAAGTTCTATACGTATAGTTAGCTTAAAACCTGATTAGTATATCAATATTAATGTGTTATTATCGTATTTAATAACTATTTAATATTGCTAAAACTCTATTATATAATTAGCTATAGAGCGTGTTTGTTGTAACCCTTAAATCTTTTATTCTACTACTACAGATTTCTTGAAAAGTAAAAATACTTTTCTTATTTTTACTTTAAAGTTGTCTTTGTCTTTAACAAGTACTTTTTAAGTATTATTGTTAATAGTAATGTTTATATATTGGCGCAAAATAAAGTTAGCCTATTTTTAGTAGCTTTTTTCTAGAAATACAAGGGCCTATACAACTGCGTTGTTATTGTTATTGTTAATCTTAGTTTTTTTAATATAGAGGTCTCTGTTAACTTGAAGTAGCTATGCTTTAAGCTTATTATAATTACTATAGTAAGTATTAGGCTTGTTAGCACGCGTAGTTCTTCTTATAGTTTAGAAATTAGTAGGGGTGTCTATTACAGTATTAATTATCTTAGAGAGGGTTTAAAGTGTAAAGATTATCTTAAGAGAATCTAAGAGTTAGTTCTTAGGGAATAAGTAAGTACAATAAATAAGGTAGTGTGGTAGCATAATTAGTAGATTAATATAATCTTAAAAGAAGTTAAGAATAAAGTATAATTCTTAGATTAAATACTAGAGTCTTGTATAAAGTTGAACACAATAAGCTATAAGAGCACATTGCCTAATACTATATACAAGGTAATAGCCTTAATAGTCGTAATTGCTCCTAGCGATAGTTCTAATAGTTGTTATCACTCCTAGCGATAGTGCGCGTGACCTCCTAGTGATATTTCTTGGCGAAGTAATTGGTTACGTGACTACCCGCTGCGGGGGTCTTGCAGGTTAGTCGTCTAGTTCCTTGTTGGCTAGTTCTGGTAGTTCTCTGTGAGACTTGGGTTCGTGGCCAGGTTGTAACAAGAAGGCCCTATATTATATTTTCTTATCTTCTTATATTATAGCTTAAAGTAGAGGCTGTATTTAGCCTTTAAATTAGCTTTATGGCGATTGCGATCTATTCCTGCATACTAGCGTAAGATAAGATAGGTAAAATTCCTGTTGATAAAGCAAGTAACCTAGCTTTCTAAAACTTTTCTACAAGCTAAAGATAAGGCAACGTTGCGTATTATTACTTGTATAGATAGTGTACGTTGTTTAGTAAGCATATTAATTGGCTTAGGCCTTTTAAGATAACTTTTTAATTTAACTTCACATTTTATAGACACCTTTTTAGTAAAAAAAAAGATTTAATACTAACAACAGGTATTTAGGCTTGTGCCTCCTTATTTAGTATTACTAGTACGCAATTAGTGTATCGCATGTTAAGACATAAACAAAGAAAAGCAAAACAAAGACGCAAATTGCCTTCTAACTTAACGCGCCCTATTCTGCTCTTATTCTGCCTATACCGCCTATGCCGCCTACTTATATTAAGGCTTTACTTCTTAGTACTCTTAGACAAATTAAAAAAGCAGCACTATTATTACTTTGCTTTCTAACTTATACATGCAACAATAGAACGCCTATTTCTTCTTTTTTACATTTTTTTCATTACTATTTTAACGTTATGTAACAGCTAGCCTAACTAGTTAATAGTTGTTATACTTCGCAGATACACAATTAATAAAAAGAAAAAGATACTAAAGTAAAGTATTTTAAGCATTTTGCTAGTATTAGTAAACACTTTATAAATATTATATCTTTTTATAACTAGCTAAGTTAAAGCTTAATATTCTTTTTAAATATAAAAGTACTATGGATTCTAGAGTTGTTAATAAGAATTATAATTATAAAGTCTCAAAAAAGCTAAGTTTATAAGTATTTAATAAACTTAGGTATTTATATAATTAGCTTAAGCTAGACTATTTTAAGGGCTAGGCGTATAATAAGAAAGCTTTTTATTTTTAAATAACAGTTTAAGTTAAAGAGATGCTTGTTGTAGACGTTGCACGCTATTATAGTATATTATATGTAAATTATTTGTATGCAGTGCTATATAAAAAGTAAGAAGTAGTAAGTAAAAAGCAGCAGCTTTAGTTTTATAAAGTATTATAAGCTCCTAGTGTAGTACGTATGTGTTCTTTCCCTCCTTTATTATATTATGTTGCAATTTTATAACAATTCTACTATAATCTTGTTGTTAGCTATAGGCTAGCAATTGCTGTTAGATACGTTTTAACTAGTGTTGTTTTTTAGTACCTTAGCAAATTTCTGAACCCTAATTATTGCTTAGTGGTCTAAGCTTTCCTCCTAAAACTTATCTACTCACTATTTGAATCTGGTTAAATACACACAATCTTTTTTTTGACTTTTGCGACTAACTAGTAGAGGGTAGCTGCTTTTTACTTTTTTTCCGAAACTCTATTTTAACTACAACAACAACAACCACCACCTTTAACACCTTAAAAATAAATAAGTAAGCATAGTAATATACTATAGGAGCTTAGTTTCTTAGTGTAAGTAAAGGAGTTAGTGGGCGAGTTAGTGTAGTAAGTTTTGCCTTTAGTGCCTTCGCGTCAAAGTTAAGCGTACTACACTATACTTCTTTGTAAATTAAGAATACAAGAAAGATGCGCCTAGTACACGCAAATTGATTTTCTATATTAGTAGAGTTATGGCTGGTTAAGTATAGGTGGTTGTTTTGGTGGGGTGCGCAAAACTCGACCATGCGCAAAACGCGCACGGACACGGTAGTCGTCACGAGTCGGAACCGTGCGCAAGGCGGCGGCGACTCAGCCATCGACGCGCTTATCATAAGTTCATAACAGTTCCATCTCTCGCCTTGTCGTCTCTTCTGCAATGTCCATACACCATGCCATCAAACAAATACACTCTTAATCATCGGGGCAGGCCCTCCAACACTATATTCGCCTGCGGCATCCTCGCGCAGGTCGCGTTGCTTGCCTGCATCTTTTGGACTTGCACTAGCTTTGGCAAACCCCATGAGCCAACCACTATAGCGGAAGCAGCAGCTAAGACAACATCGAGACCAAGTGGCTTCACCTTGCGCCATCTTTTTGATCATGGTGCTGGCCAACCTGGACCACGAGCGCGAAGGATGGATGTGACTCCAGAGCGATTTGCGGTTGCTGGTGTCGATTCCCACATCGGGCCCTTCCCCATCAAGACAGCACCAGTCAAGATAGAAAGACCTGCATTGCGTGGCTACAATGCACAGATCCCCATGTCGGACATGTGGATCGCGGAATATATAACGGGTCCGGATGTCACGGATAAGAACACGGTAATCAGCTTCGCGAACATGTCCGAGGATGCTTACAAGGTCGGCCGTGATGACTCGGGGTGGATGGACGTTGATGGGCGTTACAACTCGTCGATTCCTTTCGGTTGGGATGATAGTGGAATCCGAGGCCATGTCTTCAGCGACGACACGAACTCCACCATCATTCTGGCGGTGAAGGGAACGACTGTAGCCATGTTTGAAGGCGACGGAACCTCCGTGCACGACAAAGAAAATGACAACTTGTACGGCTCATGCTGCTGCGGTCAGGGCGGCACATATCTTTGGCGCAAAGTGTGTGACTGCCAGACTGGTACCTACACCTGTGACGAGCAGTGTGTCAAAGACGAGTTACGGAAGCCGAACAGATACTACGTTGCGACTGTCGAGCTTTTTCAAGAAACTCTCAAGCTCTACCCGGATGCGAACATTATGACGACAGGACACAGTTTGGGAGGCGTCCTGGCTTCTTTGATCGGCTTGCAGCACGGTATTCCTTCGGTGACGTTTGAAGCCTACCCGCAAGCCCTGGCAGCTAAACGCTTGGGCTTACCAGCTGCTGGCGACGTCGCTCCACTCAGGAAGAATACAGGCGGCTTTCACTTCGGACATACCGCTGACCCGGTATACATGGGAACTTGCAATGGCGCGACGAGCTTTTGCTCTATTGGCGGGTACGCTTTCGAGACCCTCTGCCATACCGGAAAGAGATGTGCATATGATGTAGTGAAGGATTGGGGATGGAGACAAAATACGCAAACCCATAGCCTAAGGTATGCTATTGACAATGTGTACATGAAGTACGACGAGGCAGCAACATGTCAAGAAGAGGACGTTGGGTGCGTCGATTGCTACCTATGGAAGTTTGAGAGCGGCACGCATACCACCGCGACAACTAGCTCAACAACAGCTACAAGTACTACATCTTCGAGGACGCGGACGGAGACGTGTAAGACGCCTGGATGGTGGGGATGCCGTGATAAGACTACTACGATGGTATCGACCACATCATCCAGCCCATCAAGTACCTTAACCAGTACAAGTACCTGCCAAACTGTAAGTCCAAAAATCTCTCGACTGCCCATACATCGCTGACTTTTGAAGCCCGGATGGTTTGGATGCAAAGACAAAACTACAGCTACCACAACCACTACAACATCGACTGAGCCAACAACGACCACGTGCACTTCGAAAGGCTGGTTTGGCAGGTGTCACGACGATGTGCCTGCAACGACCACACCAGCCATGCAAGGTCATGCCTACTGGCGGACGGAAGCAACTGCGACGCAGACAGCACCATAGGTCGATCAAAGTTCTAGACGTTTGGTGTGGGTTCCACATAACTGTAGCTTCAGAAGAGTAATAAAACAATCAGAGCCTTCAAGTTGTCCGTCATCGCATACAGGAAGTTCTTGTTGAATCTCATTCTTGTATCTAATGCGCCAGTTTCATCTGTATCTGTACATGCCTACCTTCATTGCACTGCTGCAGTTGTTTTCGAACAACAAATTTGCGCTGCAATGAACTCACTTTGTCTCGCGGGTATTTGTCAAACGCCGACACTTGTTTGAACTATTGTCGCTGTAGTGGTTTCCGGGGTCGCAAGATAGTACGAGGCACTCAACTCAATCTAAAGACCTCTGGTCGTATGGGTCCTCTATCTTTACGTCCCGGCACTAGCTGCAACCTAAAAGCGCGATGCCGAGGCCCGCCCTCAATTAGGCAATCAAGCGACGGCACTGATGGGCCAAGCTTCATTCTTTCGGGGCGTAACCCGTAGGCTAAACCCGAGCGACACAAGTCATCTGTTATATCTCTGGGCAACCATCACCCAGTGTGTCGAGGACGGAAATTTTGAAGCTCAGATCGGCCATCAATTAAGCTTCCTCGGCCTCGTTCAAAATGCTTGTCCATGATTCCTATCTCGCGACACCACGCCTCTTCATATCCCATCTTCTATCTACTAGCGATGCTCATTGCGATTTCATCTACAGCCTGATGCTCAGCCCAGGCATCGCTAAAGAGATGCCTGCAGCCGACGTGGACAAGGCGATGAGCGTTCTCCCTCGCGATGCCGAGGAAGTTCATCACTGACTGTGTTGATAAGATGGAGAAGACGGGCTATGGTCGCTACCTCGTCTCGCCAAAGCCGACTTTAATCTCAGACACGTCAACATACGAAGGCATCAATGTGCCTTTCTCGCAAAGATTACTAATGCTAATTGGCGTCGTATCAATGCAATATGCGCGCTTCCCGTCCACCCCTTCAGCACCAGCAATCCCAGAAGTTGGCTTCGGCTTCCTATCTCGATATTTCGGGAACGGCTACGCTAGGACAGACGGAGCTTTGCGCATTTATAGGTGTGGTGAAACTGGTGCAGCGAGCCACATGGCCGGAAAGAGTTCGCGTGACGAGGTTTGTACCTCGGCCTAGAGGCCTGCCAAGCCCACTACCAGCCGAATTTTTGTCCGTCCGACAGCCTCGTCGGAATGTCTCCAACTCCATGAGACGGATGTTCCGTCAGACTGTCCCACCATTGAGTACTGCAGCGCGCTTTGGCCACTATCCATCCGCAACCAATCGACACTATATTGATCCTCGACATGTCTACACCCCTGGATCAGCTGGCGACACGTCCGGAGAAACGGCGTCGAGTTGAGCGTGTTGCTGCAGCTTGCGATCTTTGTAAGAAGAGAAAGGTCAAATGTGACGGTGAACAGCCATGCGCCTATTGCACGCGAAAGGATCGTGCAACCACTTGCACGTTCAGTGGTCATCATGCACGCCCTCAGACGCGTTCTGCTGGTCACACTCCCACTCACGGTGTTCGTTCCGACGATATCCACCGTCCACACGCTCGTTCTACAGGCCAAACACCGAATGGCCACGATCGCGACGAACAGGATAATGTTCTGCGGCAAAGGAATGACCGTGAGGTTGCCGACGTTGAAACATCACTCTCCCCAACACTAAGTAGAGACGATCAGCAAGGAGACACAGTAGTGCCTCTTGAAGGCCGCATCCTTCGCGATGCCCAGGGGAAATCCATTTTTATTGGTGATTGCGCCCCACTCTCTTTTCTGCAGACGGTCAGGCACCTTATCACATCTGAGGTGGACCCAAGAGCCACTGTCCAAGCCACTCGCGACCCCATCATCGAGATTGCGCGGCCCGAAACGGCAGATGAACATTCGTGTCCTCCAATTGATGTGCATCGAGTTGACGCGTTAGTTGATGAATACATTGCTGCATGCAGTGGTCTCGTTCAGCTGTTCCAAAAGGAGGATCTCGGTCCTGAATTGAAAGTCTGGGCAACTAGCAGAACATCAAGCCCAGATGATGCTGCATCTGCAGTCTTTTATCTTGTTCTGGCGATTGGTGCGCAAGAAATACATGAAGAGAAGGCGGAAGCGTGGTTCAAAAGCGCTCGAGATCTGCTTCTGAAGCATATGTGTAGTAGCATGAATGTCTCTACAGTCCAAGGCTTCGCGCTCGTAGCGATCTTCATGCTCCGAGCATCTCAGCCGAATGGAGCCTACCTGTATTTTTGTATGCAAATGGAATACAAGATGAGAACAAATGAATCGCTAACGTGTTCTAGCTTTGGCTGCGCGTGCCGCATACGCGATCGGCATACACCGAACCGAAGTAAACGCTTCCTTTGGCGAGACCATCACGCTGGTGCGGGATCGCATTTGGAAGAGCATTCGCGTCACTGATCAACTGATAAGGTGAGACCCAACTGTTTTCAGTCCTTAGGATAACTTGCTGACTTAGTATAGGTAGGCACGCTACCTCGTGATCCTTGCCTTGATGACCTGATCATCTGACGAGGTTTCAGCAGTCTTGCTTTGAGAATCTACGCTAACTAATCCGCTGCGTGATGTAGCAATGCTTTGGGTCGACCTCCATCCACATCCGACGTTGACTGCACCGTCAAGTACAATGCCGTTGAGGCGATGGCGGAAGCCGATGATGTCAATGTTCTGGATGCTAGCGTCCAGATTTTCATGATAATCGAACGTGTTGTCGTCGAGGTGTATTCTCGCAAACGTATATCTTTACGTATTGCCGATTATGTCTCGCGACAACTGAAGAACTGGGCTGCCAAATGGCTGCATAAACTATCCGATCTCATTACTGGATGCCATTCTCGCGAAGCAGTGGTGGGTGCTTGCTCCACATTATGCTCCTACTACTATGGCATAATGCTACTCACACGGCCATTCCTCATCTACGAGTTATATGAATACATGGGCGCGCCACTGAAGAGCGGAGGAACACAAGCTGATCACCAAGAGAAGCGCAAGTACGCAGACGCTGCACTTGATGCAGCTTCAACACTGGTGGATACTCTGCTAGCTGTCATTCGCACGAACCAGTTGCCTCGCAGGATGCCGCTGATAGTGTGAGCTACATCTTTTTCCCAAATCAACCGGAGCTAACAAGCACCAGTTCTTGGCTTTTCACAGCTACTCTTGTTCTTGCGGTTGGTGTTCTGGGAGACTCAGGACTTATGTTAGTAGACAGCTGCAAGGATGCGATTATCTGCATGGATCACTTTGGCCAAGTCGACCCTCATGCTCGACAATATTCGCAGGTCACCCAATCGCTACTCAAGATAACCACTGCACATGCCAAGAAGAGAGAGTTACATTTGCGACGAAAGCGGAAACAGGCTTCGTCAGAACTGTTTGGTTTATTGCCTTCCGAACCTCCTGGCCTCCACTCCCAGACAAATCAGTGCGAGGCACAGCTCGGCCCTGGGTCTTTGGTTTCTCGAGACTCTATCCAGCGTAACGTCTCCTCTGCTGCGCCACTCGAATGGACTATATACGATGCCGACTTCTTCGCTCTACCATGGCCGAGTGAGAACGATCAAGGTCTCCAGGATTTCCTCCAACCAGGCACCCACAACCTCGACGGCATATCTGTGGCTGATATACCCCTGTTTCCTATATACGATCAACGGAGCGGTAGCGACTTCTTCCCGTAGGCTTTGAATGCATGCCTTGGCGTTACGAATAGCGTTCTCCTTCTAGGTATCTCAAAGCATGACTTTCGTTTCGCTAGTCTCGTCTCTTGAAGTTCGCAAAAATGGTATCAGCTTAGTACCTCCTGTTCCAACCAACTCTTGTGTCTTCGGCTTCTCGGTTGCCAGCTCTGTTGAGGCGGAAGCGATATCTCTTCTGATAGGTCCAGTCATCGGCTTCCCCATCCGGCTCGGTATGACAATATATCTGGTCACCAGAGCGATATGCTTATCGCGGAAACCGCTGAGTGCCGCAACTGCTTCGTTGAATGCTGTCAGAAGCTCAGTGTTGTCTCCATGACTGTTCACGTAGCTTCGGATATTTGCGATCGCTTGGACGTCGTCAAGGAAGCGGGCGTGGGGCCCGGGCATGTACCCACGCATTTCTGCGTGGAAGCCGCCGCTCCTGGAATGGTCGACGGAGAGGACGGCGTCGAAGAACTGCAGTAACGAAGACTGACCATTAGATCCGCCACGATATGTGCGCCACGACCCTTTTCCGTTCCCTTCGTCGTAAAAAACACCATTTGGCAAACCTGCAGTAGCCATGTTCATACTTCCCGCCAGGAACGGTCGAATGGTATGATAAAACATCTGGGGGTTACATCGCTCGTCCATACGTTCCAAAAGCTGGCCAATGCTTTGCATTCCTTGTCGCAAATATCGTAGGGCGTGTACGATCGTTGCGACGTCATTAGCCTCGACTGCTTCGATTGCACCAAGCATAGTCTCGATTAATGGGCCTGCCCTTGCTTCCATGGCATTCGATATGATGAAGAACCACGACTCATCGTCACTACCGGTCGCTGTGTGTAGTGCCACCATGTTCTCCGGTTGTGTCAAGTCGGCTTCTTCGCTAAGTGGTGTCCAGTTCCACAGATTTAAAGCCGCGTACGTGGCCACCGGATGCACCTCAAGATACTCAGCAGTCTGCAGAAACGGCACAGTAATCGCTGGGGGTAGTCGCTGCATTTCTTGTTAGAGCTTCAGATCTTTACAGTACTGCAAGCTAGTGCGGACATACCTCTGATGGCTCAGGACCAGCCCATATATATCCTTGAGCTATGACAGCCAGCAATGAATGAGCTCTCTGCCATTCCGCCTCACTATAGAGATGTGATGTGTCTAGAACCGGCAATTCATCGACCCAATGCCGTATTTGCTGTTTCTCGATGAGTGTCGGGATTTGCTCAATGATCTTTTCCCATGGTTGATAGTAGTCATGCGGCAAGCCAGTCAATGGTGACTCGGCAGGTAAGAAGCCGTTCTGTGAGATGCCATAAGAAGGGAGTGCAGCAGGTGAAGGGAGAACAGGAATTTTGTGAGGGCTCATTGCGGAAAGGGTAGCGACAGTAATGTTGCACAAAAATTTCGGAAGGATAGGTACTTCCTTGAAGAGGCGAACTTCTACTTTATTACGCTGAAGAGCAAGGTTCACGCGCAACTACAGTCACGTTCGGATGACTGTCGGAACCCGGAACGACGGATGCGATGTCGGAAGTCTGTCCGAAACCCCAATTGAGAAGGTGCACGCTGACTTCGATGCAAGCCTTTAGGGCTGTGATTGCTGCTCCAAGACGTAATTGCCAGAGCGCGATGCATATATAGTCTGACGCCGTCTACTCAGCTGTGTTCTCGCATTCGTACATTACATCGCAATTCCGTTGGCATTCCACAAGACGCATAGCATACTCTTGTAAATAATACATCACCATGGACGCCGCCGCCGCGATCAGACAGCTACGCCTGGGCCAAAAGCCACAGTGGCCAGTAATTTCGGAATCATCAGATTTTGCGCACTTCCTCGACCAAAGTACAGATATCCCCAAGACATTCCGACCTGAATTCGTTGTTCCGAGCAAAGCGCAACTGAAGCGGAAAACCTTGAACGATGACGCACAAACTGCCAACCCGGCATCAACCCCCGATGACGAGGCCATTTACTTCTGCGGCAACTCGTTAGGTCTGCAGCCAAAAGCTGTTGGCGAACACTTGAATGCATACCTGAAGACATGGGGATCGATCGCTGTTGGTGGCCATTTTACCGCGCTCGAGGACTCGCCGCTCACGCCCTACCAAGACATGGCTGCTGGATGCTCAAAGAGGATGGCTGATATCGTCGGCGCATCACCTTCAGAAATCGTTGCCATGAACACATTGACCATCAACTTACACCTGATGATGGCTGCATTCTACAAGCCGACCGAGAAGAAACATAAGATCATGTGCGAATGGCGACCATTCCCTAGTGACTGGTACGCGATCGAATCGCAAATAGAGTGGCACGGTTTGGACCCAAAAAAATCAATGCTGTTGGTCGAACCGGACAATGGGTACATCATGACGACAGAAAACATTGTCAAACTCATTGACGAGAACATCGAGGAGCTGGCTCTGATTATGCTCCCTGGCATCCAGTACTACAGTGGCCAACTACTCGATATTCCCGCCATTACCGCACATGCACGGAAGCACAACATCACCATCGGATGGGATCTAGCACACGCTGCGGGAAACGCCGAGCTGAAGCTACACGATTGGGATGTCGACTTTGCATGCTGGTGCACATACAAGTACATGAATGCCGGCGCCGGTTCTATTGCAGGTGCCTTCATACACGAGAAGCACGGCAACAACGACCACTACAAGGGACTGAAGGGCTGGTACGGTCACGATAAGTCATCACGCTTCCTCATGGACAACAAGTTCGTTCCCACACCCGGCGCGCAAGGCTTCCAATGTTCGAACCCGTCGATTGTCGACCTCACATGCTTAGCTGGCTCGCTCAGCGTCTTCGAGAAGACTTCCATGGCGGACCTGCGATCGCGCTCCCTGCTCTTGACGGCATACGCTGAGCACCTACTCTCTCAGATCGCCGCACGCAACATCAAGGACGGCGCTTTCCCCTTCCAAATCATCACACCAACAGATCCTCGTTTCCGCGGCGCTCAACTAAGTGTTCTGCTACCAGAAGACGTCTTTGATGATGCGAGCGCGGCACTAGTAGACAACGGTGTTGTCTGCGACAAGAGGAAACCCGGCATCATTCGTGTCGCGCCTGTACCAATGTACAACACCTTTAGTGATATTTGGAGGTTTATGCAAATCTTTGACGAGGCGATACAACAGAAGGAGCAAAGGCAGGCTCGCGAGCAACAGTCTCAAGGGACGCCGGCTGTGGAGGCGAGGCTGTAAATCTGTGATTTTTTTAAAAAAAAAAAGTTTTACGAAATTACCCGATTCTTCTGTAAACTTGCATTAGCAAAAAAAAAACGGGTTTTAGAATGAGAGAGAGAGAGAGAGAGAGAGAGAGCAAGAGAACGACCTGCTTTTGGTTTCAAGTCCTACCTCACCCTCACCTTCATTCTCAAAACAAACCAACGCCGATTAATAATCCACTCACAAAAACCCATATTATAGCAACAGTATGTTTCAGTCGCACAATTACGCCATTTTACCAACACACAAAAAATCCTAGGAAGAAGCCTACAGAGGGAATTGTAACATGTCCCCAAAGACGACCCTGCTATCGTCAAACTCTTGGTCTGCTCAAGGCTGAGATGGATGGCGGGATGGGATTAGTTTGAAAGTCTTGGGTTGCCGGATGAAAAGTCGGGGGGATGGTCACCATGTTGGAGCAATGGAAACGCATGGCGAACTTTTTACGAGGGGCCGGTGAAATCGGAATAACATCATCAAGACTGTGAGGTCTGTTGGGAAGAGAACTACGATGAGATCGATGTGTATATTGAAGGAAGAAAACAAGTGTAGAGGATGTGAAGGAAAGGATATACGCCAACACACCTTACTATGCAACACTCTCTCTCCATTACTTCCAAACCATGTCCATGTCGTACCTACAAACTGATAATCCCTACTACATTGATCATAAAATAATCCATCCGTAATACTACTGCTCATTCATAACGTGTCCCTCAAATCTACTGCAACCTCACCTCACCCTCCCTTGTCTTAATACCAAACTTACTCAGCTTGATCCTCGGTACAACACCCACAAGCACCAACACACTAGCCGCAATAACAGCCCAATGCTGAATATGCGCCAGATTCAGATTATACGTCGTCCACGTCGCCGCGCAGATAGTCGCAAGTCCCAGAACCGCAATGAAGTAGCCCGCGATTCTATGGTACTTGTACACACTCTTCGCATTGTCTACACTGCCATAGAGTTGTGGGACAAAGTACTGCGTAAACCCAACAAGAGCCTGAATGTATACGAGGATGTAAAACGTAAGGCCGAGACGCGCGTGCGCGGATTCGAAACGTTCGTGACCTGGTCCAGCTTTGTTGATCTCTATAATGATAAGACCGGCTGTAAGCGCCGATACGCCCAGGACATGGAAGAGGAAGTGGGCAATGGTGCCCGAGCGCTTCTGTTCGGGGGTGTGTGTGGGTTGGAGGACGAGAGCAGCTTGGATGGCTAGGAGGAAGCCGGCCTAGTAGGGTATCAATGATACGGTTGCCGTGAAGGGGTGACTAAAGTAGTGTTGTGGCTTACGGAGTTGAGGAGCTGTGCAATGTCGTAGTCAGCAAGCGTTTGGGGCCTGACGGAGGAGCGAGTAGCCTACTGGATGTGCGGAGAAAAAGATGAGTTTATTGGAGAGGATGGCTCCCCAGATTATGGCTGCCAGCTTTTGACATGTTAGTATTTGCTGCAGTGTTGGAGGCGATTTGGAGCTGCTTACAATCCAGATACCTGCTTGGGCGATGGGAGCGGTGCCTGCAAGTTGGTTAGTCTGTCTTTCTTCTTGCATAGTCTTCGCAGAGCTTGACGGCACGTACCAATCCACAGATTATGATAGAGCGCCTGTCTGTGTGTTTGGCTCGCATCTCCTCTTCTGCCTAGGAGTGGCTCTTCTTCGCACTGGCCGCGCGCCGCAGCGGCGTTTGGCGGTGTTCCTGTTGCAGAAGCCATGCTGAGTATGTGCAGAACAAAGCGCGATGCTATGAAGAGCTGACTTGGGGGAGAGGTGGAAGGAAGAGGCAGCGTCAGCCTGCGACTGGTGTCCGAGGGATGCTTCGGACTTTGAGTGATGGGGAAGCTCAGGCCGACGATGACGACAACGCAAAGCCCTGCGCACATGCACCAATCAGCTGCCAGATGCACTTCCACTCAGCCAATGAGCGCCGAGATGACAAACCGTCAAGCAAGTGGTGATGTTTGCATCGTGAGTTGTGGGGGCTCTGACATGGAGACACAGGTATGCTCTGCGCACTACTGGACACATGGAAAGAGGCTAAACATATTAAGCTAACATTGCTGATCTTGAAAGATATTCTCATCTCCATCACATCGTCTCTATCGTACAAGCCCGCCCTCATCCTTACGGCTGCCCTTCGCATCATCATCCCTGCCCGTACCCTAGTGTGTATCAAGTGCCTCTTCATATCCTCCTCTTTCTATCCCAAGGCCGAGAATTTGCCGCCGCAATGCCGCCCAAATGACCATGCCACGGGGAATTATCCTCCACCAGCTGCGCTCCCAAGTAATAATACGCCTTCAAATGCTCATACATTCACCCAAAATCATTACGTCCATTAACCAATCCAAATGCAGAATCAAACTAAGGATATGAGATGCAGATAACATCCCGAGGAGAAAAGCGCACCTCTAGTGCGTCAGTAGTAAAATCGTGGACAACCATTATGTCCCATGTGCCTGGTGGCGTGTCCCGCGTTTCCCCAACTGCGCCATTCGCTGATGCAGGTAGGAGCAAAATCGAGTACCATGTCTCGATACAATGTGTGTGCGTGTACGTGAAAGTAAAGGTAGCCGCTCTCACTTCTTCTTCATGAGGGCAGGCTGTTTCGAAGGGTCCGTCGGGTCCAAGAACTTGGTCATGGCAAGAGAGAGTTCCTTGAACTCCACAGGTTTCGTGACGTACGAGTTGAAACCCGCTTCCACACACTTTGCGTATACATCACCAAGGACATTGGCAGAGAGTGCAATGATTGGGTGGCGACGGTAGCTGTGCTTTTTTTCCCACTGCCGTATCTCTTTGCAAGCTTGGTACCCATCTTTGTTGGGCATGTGTAGATCACACTGAGTAATGTTAGCATGGAACAGAAGAGACCAAAATTGCTACCTACAAGAACGATTGAGTAATAGCCGGGTGGCTTGAAAAAGATGGTTTCAGTAGCTTGAACACCATCCTGCACTGTCTCCGTTTCGATGTCGATCCTCGCAAGAAATTTTAAGATCACCTACAGGCAGTTAGCGTGAACATGCATACAAGATTGAGGAAGAATGCTAACCGTTTGGTTGATCTTGTTGTCTTCGACTAGCAAGACCTTGTGGTTCTTACCACCCACCCGACGCTTGAGTTCTTCAAAGACGAGCTTTTGGCTGACCACAACCTGCTGCGCGCTGTCTTGGTTGCGGTCCGTACTCGACTCACGCTCCTTCTGTGGGTCGAATATAATGGCAAACTTGGACGGCTTGAGCGGCCGGTAGATGAACTGCAGGCGTCGATGCAGATGAAGCTGCTCATAATCATATACTGGTGCTTCCTTGATGAGCTCCTTCTTCTGTGATGGGTCCGAGACTACGACGACAGACGTGTTACCGTACGCCATGGAGCTAAAGATCTGATCCACAATGGCATGCACTTCAGCAGTGTCGTGCAACACAAGGACGACATGTGTAAAAAGCACTGGGTTGTCGCCACCCATCATCTTTTGCGCCTCAATGACGCTAGCCTGACCTGTCACCTGGTGGGGTATCCCTTGAGGAAGCGTATTCTTGATGTGTCGAATTGTGGCTTCCCTGCTATGTTCCAAAGGACAAACCACCAGTATAGAGTACATGGGAGGCTGCAAGGCACTACCAAGTGGTGAAAGACTGCGATGTGGCGAGGATGCGCGGAGAGTCTGGTCCGACTCGATGGAAGATGAAGAGTCAGGCTTAGGAGCTTGCGGATCGCTGTCGGATCGTTTAGGAGGCAGAGCTAGTTTGATATCAGGTTCTAAAGCGGGGCTGGCTTCCTGCATGTAAGAAGACGCAGACGATCTTTCCGAACGCAGGCTCGACTTCCCAGTGAGTGCAACACTTGTCAAAGAATGGTCCGAACTCCCAGACGAGAGGGACGGGGAGTCGCGCGAACGCTCAGAAGCCGACAGACTAGGTGTTGGAGATTTGGCAGGTTCGCTCTTTTCGGATGACATGCTTGAGACACGCTTGACCTGTGCATGCCCTGGATTCTGCGACTGAACGAACTTCTGGAGAGCCGAGGGATGTGGTGGTAGTGAAGAAGGTACCGGCGGCATTGAAAGCGGAGTCTCGAAGGCTGGAGTTCCTGGTGTCGACACCTGCGGCTTAGGGAAATCATCGGTAGTGGGGAGCCCAAATTTGATCGTGAAGAAGAACGTCGAGCCCTTGCCTCGCGCACTTCGGGCATCCATTTTACCTCCATGCAGTTCAACGAATTGCATGGAGATAGCCAAGCCGAGACCTGTTCCGCCATGTTGCCTGGTACTGCTGGCGTCGATCTGACTAAATCGCTTGAAAAGGTATTTAGCCTCGGCGTCAGTGAAGCCTTGACCAGTGTCTACAACCTCGAATCGGATCATGATCTCGTTATCTCGTAGAGGGCGAGAACGATCAGGTGGCTGCAGCTTGCATCGAATGAAGATCTCTCCTTGCTCGGTAAACTTGATTGCATTGCCAACCACATTAAGAAGGACCTGTCGGATCCGGAACTTGTCGCCCTTGACCTCTGCTGGTACTCCTTCTTCAACAAGGTAGTTGAGCTCAAGGCCTTTCTGTATGGCCAAGCCCATGTTCAAGTCATTGACTTCCTCTAGGAGCGACGGTAGATGAAGCCATTCCATGGACAGCTTGATCATGCCGGCTTCGACCTTTGACAAATCGAGGATGTCGTTGATGAGATTCAGCAGACTGTCGGTACTGGCTTTGATGATGTTGACATGTTCTAGCTGTTCAGAATTGAGCGTACTATCGAGCAAGAAGTTGACCATGCCAGAGATGCCATTCAGGGGAGTCCGGATCTCGTGAGACATGTTACTCAAGAACTTGGACTTTGCGTCCATGGTCTCCTTCAAAGTTTGCTCGAGCAGCTTGTGGTCGTTGATGTCTGTAGCTGTGCCATACCAGGTCTCTTCATCACCATCTTCAGAGAGCGACTTCTCTAACAGAATCCTGACCAGATGCCACCTATATTCCCCGTCTTTGTTGCGCAGTCTAACTTCGGTAGAGTAAGATGCTCGCCCGTGTGCGTCCTTGGCGACTCTCAATATTCCAGTGCTCGCTAATTTCGACAACTTGGCCTGAGGCATGTCCATGCGATCAGGTATCGACCCACCTGGGCTGGTGATTGTTTTCTCGGTCTCGGACGAAGTATCAGACGAGTTGGAGTCGGTTCGTCCATGGTCTGCTGGCATCGAAGTGGGAACATTGGCAACCCCGTCTTCATCTAACTCTGGAAGCTTACATTTGATGACATCATCAGGATGCACGTGCTCTAAAAAGCCGTTGCCCAGGGCCTGGATTTCGCTCTGGCCAGAAAAAGTAATCCATTGGGAATTGCAGAACGTCAGGCCCCTCCGATCCGAAACGACAAACACAATTTGTGGGCTTGAATTAGCTAGCGCGCGGTATTTGGCCTCCGAAGCAGCCGTCTCTTGCTGCCGGGCCGAATTCAGCTCAGCAGTATGCTGTTCGTGAAAATCCATGTTGGTCCCAATCCAATGAACAATCTGTTGACGTTTATTCTTAAGTGGGGCCACACGGACGTAGAACCATCGGTAGCAGTCGTCGAACCTTTGCAGTCTCACTTTCTTCTGCAATTGCTGCCCCGTGCGTAGAGATCTGCTCCACTCCTCTAGGTACGAGCCGCGATCCTCTGGGTGGATTGAATCCCACGGGTTTTGCAATACTTGGCGTTGACCCTGGCCTCGGTATATCAAAAATTTGGAGTTCACCCAAGTAATCGCACCAGTATTTGGGGCTGCAGTGAATATCTGGACCGGTAATGAATCGGTGATAGTTCTGAGCAGGCTCTCGGAAGGAGGTGGCATATCAAATGTTTCGGTAATGGACGGTCTTCTTACGTGTCCTTGCTGATCTTGAGGCCTTCCCCCAGGCGTTGTCGCTGCTGGCAAGGATTGGAATGACGAGCTAAAGTCCGCACCGTATGAGTGCAGGAATGAATGCCCACGGTTCGAGGCACCTAGCAGTTGGGCGCGACGCGTGGACAACGACTCGTCTGTCTTGTCGTTGCGAGCCTTGGCAGCATCCTCGTTGACCTGTTCCGCTACAAGGTTTACAGTCACTCGTTTTGCAGAACGCTTGTCGTTCTTCCGTGTTGCTAGGTCATGCGGGGCCGACGTTGGTGGGTTCAGTGTCTTGCCGTACTGTTTCCTCGCATCAAAGTAACTCTCCACTGCTTCACTTCCTGCGAGATTACCAGGCGTGCCATCGATGGAGTGTTTGCTCGAGAACCCAAGTGAAGAAGTATCCCAACCAGGAGTTCCGGCGATTGAGTCACCAGGACTGTGCTTGGATCGACCAGAGTAGTCGGAAGGGCTAGTAACACTGCCCGCTGCTGAATTGGCCATACCTTCAAGATCAAGGTGAAGTAAATCATCGAGACTATCCGAGTCCGACGGCAGGCTGATACCCCCTGAAGTACCGGCTGTCATACGCCGTTGTCGAACGGATGCAACTTGAGCTTGAGCATTCGTGTAATGCCAAGCATTGGAAAATGACGTAGCCAGATGAGGACCAAGATGTTTCAGTGAGTTGGTAAGATTACGTGGGTATGGTACGATAGGCGACAGTATCGAAAGAATCGCAATGGGAGCTTTTCGAACAAACCCCTCCTTGTTCAGCGATGACGACATGGACTGTTCGGATTGCCGTCGTGTCATGGCCGGCGTTTGAGATGGTGTAGAAGTAGCTGGTGACGCCATTACTTGCGATAGGATGGGATGTACCAGCGGTATGTGTGTAACGGTGCTAGCTTTGTCAACGCCAATGGCCTCGACCATTCCATACTGTGTGTAGTCTTGGGGCGAGCGCGACGGATTAAAAGTCTCCTCGTCGACGTTTCCCGTAGTGAAGAAGGGATTAGCTTCAGCATCGTTTTGGATAGCTGGTGATGGGGCGGGTGACTGTGCCCATGGTGAGCTCGGGTACTGCTCGTACTCCTCATAACGTTGTGGCAGGCGGGGATCGTTGGTTGCTAGATTAGCACGGCCGCGAGCAGCACTGCCCTGTATTGCAGAAGGTTTGGGTTGTTCCGGCTTGTCCTTGTCTAAATCTCCTTTGGATGTTGCATGCGAAGTTGAGTAGTCTCTGGTCAGAGTAACCAAACGTCCTCTTTCCAAAACGCGATTGACACCTGTATTGTCGATAAGAGCATCCGGTTCATGATCAAGAGCACGAAGTACTTGGTACACGGCGCTGGGTGGTGAAGGTTCTCCCACACTAGAGAACTCTGGGTCGCTAAAAGTAGGGCCACCTGTTGGAGTCGATCCAGCAAATGCAGGACAGGCGCCGTCAAACGAAGCCTGGGAAACCTGTCTTAGCGGATGCTCTGGCCTTGCCGACACATGGGGTGCATGGCTTGCCGCCCTCATTGGCCCTCTTGGCCGGCTAAGCGGCGCCGGTGTTGGAGTATCCGGCGACGTATTCGACTTCTGGCGTTCGTGGCCTGCAAAGGAATGATGTGAGAATAGTTTGGGCCTGCGCTCTGGGATAATTGTGGCAGGTGGGATGCCTGCTTGTTCCTTTTCACGTGAGACTGGCTCTTCTTCAGACGGACAGTGACTCTGTGGGCCTACTGCTTCCTGATAGGTAGCTGCGTGGGGACTTCCGTCGTTGGCTGTGGCAGTGAAGCTGGTCTTTTGTCCCCATGGCACATTTTCAATATCTGAAGCATCCGCTGGCACTGCCAAGGTAGCTCTTTCGGCTCCATAGTGATCGCGCATAATTGATGTCACAGTCGTCCACCAGGCAGCAAGACCGGGCTCGGCGCCCAAGCGCAACACGATGTCGTAAAGGCTGGGACTAGGGAATCGCGGGTCCTCGGCGTCCGGGCTTTGGTAATGTCTCCCTCCCGGGGCGAAGGGTGTGGTCGATGCGGCGGGGGTACTGCTCTCGGAGGCGATGCGCTCTTGTGGGGCAGCGTATTCCCGCGATTGCCCCGCAGCTACAGTGGGCGATAGGCTGGTAAAGGGCATGTGGAATGCGGAAGCCCATCTCGGCGTGTTTGGGACGGAAGGGAAAGGGTACGACGGGGTTCTAACGGCATGGGCGGCGGGCGTGGGCGGCATGCTGCCACGAATGGTTCTCGCAGACTCGGTGGATTCAGTAGATGTGGTCAGGCCTGTGGGTAGCGGGTTTGGGCTTGGGGAGGGACTGCTGAAGGCTCCTTCGAGGGTTGGCGAGATGCCCGGCATGGGTTCCTCCTTGATGGGCGATATGCGACGGGACCCCAGGGCCACAACAGAGGCATTGTTCGAAGAGCTCCGCAGGCGCGTGCGTTGCTGCTGCTGCTGCTGCTGCTGCTGCAACATCTTTAGCTGGAGACGGCGCAGCCTCTCCACCTCCATCTCGTCGGGCGAGGCCTCACTCAGTGGCGCATCGTCTTCAGCCTGCTCTGCCGCACCGCCTTTCTCTTTCCCGTGGCCCTGCTGGCTCTCTGCCTCGCTTATTTCGGTATCGGTGGCTTCATCATCGCTGTGTTTGCTCGTGGGCCGGGTCCGGGGCAAGGGCGGGGGCGAGGGCTGCGAAGTGTGCGCCTGGTACGTCTTCGCGTCGCTGGCGGCCAGTCTCTGCAGTGGCGGGCGTGCGGTGGGTGGCGTCGCGGTCTTCTCTCGCTTGGAATGGGGAGAGGTGGACGGGGCCTTGGTCATTATGGCATTCCCCAGTCTCCCATGTAAAGCGCAGGTCGTGTCGGAATAGGGTCGAGGGAATGGGGAGCATACATGGGATGTTGAGCTATGACGTCGCAGAGTGTATTCGTCCTGGCAAGAATGAAGCGTCGGTGAAGAGGCCTCAGCACCATGGACAACTCAACAGCACAACGTAGTGGCCACCTGTGGCACTGAGGCTGTCGGAATGCCAGTCAAGGCCGAATCCCCCCGGGGCGCAGAGGCAACAAGCTGGGAGTGCTTGGTGGGTAAGAATCAGGTGGTGGCTCGGGCCAGGGATCAGGAGCAGGATAGCCTCGCGCCGAAGGGCTTCAACACACACGCCCGCACGCACTTGCAGAAAAGACGAGGGGGCTCGCTGGGACGCGTTGGACAAAAGCAGCTTGGAGGGATCGTGGATCGCGGCGATGATGTGTATTGGCGCGGGACACCGTCTTGCTCCAGTCGCCTTGCAGCCTCCCGCTTGGACGAAATTGATTGTTGGCAGAGAGCCGCCTTCGCTGTGATCTGGTCTTGGCGCCCGACGTCATCAGGGACTGTCGCCGCGCCTCGGGGTTGCCTAAGCCGAGTCTGACCACGGCGCGCCAGCCATGGCCTTGACCACACCGTATCCTCCATGCTCCATGGAAAACCAGACATGGTCATGTTGCATTTCCAGTTGTCGCATCAGCTGCCCCTGTCTCCCCCCGCTCCGAGACTCGTTCGAGACTACACTGGGAGTGGCTGATAACTAACGGGATGCCACGCTGGCCCAATTGGCTGGGTTCCCCTGCACCCAATGGAGAACTGTTTGCCATGCCGGCCGAATGGGGTTAGCGTCGAGTCCTTCCTTTCCGGCAGCCTCCAAGACGCTTTGCCGCAACCAACCTTCTACACCACTTGTCACCAAGCAGCTCATTAGCGGTCCTGATGTCTCTCCCTCGACCGACGTCTTCATCGGCCCGAATGTACGCCTTGCCTCCAAGTAGACTGTATGGAACCACCTGTGGTGTCATTACGCTTGGGGCGGACCACCCGGCTGCATCTTGCAGTGCACACTAGAAAGCCTCAGCGGCTTTGGCGCTTCTATCATGTATGCTAGCAGCTGTCAGACGCGACAGGGCTGTCTTCCAAGACAACGTGGTAGAAAGTGCCGAGCAGCTGCCGTACAGGACAAAGCTGCCCTCCACAACTCAAAAACAAACTCTAAAAATCAGCCTCACGTGCAATGCATCTTGATATTACTATGTAGGTAGCTTATCTGCTTACCTGCGCCATGTACTGCGACTTCTTTTGTTCGGCAGCTCTCTTTGCCTTTTGGCTTAGATCAAGTGTAGTCCTCCTACTATGTACGCCCACCAGCTACCGCGATTCCTTTCCGAGGCCGGAAATACAACCCCTACCAATCATCATGAAACAATTTCAGGTCGGGTACCTGACAGCGCCTATTGCGAACAACAACAGATCTACAGACAATCGCTGATCGCACTGTCAAGTTTCAACACGCCACAGCCGCAGTCAATCAGGTTGATCTTCCTGGGAACTGCTGGTCCGCGGAACTCTACATCTGTACTATGTAACAACTACGAAACGCAATCGCCGATCGCATCGCTCATCTTCACCACCGTCAGACGAAGACGATTCGCACCATGCATATGCTCAATCAGTCCGAGATCATGTGGTACTGTGAATCGTCGACAAGATTGTGGTCATGCTCAACGATTGATCAATTTCGCATACTAAGTAGTATTTAGTATGTATTCACATAAAGCACAACTGGGAAAGCCAACACTGCTATCGACTTGCAACACCATTGTAGGATCAAATCCCGCACCAGGACAACAGTAATTCGCCTACTCTCCTCCAGCGTCACTGTGTGTAGAGGTGCTGAGGTTATCTACGCAAAGATGCAACAAATATCTCTGTAGCAGATGCCGGTGCCACACCCGATGCAGTCACACTGGAGCTTCCACCAGCGCTAGCGCTCGATGGTGCCAAGCTTCCCGAAGCCACAACTGGAGATGCTGATGCGCCTGCAGAAAATGCCTCAGCTGTGATCATTGACGACATGGGGTCCTGGTGCAGAGCTCATAGACATGGTTCCCGAGACTGCCGAGGCCGAGGCCAGAAGCGATGTATCGCTCTTTTTTAAATCAATCCTGAGAAGGAGAAGGATACCGCAGTGAGTAACAAGACAGAAGAGCTGCCATTTCGAAATATGGGGACTCATCGTTGGGGTTCAGTGTCGATGACTTGTGAATTTGTGGTGTGGGTTGTATGCTCATATGTGGAGTTTATTTGGTAAATATCAATAGTAAAGAATTGTAGCATATCGAATATGAAAGATTCGAGGGATGATGGTCAAGTATGAAATTGAAAGCAGCGAGCGAAGTTGAAATAATTACACATGTAAAAGCTGCCATGAGTCTTCGACTATGACTTGGTGAGATGTGGAAAGTGACGATCGATGACAGACGTCTACCTGACTCGTGCTGTGACAGTATCACGCACGTTGCTATGAGCCTTGGACGTTTTGTTGTTTTCTCCTCTTTCTAGGTGAATACGCTTCGGTCTAAGTTGTTAAACAAGTAAAAAGATCGAACGATGCAATCTGCATCGTGTGGAGTAAAATATACTCCAACACATGTGACATGCTGATGCAACGCCGATAGACCGCTAACAAGACACAAGGGAACATGGTAGGGGACAACTTTGCATCGACCGTGTGAACGTGTCTGGCGTAGATGGGTAGATGGGGAGAGAGTCAATAAATCCTGATCAATGTCGACGTTCCGGGCCCTCACCCAATCAACATCTAGTACCTCACATGTCCGCTTTCCAGACCCTTGATTTCCCTCCACATTCCGCGTCGGCGCTGTTCCGCCCTCCCGCTTGGAGAGGCCGACGCAACCCATACTATCAAAGCTTCCCGAGGCTGCGATGATGCTTGGGTTCATAGGTTTCCGAGGGCGTAACCTTCCTCCCCGAGGTCTCTTCTTTTACACGTCTCTCCAGTCTGTAGATTGAGCGCTACATAACAAAGTCTGGAGATTTTGTATACCTGCGCGAAACCCCAGCTCAGCATGCCGTCAATATCCCTCACCCTGCGTACAGCGCGTACCCTTTCGCGAAGCACAACAAAAGTCCTCCCTACACTTCCCAACTCTTTCCAAGTAGTTGCTAACATGGTCAGACATACTTGAACCTCTCGCGCTCCTTCTCGTCGTCTCTCCGCCGCAATGAGATTAACAAGGTCTACCCAAGTGCGGCGGCGGCCATTGAAGACATGTCCTCCAACAGTACGCTGTTATGCGGGGGCTTCGGGCTTTCAGGCGTCCCAGACACGCTCATTGAACAAGTTAAAAACACACCACAAATCACAGGCCTGACCGCTGTATCCAACAATGCCGGTGTAGTCGGAGGGGGTCTAGGCCTATTGCTGGAAAGCAAGCAAGTCAAGAAGATGATTGCAAGCTACGTAGGGGAGAACAAAGTTCTCGAACAAATGTACCTCACTGGCGAGCTGGAACTGGAACTCACACCCCAAGGTACATTGGCGGAAAGATGCAGGGCAGGTGGCGCTGGTATCCCAGCATTCTACACACCCGCAGCCTTTGGCACCGTTGTGCAAACGGGAGAATTAGCACTCAAGCACAACAGCGACGGCAGCGTAGCCCAATACTCGACCCCGCGCGACGTCAAAGTCTTCGCCGGCAAGAGCTACGTAATGGAAGAGAGCATCAAAGGCGACTACGCCTTCATCAAAGCCTACAAGGCCGACCGCCTAGGCAACGTGCAATTCCGCTTCTCGGCCCAAAACTTCAACGGCGCCATGGCGCGCAACGCAAAAACAACCATAGTAGAAGCCGAGCACATTGTCGACGTCGGCGACATACCCCCAAATGCCGTCCACGTCCCAGGCATCTACGTCGACCGCGTCATCCAATCCACGGCGGAAAAGAAGATTGAAAAAGTCGTCAACGCAACGGACCCCAAGGAAGCCGCCGCATCGGCACTCGGCGCCGGCGGCGACACGGCCTCGAAACGCAAACGCATCGTCCGGCGCGCAGCAAAGGAGTTCCAAAACGGCATGTACGCCAACCTAGGCATTGGCATGCCCATGCTCGCCCCCTCGTTTGTCGACCCCTCCGTCCACGTCCAACTCCAGTCGGAAAACGGCATCTTGGGCCTCGGCCCTTACCCAGCCAAGGGCCTCGAGGACCCGGACCTCATCAACGCGGGCAAAGAAACGGTTACGCTTCTCCCCGGCGCATCCTGCTTTGGTTCCGAAGAGAGCTTCGCCATGATCCGCGCGGGCAAGATCGACCTGACGATTCTCGGGGCGATGCAAGTTTCGGCAAGAGGCGACCTGGCGAATTGGATGTTGCCCGGCAAGGTCAAAGGGTTTGGCGGCGCCATGGATTTGGTGTCGAATCCCCAGGCGACAAAGGTTGTGGTTACCATGGAGCATACGGATAAGAAGGGGAGGCCCAAGATTCTCAAGCAGTGCGAGTTTCCGCTTACGGGCAAGGCGTGTGTTAGTCGGATTATCACAGAGTTGGTGAGTAAAAATCCTTTTTGTTTTTTTTTTCTCTTTGCCTCGATTCGAATGCTTGCCATGGGGGAAACTGACGTCTTTGTGTGTGCAGTGTGTGTTTGATGTCGACTTTACAGAGGGTCTGACGCTCGTTGAGCTTGCCGATGGTGTTACCGTGGATGAGGTGCGATCCAAGACTGGTGCGGACTTCAAAGAAGCGGCGGAGATTAAGCCAATGTTGTAGAAAATTCCAACTAGGTTCGCGCTCAAAATACAGGCGTCTTTCATTGCACAGATGACGCATGTCTATTTCTGTATGTCCCGGGTCCGCCATGAGACGCTAACAACAAACTAAGCCCAATAACGATACAAATACCACAAACACTATACACACAACCAATTCACTCCGTCCTTGTCTTGATGCCACCACTGGCCCCATCAACTGCAGGATCATAGTCGCCACTGTTCTTCAGACTGCGACTCCTCGCCGGCACCAAAGTAGGGTTAGCCTCCTTCAACGGATCGATCTCAGCAGCCTCAACATCACTGTCCTCGCCGTCAATACCCGCCTCACGCCTCCTCCTCTGCCTCTCCAACCACTCCTCATCATCCTCATCTTCACTATCCTCATCACCAACAACGCCATACCTACCCTCACTACCACTACCACTACCATGCTCAGGATCCTTGATAAAGTTGTCGATGATCCAGTACTGCAGCGCATTCATAATCAAGGGGAAGATGAACATGACGAAGGTGATTTGTAGCGCCGTGTTTCCTTCGGTCCAGCGGAGTGCCCAGTCTCCTACCCATGCGATCCAAGGTAGGAAAGCAAAGATGGCGAGGACGCAGAGTTTCATGCCAATGAGGCCGAGGAAGTAGATTATGGACTGCTTGAGCCACCAGGTTGCGCGTGGGGGCTGGCCGTAGTTGCCGCTGCGAATGGATTCTGGGGGGTTGGCGAGGGGCGTTTTGGTGAAGGCGGCGTGGAGGAGCTTGAGGAGAAGTACGAGGATTGGGATACCGATTGTAGTCTGGGATTGTTAGTCGCTGAATACAAAAGTACCTGACAAATGTACTTACGTCGATAGCCAAGTTGAGGAGATAGAATGAACATGGGTTCGGCTGATCACCCTCTTCGTTCGTTCCAGCGTATTTGGCCGTTGCATTTGTCGTCGCAGCTACGTCGAATTTACCCGAAGACAACATGGACATCAGGACATTTGCCAGATGCAGCAGGACCGAGCCAAAGACCTGCTTCGAAACATCGAAGGACCATATCTTCATGGGCCTACGCGGGGACTCCCTCAGCCTCTTGACTGCGAGAGAGGACACGGCGAGAAGTCCGAGAGCACCCTGTACAAGCAAGGCAAAGTCTCCAAGGAGATTGCACTCGCCCTTGCCACTCTCGCCATCCATTGGGTTTCCCTGCGCAACGGCAGTTTTGCTAGGCTCAGCAGCAGGCGCTGCAGTATTCTCAGGCTTGGTCTCTGCAGGCGCAGCTTCAGAGGATGGCGTGGATGTCGGTTTCGGTACGTTTTCAGGCGCGGCCTCTTCGTCGTTGGAATTGACGTCATCGTCCGTGACAGCAACCGTGGATTTCGTAGGAGCAGGCGGTGTAGGCTCAACAGGTTTCGCAGGTTCCGCCTTGACGCCATCGATGCCCATGAGCTCCGTCTCGAAAACTACGTCCACGGTTAGACAGGTCCAAACTTCCGTCACTAGTCAAACATACTCAACGTCGATCCCGCAGGAATCTTGGTGCCCATACCCCGGTCTCCATACGCCAGGTTGGGCGGGATAGTCAACTTCCTTCCTTCTCCTATACACATATCCAGCAACCCTTGGTCCCAGCCTTTGATGACCTGGCCCTTGCCAATCGTGAAGCTGAATGGCCTTCCTCGGTCATAGCTCGAGTCGAACTTGCTGCCATCGCTCTGCAGCGTGCCCTTGTACATCATCGACACGGTGTCGCCCTTCTGGGTCTTGCGCGTACATTCAACCGGTTTCGTGACTTGGACATCGAGGTCCTGCGCGAAGGCGAGCGAAGGCAGCAGCGCTAGCGGGAGCGCCACGAGGGTAGTGAGGGGCCGCATGGCGGCAGTAAAGCAAGGTGATGTTGTGGTTGGCGCAGGAAAGCGAAAGGCGGTGTTGCGCGTGTCTCGGGGGTAGAGAAACGGCGGTAGATTCGTGCACGCAGGCAAGCAGCAGTACTACTCAAGCCACGATGAGGCTGACTATGTACTGCCGGACTTTCGGGGGGGGGGGCTCTTGAAACCTGCGTTGTGCGAAACCAGGCGCTGCACGCTTACCAGCCGGACATTTGCCCGAAATAGGATGCCGTAAGCAAATGGCGAGTGAAGGAGTGAAGGAGTGAAGGAGGACTGACGCTCAACGCCACAAGTGCTTGTGTTGACGTGCATTGGCCCTTGTGCAATTCCGCGGCTCTTTGCCGATCACCGAAGTGTCCCCGCCGTGCTTGATTGGTCTCTGGCTGAGCTAGAAGATGGCACTACAATAGGTACTGGCCGTGCAAACGCATTCACGGCCATTACTCGCCCAAAACGACTTGGAAGAAACACCAGTTTCCAAACATACGAAACAATTATTGATGGTACATAGCGAGTGTGGCCCAGATACAGTCTCAAGGAAAGGGGTATACTAATCGCACGGCGGCGGTTGCACTCTCGCCTTCCACTACCCCACGTCCTAAACGCCGATGATGCTACAAAATGCGACAAAAACACCCAAAGCATACGCTGAAATCCAAAGGAATGCTTACACACGTGTGTGCTACTCAGTGTCCCGGGCCGTTTTGGTCGGGCTTGCTCTCGCTGGAGTTTCAATTACTGATGCCCCACTCAATCCGGGTGCAAGATGGAGACTGTTGGGTGCAACGCCCTGTCCTGGTCGCACAACGACACTGCCTCTTCTGTCGCGCTCCAACGGGTCCACAGCATTGACAGGCGCATACGCCTCCTGATTCCGGAGATGCGCATTCATTCGAGCCTCCTCTCTCATCTTCTTGATCTTCATGTAATTGTATGCCGCAATGCTGCCGATGGTGACGACAAGCCCAGTCAGGTTGATGGGCGTCAGAGGGTCCTTGAAAATGAGATTCGCGGTTCCAATGGTAACAACTTCCTTGAAAATGCCACAAATGCTAAGAGTGACGACTGAGGTGCGCTTCAGCAGAGCAAACTCGGAAGAAGTCATGAGGAAGGCCAGGATACCCGGGAACAAAAGAATGCCGATGCCGAGGCCAGTGCCCTTGGTTTCGAACAGATGTGAAAGACCCTCCATGGGCGCGGAGAAGCCTTCCACGGGTATCGCGAGAACAAATATGCTGATGAACATGACGGGTGCGAGGAAAAAGATGGAGGAAAATGGATTCGCCGTAGCGGGGTTGCGTAGGAGCAGAATCTGGGTCAAGGACCAGCGGAAGCCGGAGGAGCACGCTGAGACCATGACAAGAATGAAGCCGAGTGTGTGGAAGGCAGCCTCGCCGGCTACCATCATGACGACACCGGCGGTCATGATAAGGATAATGAATACGAGTCGCCAGGAAGGTTTTTCAAGGCGGAAGAGGAAGGCAAAGAGTAGGACGAAGCCGAGTGCGGATGACTTGCACATGGCTGTACGTGTTGTTAGCCGTGTTCTCAGAAGTGACGTTTCATCCCTTACTGAAAAAAGTCAACGAGATGAACTTCAAGCTCGTGTTGCCCAAGCCAATGTCCATGCCAGTGGCTGCACCACACGGGCCGAGTCTGCTGAAGTAAAACCACTTGGTCATGAGCGGCTTCTTGGAGTCCAACGGCTCCACGCGCGCACCGGCACCATGAGGGTCCAGGGAATCGTGTCGAGGTCGGAAGGAGGGTATCAAGAATAGAACGAGCGACGCGAGCGTAAACTGGACAATCATATGCAGGCAGGTCGTGAACAGCGGAAATGGAAAGATGTTCTTGGTCTCGCCGTCGCTCTTGGCTTCTTTAAACATCCATTTGTTGTAGACAGATATTGATATGGAGAAGAGGTACCTGGGTGTGTTAGCTTACATGTTCAACCACACGCACACTCCTTTTCGTGTCGTACCATAATCCAATCAGGACTCCATTGACGAGCATCGATTTGATCAGGTTCTGGTCGGCTAGCTTCTTCTCCTCCTTTGTATATGCATCATGGGGAACGATGCGCTGGTCGAGCAGCGTGTTCCTCCTCTTTCTTCTCCGGCGTCTCCGCCTGTCTCTCTTGGTGAGGCCCATCTCCTCGTCATCTTGGAGCCCGTCTGCGCTCATGTCGTCGAGCTCAGGGTCGTCGCTGTTAGACTCGGAATCGGAATGGTCCGCACCCGACGAGGATTCTTCTTCTTCTTCTTCTTCTCCTTCTTCAGCAATGTGGTCGGAATGGCGTCGTCGGTGCTTCTTCAGGTCTGTCTTGGTGGGAAGGGTAGCGCCGGCGAGTGAGGAGGAACGTCTTCGAGCCACCGTCTGCTCGTCTGTCATGGTAGGGGTGGGTGGATGAATGAGTTTCGCGATGTCGGTGCGTTGTTGCGAGACTTTAGCACCTTCATCTGAGCCCAGGTCGGAGAGGGAGCTGGCCGAGGGAAGAGACGGCAAGGTTCTCAGAGGAAATTCGTTCCCCGGACTAAGCACCGACCCTTGGTGTGTAGCGGTGTCCTGCAACTGCAGCCAGCGAGTTATCCGGGCCCCCTCTGAAGTCATGCTGCTCCACGGCGTCCGCCCTGATTCGCTATAGTCTGTCCGCCAAGCCGAGAAGGAGGAAGAGCCGGTTTCCTATTCTTGCCTAACCTAGCGATGGGCTAGTATCAGGGGCTTAGCGGGACGATGCGTCAAGAGATGCTTCAGCGCGACAGAAAAGTTAAAACGATGCAGGTACAATTCACCAGACGTGACAATGTAGGCCTTCTGCCGCAGGTACAGCGTTTTGATTGTTACGGCCCTGCCCATCTGTGACGCCGGCTTGGCCGCGGGCTCAAACAGACGGCCGATAGTAGCAGCCAATCATCACCACGTGTCCTAGTGGGCGAATGGGTGGGGAAGCTCGCCGCCTTGCCGCAGGAGATTCACCGCGTGATGAAAGATGGGGTCTAGATGTCTTTGCGGAACCGGGATCGCGCCTACAGCACGCGAGCACCCGATGCATGTCCAGAGCTATCTACTATGTATGTGATGGTGAATGTGCTTGATGTCGAACTGCTCACATGTCTTCACGCCCCCCCCTTGGATACCTATTTTTGGTTCCACAAGGGGTCAACATGTGTCAACATACTTTTGGGGAAAAAAGAAAGAAAAACAGAATGACGGTGATCTGAACTCCGAATCCAACGCACTGCGGGACCTGCATGTGCAAGCCCACCCTGCATCCGCATCATCCATGGATGTAAAATGCGCCGACGATGCTACGCCCGCCATGGGAACAACTCCAAGGATATCTAACCTCGAACGCCATCATATGCAAAACATAACAGATAGACATGATATTCGCTTCCATGGCCGGCTACGTCGCTGTTGGTGGTACAACCGGTGCTGGTGGAAGCTGCTCGATCTGCCGGATCAAGAAACTCTTCTCGTCGATGAACTGCTCGTCTTCTGTGCGATCCTCTAAAAAGGACGGCAGGAATCGCAACAGCTTGTCCCGGTTGCTGATCAGGATCCGTTGCACCGCGACCGATTTATTCGGGTTGGCCACAAACACCTGCGCTTGTCAATACAGGCATCCACAATCACTCTCAGCACCACTGACCTTGAAGACATGGAAGCCCTCGTAGTTGATCATCTTCCTGTCATCGCGCAGCAGCTTCATGATGATTTTGAGATGCTCCCCAGAGTCCACGTATTGCGTCATGACGTTGTAGTTCGCCCGGTCGAGCAGGATCTCGCCGAGCAGTTTGATCGACTGGCGCTTCGTCACATAGCTCTCCGACTGGATCAACATCGAGTTGTACTTGGTGAAGAAGGTGTCGAAGTTGGTTTGGAGGAATGTAGCGACTAATGGCTTGTGCTTTGTCAGGATTTCCTATCATGTGTCAGTCTGTAAAGTCCAGCCATGCTCGGCCAGACAGCCTACCCTGAATGTGTTGAAAGCGTCCGCGCTGACTTCAAATGCGCCCTTGTCTATCCAGTCGAAGAACTTCCAGAAGACACCGTTGCCAGAAGACGGCAGATCCGGGTTCACGTTGCCCAAGTCAAGCGTTGTTCCATCCTCCATCGGCTCGTCGTAGAGCAGCAGCGCAGCGATGGCATCGTACTTGAGCGCCTCGCGGAGGATACCGCCACATGGCATGGCACTTTCTCGCCTATCGTAACCTCGACATAGCGCTATTATGATGTCCGGTCTGTATGCGACAACGTGCTCCAGTACTTGTGGCGTGGCTTGTCCAGCGGGTTTGTAGCGGAATGCGGTGGAGAAGATGACTTGGGCGTCTTTTCGCGACTCGAATGGGAGCTTATGGATGTTGATTGCTAGCGCATAGAGTAGGTCTTCGTTTAGTATGTTTGTAAGTAGCTGGAAGACAGCCTCTGGGTTCACTTCTGTGTCTTTGGCACGGTCAGCAGCTTGGCTTGCAGGCACATGGCGGAAGAAGAATAGACCTACCGGGTGTGCCCTGAAGTCTAATCTTCATCTGCTGCAGGTCCAGTGCAAGTCCTTCCTCTAGCTATCACATGTCAGCCATGTCGCCCAAGCGCCTCATGGCAGTCGTGTGGGCGCACCTTGGGGTTGGGCTTGTCCTCTTGCCCGAGCCGCAACGTAAGCTCTTTGATAGAGCGGGTAAGCTCCAGGCTGTTCTTCTGCTTGTTTCGGAACAGGAACGCCATGTTGAGTGGGTTGGGAAGTTTTCCAGGGCGGGGATCGATGTGGGACTGCGGCGGTGGTATGAGGGGCTGTGACTTGAGGCCGGGGCCGGAAAGCTGCTATCTTGACGGCGACAACATACAGGCGACTGCAGGGGGGATATGTCTTGACTTCGCTAGGCGGTTAAGGGCATACAGGGGGCATAGTGCGATTGTTGCTCTGCGTCTACTTTGCCATGATGATGCTGTTGCTTGTCAATGGCCGAGGATCAACCCTGCGTCGCTAGCGCGCCCTGTGCTGACCTGTACTTCCGCTCGCCCCCAGCTGACTACCTTAGATTGCAGCTACTCGATCAAGGGATCGCTAGCAACATGGTAATCACACTATTTCACTGCTATGTACAGAATACGACATGCACGTGTCAGGCGGCTCAGCGCGCGCGGAATTGCCCCGCCTCAAGTCGCGTCTCCACGAGAATCGTCCCAGATGTACGACTTCGACGGCAGAATTCTACCAAAAGTAGGCATGCTTGAGGACCTTGCATACTCAGTTAGCCACATTCCCGCGTCTGCCGTATCGACTTGCCTTGGATGCACTCATTCTTGAGTCGCTCTCATACCTGACCAGGCTGCCGACCACATCTTGTTCTGCCTTTGAAAGGCTCGGCAACAACACCGACCAGTCTTGTGGTGGGTATTCGTGGAACTGCACCTTGCCCCAGTCGCGGAAACCAGCTGCTTCCTGCTCCAATTTAGAAAATTCTCCGGTATGCAAGGCTTTTCAACTCACCGGCCAGACATGCAAGTTTGGGGTTCCGAGCTTCTTGAAAACGCTCTGTATCAAGGCCAAGTCGCTTCCCAGCTCTCCAGAATCGAACAGCGTCCGGTGGGCAGGGTCTAGGGCTTCAGCAACTGTGCAGCCGGCAGCCCACAGGTCCAAGCTGCAGCCGTACTTCTGGTTCCCAAACAATAGCTCTGGGGGTCGGTAGCAGGTAGTACCAACATCGGTAATCTTCGCATCTGCCGACTCTGAACCTGGCGCTTCGGGGGCCCATGCGATGCCAAAATCTGAAAGATATGCTGGCCCGTCGAGAGACTTGAGGAGTATATTGGAAGGCTTGATATCGCGATGGATGATCCCTTTGCCATGGATGTCGGCCAGACCAATAAAGAGGTCCTTCAAGCATGACTTGATCTGGCTCTTTGAAAGCTTCTCGTCCCGCAGGAGGTCGCTGAAGTCGTAGCGCACGAACGGGAAGACTAGAACGAAGTGACTTCCATTTTCACGGAAGGTTTCTATGAGTGGGATGATGCGCTCTGAAGCTGCCATGGCTAGTATCTTAGCCTCTCGCTTTGAGTCGTGCGGTGGCTCCATTACTGAGGGTGTCGTGATCTTCAGAGCCACGACTTTGGTCTTTGAGGGCGACTCTGCGGGAAAGTAGCTTTCACAGCCAAGCGCAGGTGCCTTGTATATGACAGAGAAGAGACCCTCACGGTGGTAGAGTGCATTTTGATACTTGCCAATGGGCTTTCCGCCCGGTGTCGGGACATAATCTTCGTCCTGGAATACAGATTAGCAGATATTTGTATCCTCCCGTGCTGCAGCTCCTGACCTCGGGTGTTGGGAAGTCGAGCGATGGTCTAGGAAGATTTGCAATCTCTTCATTGCATAATCTGTCGTAGTCATCCTGTAACACGCTTAGAATGAATTCGAAAAGCCCGCGGGACGGTCTGCACCAGAGATGTGGCTTCTGCGTAGATGGTCGTCTCAGCTACAGTAGCTTTTTTACGAGCATCGTCTGCGGACAGCGACGGGTCCGCTACCTGGAAGGCTGATGTCCTGCAACACTGTTAGTTCTGGACCATGACAATCAAATCGTATCAACTGGGCTGATGTGTCTTTTCCAGCCCAGGGGTGAATGTGCAATCAAGCAAGTATGCCATGCACAAGGTCGGGCCCTGTTCGGTGCGAAGGTGCACCAGGCTCCCTAGCGCGACAGCATAAACGTGTTACTTGCATCTTTGTGACAGCCGTCAGGCGAGCAGTGAAGCCCAAGCTCGCTCGCCAGTCCGAGGAAGCCATGTGGCGCGATGGGTTTTCTCAAACGCAGGTGGTCGAGGCGGGAGTCAAGCAGCGGTGTCGTCGTCAAGGCAGGAGAAGAAGAAGAGTCGCCCCGAATCAGAGACGCAGCACTACCCAAGCCCACGCGGTCGGTGCCCAAAGACAGGCTGGCCGTGCTCCCCAGTTGCCATAATCATATCATGCAGTCGCTTGACACGCTCGGGCGCGTCTCAGGTTCTTCTGGCGAGCAAGCGCCCGGGTTAGGGGAAACATGTCGAGGTTTAGTCGTTACCAAGGTTACGTCAGACATGCCGGCTAGGCCGAAAGCGACGAGCCCCCCAAGCCGTGACTGACAGCGCAGGTGTGTCGGCTCCACGACACCTGACAAGCTCGCCGAGCTTCCTCTCCATGTAAATATCGCGAACAGTTCCTCTGTGGCTGTGCGCTTGTCCCCCGCATTCCTCGCCATGGAGCTCCAACGCAAAGAATACCCGGCATTGCTGGTGAGAGCTGTCTCCAGGCGCTCGCTGTTCCCAACTTCGGCTCACACCATGTACAGACATCGCTTTCTCCCGCCCAGGCCGTCACGGTCCTCGACAATCGCATGAGACATGTCGGCCAGCTCAACACCCACATTGCCGACTGGCTACAGGTGGGTCGGCCACAGGTGCCCGCGCATCGTCACACGTGCTCACCAATGCGCAGGAACGTCGTCGCGTCGAAGAACAATATGTCCAAGGCCTGCGCAAGCTCGCGAACAGACATCCTCCCGATGAGTCGTCGGATCTGGGGTATAGACTATGTGCCCACTCGTCCCACAGCCTTTGAGCGGAGCTAACTTGGGCAGCATCTTCGCAACGCCATGGCAGAAGATTGTGAGCGCAACCGAGTCCGTCGCCCAATCGCACGCGCATCTGGCCACCAAGATCGAAGCCGATGTCGAGCGGCCTCTGCGCGAATTCGCCGCCAACAACCGAGACGTGCTGGCCATGGGCAACATCCAGGGAAACCTCTCGGCAATCGCAAAAGACATTGACACGGCGCAGAGGAAGCAGAGCAAACTTCGTGATAAGGGAGCGAAGGCCAAAGCGTCCGCCGTCGCCGATGCCGTGCAGGATATCGAGAAGGCTGAGTTGCAATGGGACTCGCAAGCACCTTACGTCTTCGAACAACTGCAGGCCATTGATGAGACCCGCCTGAACCACCTACGCGATGTGCTCACGCAATTCCAAACCCACGAAGTCGACCAGGTAGAGCGCAGTAGGACCACGGCCGAAGAGACCCTGAACGCCATGTTGAACATTGAAACAGCCGACGAAATACAAACGTGGGCATTGAGAATGCGCAGTGGCGATGCACCGCAACCTTTGCGGAAGCTGAGCAACCCAGGAACTCCTTCGAGGACCCTGGCACCCCCTCCTATTCCAACCTCACCCCCTGCAGCGGATGATAACCGGAGCCAGAAGAGTGGCTCTGTGGAGAAACACAGCTCTAATCCTCTCAAGCGGTTTGGGACTGTTCTGGGGCGACGGAGACAGAGTGCGCACCCGTACGGCAGGGCGGCGTCACCAGACCGGAACTCTTCGGCAAACCTTGGTTCGGTATTTGGTGGATTTGCCAAGGGCAAAGCGAAAGACCGTGACAACCAGGGCTCCTCGCTTAGCACCACTGCAGAGCGCCCGACATCGCCCTTGCGACACCTCTCGCAGAGGCCCAGTACTTCTCAGAGATCCGATTCACCAAGCCTTACTCGCCAGGCCAGCACCGAGACTGCTCCAAACGGTACCATACCTGAGTCGTCCGCCGAGACAGACGCACCAGGTGCCGTGAATGGAACCGCGCCTATTCAAGATTCTATACCAGAGCTCAAAGAACCCTTGCCACCACCTCCAGCCACAGAGACGCAGCCGGAACCCGAAAAGGATGACGAAGGTTTTTCTGTACCACCATCTGCTCTTGATGCTATCACGGAAGCCGAGAGAGAAGCAGGGTTGTAAGGTGATTGTCTTTACAAGTGTTTACATAGCTAACCAAGACTAGGGCGCAAAGCGAGGGCAATCCAGCACCACAATTCAAGCTTGACATCAGAAATGCTCCTATCCAGGAAGAGGATGGCGACGCTGATGCAGCCACCGCCAATCTGGTCAACACTTTGCGCGCAGTAAGCAGTACCGAAAATGTCCAGAAAACACTTGCTAAAACATGAACAGCAAGCAGCACAGCCGAAGCGGTCAAGCACTTTGCGTGGTCGCCGAGATGTTCGTAACACGATATTCGTACCGAACCCCGCAACACCAGAACTTCAAAGCATAGGCGAGGTGCCTCCGCTCCCGACGAGTGACTCCGGTCTCGCTTCTCGCCCTGGCTCAGCAACGTTCCCTACTCCTGCTATTCCTCTGCAACCTGCATCTCCAGCTTTCAAGCCTCCACATCGATCGTTGCTGTCGGAAGATCATGCTACGTCGGATACACAATCCATCCGGTCGGGTCGATCGCTAAGTAGCTCCGCTAGTACCACGATTAGACACCCGGATCTGCATGAACCAGGGCTCAATGCGTCACTAGTGGAGACAGTCAGCGCGTGGTTCGAGCAGGGTCATGTTACCAAGGCCATGGTAATCGGACAGGTCGCGCTTGCTTACAATCCCGTCGATATTTCTGCCGGTCCTTTCGGCACTGAGAGTATACGTCTGGAGAACTTCCCCGTACTAGAGAAGGTAGCACCTAACCCTGCCTTCATCGAGCAGTCGGCAGATAGCCCAGGTAACTACATCGTGGACCTGTCGAAGATCATGAAGACGTCGGTTGCATTTCACTATCAACTACACATCGAAGACAGCAACATCGGTTCACTGCCGCCGATCATTTTGTCGCCAGCATGGAAATCAGAACCAATGCAAACATCTGCCATCCTCAACTACTCTCTCAATCCCAAGTACGAGCTAGGCGGTGCGACAAGCATCACCGTTCGCAATCTCGTCCTTGTGATCCGACTCGAGCCTGGGTCAAAAGCGACATCGTGCCAGTCGAAACCCACTGGTACATTCTCGCGCGACAAGGGACTCATTTACTGGCGCCTAGGCGACGTTACCCTCTTCAAAGACGCGGCTCCACAAACGCTCCGAGCACGCTTCATCACCGACGGCCAAGCCCAACCGGGTAACACGGAAGCACGATGGGAGATTAGCGACGAGCAGTCGTTGGCTCTCGGCAGCGGCCTAGGTGTCAGCATGAGCGCTCCTCTCAATGCGAAGAAGGACGAAGGAGAAGACGATCCGTTTGCGGATATTGATGAGAATGCGCCGGCTAGTCCGGCGATTGGGTGGAAGCCTGTGTCTACTGTCAAGAAGATTACTAGTGGGACGTATTTGGGTGTTTAGAAGGAGAATTCTGTTGATTTTGGATAATGAATAGATGGAGAAAGAGATGGGAATATGGATAAGCTTTAATAAAGAGCTGTAGATGAAGTATGAAGATGTTAATTCCCCTCATATCTAGATGTCGTTATATTTCTTTGTATTTATCTATAAGGGTCAGTTTGTGGACCTTGTTGTCCTTTCTATTCTCTTGGAGATGAGCCTGTGAATAGAGTGTTGTCTTTCCATTGGGTATACGTGAAATTTTTCTTCGACAATTTTTTTAAAATATATTATTTATTAGTATGGTCTTGAGGAGGCACTAAACATCGAGATCGAACAGGCGATGGAAGAATTCATGACTGGTAAATTGTGAATCGATTACCTAGTCCCTAAAAGCTCAGGCCAAATACCAACACAACTGAAAGAACACCCCGCTACTACTACACGACAGCAGTGAACCTAGCATGCACGTGGAACATCTTGCGCAGCAATATTGGCTCACGAATGAAGATACGAATACCACGAAGACAGTCACGCATCACTAACACGGATCGGACTGGAAAGCGCACGGTACAATATATAGTAGTCTGTTGAGGGGGCTGTCTGAGCATGTATTGCAATGCAAGCACGCATTCGAACGAACGTTGCCTCCCACTGTCTACGTACAGCCCGAGTGTATCCAGAAGGTACTCGCTGTGGTTTTGATCAAAATACGGATAAAATATAAGATGATGTGTCCCTCGAGGGTAGGCTTCACGTGTTGGGTATAACTCCAAGTAAAACGAGCTTCTTCGTAGCGTGTATGTCTTTGTGATACCCAGTCCGCCAAGTGCGCCCCAACTTACTGCACCAGGAACTACGACCGGCATCTTACCCAGACCAACGAGACTGCTAAAGGTGGAGCCTGAAGTGATTCGGACATGCAAGAGTTCAATTTGGAAACTTGATGAGCACACACATTGCCGCATTGGCACGAGCAAGAGAATAGAAGAAGCGTTTGAGATGGAGTTTGCAATGACAAAATATGAAAAAAGCACCTACGCTAATAATGATTTCAAAGTGTAGCAGGCGCTCATCACAGCGTAGGACGTATGCTGCTTCACTTACCGTAGGTCACTATCGGGCAACTAGGAAGGCCAGATTGGGCGGGCTCTCTGTGATAGCACGACTAGCCTGGACGGGGTAGATTCGAACTGTATGCAGCATCACAATTGCGCAGCTGGACCAAGAGAGGTGTGCATTAATACGTATATTCCAGACTATGGAGTCATGAGTAAACTTACATTCAGCATGAAAAGAAAATCTTCCCGTTTTCACTTATCCCAACGAGTGTCCTGAAGTGGTGTGTTTCTGACGCAATGCCAGATAAAGTCGCCACATGTGTGTGGTGTGATGCTGGATCCCCCAAATCCGAGATGCAGATACGCTCACTCCATGCTCTTGGCAAGCGCCCACAAACTGTCAAGTTTGGCCCTTCCAAGTGTCTCGCGAGCCTCGCCAGCGGTTTCGCAAACCCTTGAACCCCACTTGCGGAACGAGCGCTCTTTGATCTCGCCCTCGAAGATGAGAATGCACTTGTTGGATGAATGGTCCTTTATGTCTCCAGTATCGGTGACCGGCCTTAGCCACTTTGGGTCATGTGCTTGCTTCTCGGCCTGGTTCTCTGTAGGTGGTCCGTTTTCATGCCACTTGATGCGTTGGAGCATAAGCTTCTTGTACTTGTTGATTGCATACGCGCCGCCTTCGACGACGACGAGGTTGAGATGGGGATTGAAGAGGGTGATACCAGTGAGGGCATATTCTTTTGCGTTGTTATCGATTTGGAAGCGATGCTTGCCGTAGGCGAGTGTGTTGATCTTGAAGACGCACATGTAGAGACCTTTCTGCGCGTCTTTCTCCTGGTTGGCAGCAAGTTTGGCCTGTCGCTCTTCTTTGGTCAACTTGCGATCTTCATTTGCGGTGATGTGGTCATCGTGGCGCTGTTGAATCTGCGATTCGACAAGCATCTCGACGGCAGTAGGATCTGCAATGGCTTGTTCTCCCATGACACGCATCATGTTTCCGCGCTTGACCTTGGGTGGCGGAGGTGGCTCCAATCCAAGACGGATCTTCGCTTGGTGCTCCTTGAGGTCGGCTGCACGGCGCATTCTACGTAGCTTCTGGGTCTCCTTGGTGGTGAGATACATGGGCTTCACTTGGATTAAACGCTGATCCTGGGGCGCTTTGAGCAGAGGGGGGTGCTGAACGTAAAGAGTGATGATGGAGTCGTCGGTCTCAACTTTGACCTTGGTCGGGTCATGCATGCAGTCGTAAGTAGGCTCAACCAGAATGCCCTCGTCCCACCATTCAATGTCCGGAGGGGCTTGAACGAGAAATCCGCGCTCGCTGTTCTCGTCCAGTCCCGCACGGCGGGCTTGGATGGCGAGTGTCTTTTTGATCTCTTCTAGACGACGTTGCGCGCGCAGCTTGGAGGCCTGATCGAGGTACTTTCCATGCTCATTGAAGGCTAGGACACGGGGGCCTCTCTTCTTGGCAAGGGCGGCAGGCTTGGGGTCAAAGTACGGGTTCTCCAGTTCCTGCTCTTGTTGTCTCTGCTTGGAGGCGGCAGGCTTGGCCTTCGGATCGGCTTTGGGCGTCTCGGAGCGGCGGTTTCCCAGTGTTGTCGCAAAGCGAGGGCCGGTGGAGTCGAGTGTCGGAGCCTTGGCAGTTCCTGAGCCGGCCTTGAGCGCTTCCATCCTCGCCTTCATGGCGGCCAGTTTCTCTTGAACAGATTCGCTGGCGCCAGCCGACGTTGGTGGAGGAGCCGTGGCGGCAGGCGGCTTTGCGAAACGGGCTGCGATCTCAGCGGCCTTTGCCTTGGCTTTGGCCTTTGCGGCTTCGACGGCATCAGAGCCCTTTGCGCGTTTTGCGTCCCCGTTCGGGCCCTGGCCGTCGGGGTATGGGCGCTTCTCTGCCATGGTCATGGTGGAGGGGGGTAGGTAAAGGAGTGTCGGCCGCGCGATTGGTGTGTGCCGAGGTTCGGGGGTTCGTAGGTGCCGAGGTGAAGTCTGGCTGTAATGCAAAGACAGTCGCTACATTCGACGCGGGTAGGGTGTAAGGCCGCGACTGTCGACCCGAGCTGGCGAGTGGGGTGTCGTTGATGGTGAAAGCCAGTCGTTGCGGAGTGACGCGAAATCAACGCTGCCGTCTCCGCAAGCGCCTTGGCACACGCCGGCTAAACTCTGGCCGAGCTTTTCTGGTCCCGAAAAAACTCCCCGCAAGTTTTCATCCCCGTCGCGAGATGGCTATCTAGGGGAATCATCATATCCACTGAACGCCTTTGCGCGCGATTTTCTTCAAACAGAAGGCGCAGCAGGCAGATCGGTGCCGTCATGAATACCCACCAGCCGACTTCCTCGGCCATTAATGGCGTCGAGTTCGGCTTCTTGACTACAAACGACATCAAGGCGCTCTCGGTGAAGCGCATCACGAACCCGACCACGTTCGACACACTGCTTCACCCGGTACCGGGCGGTCTGCACGATGCTGCATTGGGCGCTTTCTTGGACAACCCGTGAGCTTGATCTCGTTGCTGCAAGCTCCGTTCACTCGGCTAACAAAATTAAAGATGCGGAACATGCGGTCTAACCAGCTTCCTGGGCTGTCCCGGCCACTGCGGCCACATCGAGCTCCCCGTCCCCGTATACCACCTCACATTCATGGACCAGCTGCTGCGGCTGCTGCGGGGCAAGTGTGCATACTGCCACCAGCTCAAGCTCGCCCGCGTTCAAATCAACGAATTCGTTTCCAAGCTGCGATTGATACGATGTGGATTGGTAAAAGAAGCAAACGAAATGCATGAGTATATCAACATGGACAAGGGCAAAACGAGCACCCATAATGCAGACAACGAGGAAGATGACGAGGACGACGATGACAAGGCCGACATCATCTCACAGCGCAACAACTACGTAAAGCGGTGCATGAAGCGCGCAGGCATCTCAAAGCACGATGCGCGGGCGATGCGCGACAAAAATGAGACCATCTCCGATGCGCGGCGACAAGTGGTCAAGGACTTCTACGCCGACCTTGGCAAGCGCAAAAGCTGCGGCAACTGCCAGGGTATCAGCCCAACGTACCGAAAAGACCGTGGCATCAAGATCTTCCGGAAAGTTCTGAGTCAGAAACACAAGGCCAAGATGGCTCAAATGGAGAAGCGCATACAAAACCCACTGGACATCCTGGCTCGTAGGGACGCAAAGGCGAAGAAGCAACGCGTACATGCAGATGAGGGAGTGGCAGACCTGGATCCCGTCTCGGACGAGGACGAAGGCATTGACATGGAGGATATACAGCAGGCCGACGGGTCGCTCCTTGCTACGGAATCGCGCATGGCACGGAAAGCGAAGCCAGCAACCGATGCTTCGGAGAGTCTGCAGGAGTACGTGAATGCAACAGAAGTCAAAGCAGCCATGACTCTGCTCTTCGAAAGCGAGTCCGAGATGATGCGACTGCTTTACAGCCCTTACGGGTCCAAATCTTTCGCCGACGTAAACGCCGACATGTTCTTTACGCAGGCCGTCATTGTACCACCCAACAAGTACAGGCCAGAAGATAAAACGGGCGACTCTATTGCCGAATCCCCCAGGAACAAGCTTTACAAGAGCATTCTTGAAGCATGCGACACGATCCGTCAAATCAGCCAGGAGATGCAGGGCAAACCCAATGAACTTGGATACCGACAACGCAACTTCGGCGACATGCAGAGTCAGTTCGTCTCTCTACAAGGCGCTGTAAACGCACTCATCGATCGCGATGCAAACCCGGTACAGGGCCGCGCGGCAGTTACAAACGCCGATGGTATCAAGCAGGGTCTGGAAAAGAAGGAGGGTCTCTTCCGGAAGAACATGATGGGCAAGCGTGTCAACTTCGCCGCGCGTAGTGTCATTTCACCTGACCCGAACATCGAGACGAACGAGATTGGTGTCCCTCCCGTGTTCGCCATGAAGCTTACCTACCCGGAGCCCGTCACAAACCACAACTTCTACGATCTCAAAGAAGCCGTCCTGAACGGTCCAGACAAGTGGCCAGGAGCGCATGCTATTGAAAACGAGTTTGGACAAGTCATCTCGCTGAGGAAGAAGAATTACGAGGAGCGACTAGCTTTGGCGAACCAACTGCTCGCACCTTCAAACTCGTACTCCAACGGTGCTCGAAACAAGAAGGTGCATCGTCATCTGAACAACGGCGATGTTGTTATTATGAACCGACAACCGACACTGCACAAGCCGTCGATGATGGCACATCGAGCCCGTGTCTTACCGGGAGAGAAGACCATTCGCATGCACTATGCCAACTGCAACACATACAATGCCGATTTTGATGGTGACGAGATGAACATGCATTTTCCTCAAAACGAGCTTGCCCGAGCGGAGGCTATGACAGTAGCGGACACAGATCATCAATATCTATCTGCGACTGCCGGAAAGCCCCTGCGAGGTTTGATCCAGGATCACATTTCCATGGGGGTCTGGCTTTCGAACAAGGACACGTTTTTTACAAGAGAAGAGTACCACCAACTACTTTACTCTTGTCTGCGACCAGAAGATGGGCACACGACCTCGGGTAGACTTGAGACTGTGAATCCTGGAGTACTGAAGCCTCGGCCGATGTGGACAGGAAAGCAAATCATCACCACCGTTTTGAAGAACATCAAGCCTGCAGAATACCAAGACCTAACACTCACATCCAAGTCAGCCACTAATGGCAAACTCTGGGGTGCCCACGTCGAAGAGCAGTTTGTCATTGTCAAGGACGGCCAGCTGCTTTCCGGTATCATGGACAAGAGTCAGATTGGACCTACTGCAGGCGGTCTTATCAACGGCATCTATGAAGCTTATGGGGAGACAATAGCTGGACGAGCCCTTAGTATCATTGGTCGTCTGCTTACCAAGATGCTTCACATGCGCGCCTTTTCTTGCGGTGTTCAGGATCTGATTCTCACAGAGGAAGGAGACCGTGCCAGATTGGAAGAACTTCGGAAAGCAGAGAAAATTGGGTTCGAGGTGGCTTCCAAGTACGTCACCATGGATGCGGGAAAAATTGACCCTACCAACCCGGAATTGCGGCGACGACTTGAATCTGTATTGCGAGACGACACTAAGCAGCATGGTCTCGATCTGCTCACCAACACTGCCAACAGCAAGATTTCCACTGCGGTCACCACAGCCTGTTTACCTGATAAGCTTATCAAGCCGTTCCCGAAGAACCAAATGCAAGCCATGACCGGTTCTGGAGCCAAGGGTAGTATGGTCAACGCCAACCAGATCTCATGTAACCTCGGACAGCAAGTCTTGGAAGGTCGAAGGGTTCCAATTATGATTTCTGGTAAAACGCTTCCATGCTTCAAGCCCTTCGAGACGAGTGTACGCGCTGGTGGTTTCATTGTGAATCGTTTCTTGACTGGTATCCGACCACAAGAGTACTATTTCCACATGATGGCCGGTCGAGAAGGTCTCATCGATACCGCTGTCAAGACCTCGCGCTCTGGTTACTTGCAACGATGTATCATCAAGGGTATGGAAGGTCTCAAGGTCGAGTATGATACTTCAGTCCGCGACTCCGACGGTACCATGGTACAATTCCTGTACGGTGAGGACGGTCTCGACACGATGAAGCAGAAATACCTCAACGACTTCAAATTCCAGGCCGAGAACTTCTATTCGCTTGCCCAAGCCCTCCACACCGCAGAAGCTTACCCGAAGGTCTCTAGTGCCGAAGCAGTCGAGCACAACAAGAAGGCCGCGAAGAAGGCCAGAAAAGGGGACGTGACAGCCATGGATCCTGCCACGGCAGTCTACACGCCATCACGGCATAGTGGCAGTACTTCCGAGCTATTTTTGCAAGCTAAGCGCGACGTAAGTTACTCGATCCCATTTCACTACAACATGCTAACTATCATAGTACTGTGACCAAAACCCTGACAAGCTGCTCAAGAACAAGAAGAAGGACGAAGAGGGCGAGATTCTCAAGCGTACTTTCGAGCAGATGCTTGACCTAAAGTACCTCAGATCTCTTGTCGAACCTGGCGAAGCTGTTGGTGTCGTTGCTGGACAGTCCATTGGTGAACCCTCAACACAAATGACGCTGAATACTTTTCATTTGGCTGGTCACTCTGCGAAGAACGTCACACTCGGTATCCCTCGTCTACGAGAAATTGTCATGACTGCTAGTGCGAACATCTCCACCCCGTCGATGCAGCTGTATCCTCATCCCGAGCTGTCCAAGGAAGACAACGAGAAATTTGCGAAGAGTATCAGTCGTCTGCCGCTCTCGGCCGTGCTTGACAAGGTCACTGTAACTGAGACCTCTGGCCCTGGTAGCCAATTTGGCCAGTTCAGGAGCTACAAGATCCGCCTGGACTTCTACCCAGCAAAAGAATACACCAAGGAATATGCCATCAAGGTTCGCGACGTTGCCGAATCTATCGAGCACAAGTTTTGCCCGCGTCTTCAGAAGATTGTCCGCGTCGATCTCAAGAAGAAGGTTGCAGAAAAGACCTTGTCAACGGCGAAGTCAGCTGCTATCCCCACTATCGGCGAGAAGACTAGTAGGACTGGAGAACAAACAGTCGATGAGTCAGAAGAAACCATCCGGGCCGGCCGGGAAGGCGGACCAGAAGACGATGACAGTGATGACGGCGAGGGTGACAACGACACCACTCATGCCAAGGACCGAGGCCGACGCGAGGACAGCGTAGCTTACGAAGACCCAGAACAGGAGGAACAGGCTGTCAACGACAAGCTTGATCAAGAAGACGAGGTCAGCGAGGATGACGAGACCTACGGTGGCAGCCCCAAGCCCTCGCGCGCGGCTATCCCCGACCCCAACTCTGACGATGAGGATGAACGTATGCTCGTCCCCACCGATGAGTCCTCGGAAATCCGCCACGACCGCATCTGCCACAAGAACAATGACATCTTTGACTTCACCTTTGATGACCGCAAGGGAGCTTTTTGCGAAATTACTTTTGAGTTCCCTGCCTCCACACCAAAACTTCTCATGCTGCACCACGTCGAGGACGCCGCCAAGTTTGCCACCATCCACGTCATCCCCGGTATCACCGCCGCTCAATTCTCAGCCAAGTCAAAGGACAACCCTAAGGATGTCATAAACACGGAAGGCTGCAACCTCATCGCCATGCGCGAGTACGGACATATCATCGATGTGAACCGTACCACGACGAACGACATCGTAGCAATGCTGCACCTCTACGGTGTCGAAGCTGCACGTGCGACCATCGTCCGCGAAATGCACGGCGTATTCTCCGGTCACGGAATCTCCGTCGACCAACGCCATCTTAACCTCATCGCGGACACCATGACCAAGGGCGGTGGTTTCACGCCTTTCAACCGCATTGGCATGAAGGGTAATGTCAGTCCCTTTATGAAGATGAGTTTCGAAACCACCGTCGGTTTCCTCAAGGACGCTGTCATGGAGCGGGATTGGGATGAGCTCAAGAACCCTAGTGCACGTATCGTTGTCGGTAGACTGGGTGGCATCGGTACGGGTGCGTTTGATGTGCTCGCACCGGTCAAGATTAGGGATCCATTGAAGGACGTTGCGGAAGAGATCAACGACGTTGTCCTCAGCGATGTTCGCGGGAAGCGTGATTCAGACTCGGAGTCTGAGGAAGAGGAAGAGGAAGAGGAGGATGAGGAGGATGAGGATGTGGATGGTGATGTTCAGATGAATGAGGTGGAGATGGAGGATGTGGATGCTGCTGCTGCTGCTGCTGAGGAGGAGGATGAAGTGGTTGTTCAAGAACCACCAAAGAAGAAGGATAAGAAGAGTAAGAAGCATAGGCGGAGTAGCGATTAGGCGCCGTTGGTTTCGTTTGCTTGTACGTTACTATGAGTGGTGTTTTTGGGCATGGTCTGGGCGTTTGGGAAAAAGCGGGTTAATATCGATATAGTTTAGCATTTAGCGATGTGAATGGCAAAAGCTTTGCAACTTTAAAACTTCTTTCATGATGGGGTATTTGACTTTGGGATAGATCTTTCGAATCTAGTTTGTATAAGGTGGCTTTCGTATGTGAAAAGCTGCCTGCTGCTGACTTGTGCTAAATTGTGCGATACGCAGGTCTCGATTGCCTCTTACTAGCCACTGACGTTGTGCGAAAAGTGATGGGATACATTCCATCAACCGAAGATTAGGAAAGGCCGCTGCTACGACATGAAAGGCCAAAGCCGACTTTGATACTTACCTCCTAGGCTACACAACAAGCTCTAGACATTTGACCGCAAATGTCACATAGTAGGCGACCTAGAGAAGCGCGGGTCAATTCGTCAAGTGTACAAGCAATGTTGTAAGAAGAGAGTGGCGCGGGGCCTTGTTCGAAGTGTATGGCTGGACCACACAATAAGATGACGTGTGTGCCCCCCCCCC